>OZ004602.1:11900299-12500299 GCA_963924605.1 Malthinus seriepunctatus | reverse complement strand
GAAATTGTTTAATTGTAATTTAATTAATTTGTAAGTGAATTAAGCATGAGTAACAAGTAAAGTATTGTACATTACACGCCAGGTAACTGTTTTAACAGGCTCAAAGAGGTGACAGGCTCGCCGGGGCGGCTCGCCAGTCATAATCCTCTTTGTGCCAGTTAAAACAGTTTTACCTGGCTTGTAATGTTAAATACTATAATCAAGCGCGGTTAGAGATTATTATTTTGTGCGATATTGATATTTAATGATAGAACGTCCAAGCGTACTACCAGCAGGACGTTACGTCCTGCTGGTAGTACGTATTTTTCCATGTTGACTTATATGACGTTTGAGTACTGCTAGCAGGACGTAACCCAAACCGTTCGAATCAGCAAAAAAAGTTATCTATGTTTTGTGCAAGTTTCATCGCGATAGCTCCAGTAGGAGCGAAGTTACAATACGTAAAAGATATTTTAAGACATTATTAATTTTGCCAGTGGCGTCCGAAATTTAAACGGTTTTAAAAATGAAAGTGGGTGATCAAATATGTACTACGGCACTGTAAAAGTCGCCGTACTGCCGGAAGCTTGGCAGTACTGCGAGAAGGACATATTCCATAACAAGGGAGAGTACTTCCAGCAGGACCGTAGGCTTGTACAACTGTCCTTCTGGAAGGAGCTGCCGGCAGGACAAACGCTTGGACGTTCTATCATTAAAAGCTATAATAAATAAGGAACTCGGTTACATATTATTTTGGTATGTCTCGAAGATTATTCCCCAATCTGTATTACCACCATGCATACCTAGGTATTCTAGAATATTTTGAAACCACTATAATAAGCGAAAATATTTCATTCCACAAAATCCAAAGGTGCAAAACACTGGGTATTAGGAATTTACATAACTTGACCATACATAGTTTCAAAATATGTACACTATACCTACTGATAATTGATAATCTACCAGTATTAGAAAATTATATCAGAAAAATCAAATAATGTATGCTCATAAACGCCCTTATCGTATTAAACCAACTTACAGTAAAAATAATTTAACTTGAGGTAACTTCGCGCAGGTTTGGCCACGCCCCTTTAATAATTTAAATATGTACGTTGATTACTACGTTGGTGGGGATAAATACCAATTTAGGTATTTGCGCATTGTCACCGCTCGTCTACTTAAAATATTATTACTGTATTTTAATTAATAATTTTTTAAATTATTTAAAATTATAAAATATTTGAAAGAATGAAATAATAATATATTTTAGAAGGATTTTCTCGCGAAGGGTTATTGGGAACTATTGGCGGCGCGCAGGAAAACGTTGAATTTTCGAGGGTAAATTGCTTATTTTTCAGAATCCACTCGTTATTTCAAATTTCTTCCATATTTTAGAAGTTACGGCATAGACTTCATTTTTTTAAATGTAAATCATAGCTGGCTAGGACATATTTAAGCTGCAATTTTATTTTCTCTATCTATAAATTAATATAAATATAAATAAATATTTTCGAAATTTTCGATAATATCGATATTTCCGATATCGATATTTTCGACAATATCGATATTTTCGATAATATCGAAATTTTCGATAATATCGATATTTCCGATACCGATATTTTCGATTCGACAATTACGATATTTATTAATAATATCGAAATTTTATGGAAAATATCAGGATTGTTTATCGATTTCATACTCAGTTATAAATTTTATAAATATTATTCAAAATTAGGTAATGTAAAATAATCAAAAAATACTTCAAAAAATTCAAATGCTCCACCTTTACTTGTAGTTATTATAAAAATTTTATAGGTTTATAAAATATCAATAAATAATATCCATAATATCGTAAATATCGATATTATCGAAAATATGATCGATATTATATCGAAATTATCGATATTACCGAAAATATCGATATTATCGAAAATTATCGAAATATCGACATTTTTGAAAATACCGATTTTATCGAAATAACGATATATCGATATCGCTTTTATCTAATTATAGTTATTCGATATTATCGATAAAAAGTACCAGGCCTAGTTGGGGACTAATTTTGAAAAAAAAAATTCCCGTCCATTTAATTTAATGATAGATGACTGAAAACAAAACACCCAACGCTATACATAATATGTATAAAACAAAAAAAACGTATAATAAGCAATAAATAAACTGTGTAAGAAATCAACAATAAAACAAATAAATGCATATTGTCTTCCGCCATCTTCTATTAAATTAAATTGGCGGGTAATTTAAAATTTAGCCTCCAACATATTTTGTCATTAAAAAAATCATAACTCTGGTTCTGATTCATAGAAGGTAATAAAATAAGCGACATTCCATAGAGAATTAATTACCTTGCCTGTAGCACATTCATAAATGAAAAAAAACGGCTCCAATAGATTTTGAGAAAATCCATTGCCAAATTTTGACCAACTTTAGCCCAGTTTCTCTATATTTTGTCTGTACAATGCCGTTTTAAAATTTTTATAATGATAATTTGATAATAACCGGTCAATTTATAAGGGAGAAACTACAGAATGAAACAATTGCTTTATTAGACGCCATTTTGAATTTAAAATTTTTTGGGGTAACTATCGTATATATAGTCATCAAGTAAAAAATAACTTTGGCCCAAATTTGCAAAATAGCGGCAAAATAATTATTTTATTTTTGTATAGATTTTTTTTAAAAGCTTATTTTTCTGAAAGGTGGTTAAAATTTCATCAAAATCAGTTCAATAGTTTCTGCTCCACGGCTCTCACAGACAAACATCCGGCCTCTAAGAATTTCTTTTTTGCATATTTGAAATCTTGGGGATTTCTAAAGTCCAGAAATAAATTTTAAAAAATTTTTATGTTTTTTATTTAAAAATTGTGTGGTGATATTTAGAAAAACCTAAAATAGTAGTTTGTTTTATTAGGGTTAAAAGTACAATTTGTTGTAAATATTTAAGGTTAGAGTTTACTTTTACTAAGGATGTAAAAGTAGAACTTTAACCTTACCTAATATACTTGTTCAGTAACAAAATGTCAACTTTTTTGCGCACGTTTGAAGAAAAAAGTGTTTCTTCTTTAATTACTTATAAATAACTTTTTAATAATTAAAAGAAATTTTCAAAAAATTAGGTACAGTTAAAGTAAAATCTTCCCTTATTTTAGAGTATTTCGTAATGCCTTCTAAGACGCAACTGCGGTGGGTCGAAAAATTAAATTGAAAACCTGGGCATCTAAATAGATAAAATCAGTTTTTATTTTTTATGACAACTTTGTACATTTTTTATTTTTTGAAATACAAAAATTTGAAATTTGGTGCATGGGTGTTAATGGGTTTAAAGAAAAAAGCCATTTGGGAAAGAACTACGCCTCTGGTAAATATAATCACTATATTTAAATGTACAGTATATCATATAATTTTTGTTAAATCAAACAATTGTTTTTGTAATGCTTCATATGTTTTACAACAGCTTACAAATTGAAATAAGTAATATTGAAGCTGTTAAACGGCACTTTTGAGGTGTTCAAATTACCTACCGCTTTTTTTCCTTTTCAACTGCAATAATTATAATACAGAGCTAATTATGCAATTTTTATACAATAACAGATTTTAAAGAAACGCACGTGCCATAAATGATATGTAATTTTAAAATTTGTCAAAAAAAGTGTTCATTAGCACAGTATACTTAACACGATCCCATTGTTATACATTTCAAAAGACCAAATTATTTTCATAGAAAAAAATGAAAGTTATTTATTTATTTATTATTTAAAGGGGGTTATTTATTTTATATCTTGAGTATTATTTAAATACACCCGAAAAGTATAATTGCTGTCAGTACTTTCCCATCTATTTTAGAATGCATTGTTTTATTGTTTCTTTTCACCCTTTCAAATTTATCAAGTTTGATAATTAAACTTTATAATTTTCAACCCTAATACGCAGACCTTTAGCGGGGAATTTTTCTCAAATACAAGCCAAATTTATAATTTACGCCTTATCAAACTGAACTTGCAAACCAAATTTTAAATCAAATGATATATTCGTTTGTGCTATAAACAGACGTCATTGAAAATTCCGAAAAATCAGAACTATTTTTTTTAATTTCCAACGTAGCTATAGAAAAACAAAAAGTTTACCTACCCGAGTTTATATGTCGGAAAATCAAAAGAAGTTACAACA
The DNA here is from genome assembly GCA_963924605.1 of Malthinus seriepunctatus. Classification (NCBI taxonomy): domain Eukaryota; kingdom Metazoa; phylum Arthropoda; class Insecta; order Coleoptera; family Cantharidae; genus Malthinus; species Malthinus seriepunctatus. The sequence continues at coordinate 12,496,135 of OZ004602.1, read as the reverse complement.
AAATAGTCGTAAGTACTTGAACTTGGCCAATTATCGAAACATTAAGCTTTACGAGCATTATAAAAGATAATTATAATGCACTGTTGAAGAGTTGAAGAATCGAAATTGATGAATTCTAAACAGCAAACAACTATAACGGAATAAATTTAATAACTAGCATTATTCAAGAAAAACTATCGCGCACTTTAATAGTTGTTATTTATGGAACAAGACAGTGTCTTGAAGACACCAAGAGCGTAAACTAATAACTAAGGTCCATTTAAAGCACAAGACGCAAAGCGTCGACACAAGTATCGAAGTATCACACTCTGACAGCAAAAAATATTGAGTTTTGAAAAGAGAAGCACATCACTCAAAATATCTCTTAAATTAACTTATCACTAACCGTTAATCAAAAAAAATATTTTGAATTCCATCTGTATTCAATTTAAAAGTATGTAAAGGCACTTTAGGGCACGAACGGGACTAAAGTAGAACTTTAGTTTCTCTCTTTAGAGAATAAGAGAGCAATTTTTTCCCTGGGACTAAAGTAAAAATCTAAAAATGTATTACGTTTTGACGTTTCAAAAAACACTAGATTCCCTTCATTTTGACAATCTAAGATTAAAAATTATGAAACTTGATAAAAGACTAAACTTCTTTATTTAATCCCTCGTGTGATTATTGCCTTCGATGTAGATTGAATGACGTACTTTACTCTCTATGCTTTAATGAATTTAAAATTATTCCACGTTATATGTCAAAGTAGCCAAGACATAAACAAATTTTTCGCTACCTTTGTTCGAAAGTAGCATTATTTTAAAATTTGTATACAACGTACACGAGTGACATTTTGTGTCATTTCTACAGGTGCTTTTATTTAAACGTTAAAGAACATTTGACGTTTCATAACAGCACATTTTGCCACATATCAACAAACTAAGCTAAAAAAAACTTTAAATTTCATACAAATTAGTAATAGGCGGAGTGCATATCATGGGAATTAGCGACTCGTAGTGGTCAAATTTGTAAGTTACGTGGTTACAAATTCAAATAATTTTTTTCTAAATATTGATAAATACAAAGAAATGTTAGATTTTTATAATAATTGATATGGAAGGAGTTTAGCAATAAGCCTGTCTGTACATTTTACATAATTTAACTTTTCCTTATGCTTTGATAAAGTCATATGATCGAAAAAATAAGTTATTTTGTTATTTAATTTTTGGACGTTTTTAGACTCCTCGAGTCCAAAATAGCAACGAAAACCCTAAAACAACTCTTTCTGATTAGTATAGCATATATTTCGTTAGAAAAAAATAGTTTGTAACTCCATATCTTGAGATTTGCTTTTAAGAGTATTTTCGCGCCATTAGTAGTAGTATAGGGTTTTAAGGACTTTGCAATTGCGCCAAGTGATTTTACTTGAAATTTTGTGGTTTTCTATGCTTTATATTTACTAATGTGCTTTTTTAATATGTTAATATTATTTATAACATTATTTTAAATCAAAAGAAAATTCTATAAAATGAAATGTCAAACATAACCTAAAAATTTTAATTGTCAAAATATGAAAATAAATTTTTATTTTAAAAATAACATATTTCGTTGCATACTGTGGCTATATAAGGCAAGACCAGGCTCAGTGTTCTTTTTTATGAAGTTTTGAGGGAAAACTGTAGAAAGAAATGCTTTTATCCGCATTTTTGGCAGACTTGAGGCAATTCACAATTGACCAATTAATATAACTATCACCGCACATTTCTGTAAATTTGCTCTTGGCTTGAGTTCCCTAATCCATGAATGACGGATTTGATATGTCATTTACTTATTACCTGCACAAAATTCGCACTCGTTTATAAAATTACAAATTTGCATGCGTGTGTCAAGTGGTATTTCCAACCACGTTACTTATAGAAGTTACCGGTAGTGGCGCTGATGCTAACTTGCACGGGGCCTATAGAGTGTCATGTGAGAACACTAGGAATACCAATTTAAAATAGTTCCTAACCACATATTACTATGCATAATCTCTTAATTGAAGTTAAGTTTACACACAGAAACGTCAAATATGCAGGTGTAGGTAGATAAATTCACATATATTAGCCAAAAACAAGATAATTATGTTTAATGTTTGGCTCTTTAGCTCCCGCTAGTCGGTTATCAATAGCTTCGGGAAATAATGGACAGTGTCTTGTGTTGCCATTAGAAACAAGAGACGATGTATAATGAACACAATCCAAGACAATTTAAATAACTTTTTCTATTTTGCGTTGGTAATATACTCATTGTAGCATCGAAAATAGTGTTGCAATGTTCTACTTTGAAGTACTGTTTCTAGTTTTTTTTTAGTTTGAGATTGGTATTTAAAATAAATATTTTGACACATGATACAAATCAATTATGAAAAAATAATTAAAGAAAATACCAAAGGAATAATGTAATTTTTACATACATTTATTAGTATTAAAATTAAAAATATTAAAATCAAAATTTTAAATTTGCGATGACAAACAAAATGTAGCGCCATCTCTTGGTAAAATTTTAGAAACTTAAATAAATGTCAACTGTCAGTAGAGCCAATATAAGGGCAGTATTACATGAACTAACTATTTAGTAACTGTTAGTTACTAACTTGGTACTAAATGAACTCAAGGAGCAAAAACACGGGAATCTAAGCTTTAACGTCAACGTCAAAATTTATCCGCCCATTTTGACGTTGACTTATAAAATTCTCTATAGTTTGGGCCAAATAAAGTGGCGCATGATTCATAGCTACGTAAGTTAAGAAAACGTGATTATTAGCGCAGTTTAGAAAATTTTGTCAGTAAAAATTCGCGCTGAAGCTCCGCAGATCCACCACACGTAGAAATATTGCACTAGCACTCCATTAAGATTAGAAATACGTTTACTATGGACTTTTTCTTTTTCTAGGTGAATCATGCGCCATTTTATTTGGCCTCAACTATACCACGATTATTTAAGAATCAATTTCTAAAATAAATCATTGCAAAATAAAAAATATAGTATAAAACACTTGTACCCACTTGTGCCACATGGGCTTTTGACGCACTCCGGCATTTGCTTTTGTGCGTCAAAATGCTATCTTGTGACACATGTATTTTAATAAAATTGTGTTCGAGTGTACATCAATTCTTGATTTTTTTACAATTTTAAGAGTCCATAATCTAATTCATTATGCTACTAGTACCATAATCATAAAGTAAATTGAACCCTAGTGTCAAAGTAACATTTTTTAAATTTTTATACATCCAATTTTTTCATTGGTTTATTCATCCCCATCCCCAACATTCAAAAATTTTAATTTTGACGTAAAATTAAATTTGACAACCTTCAGCACTTGTCAAATTTTTTGGTTACTTGCATAAGGCGACTTATAATAGTTATTTGTTTTATAAGGAGACAAAGTGACGTTTTGTGTGACAAGACTGTGTTTGGCTGAAGAGCGAGCGTAGCGAGCGAGTCCGGCAATACAGGCGAGTCACACAAAACTACTTTGACTCCGTATAAAACATTAAATTTTTTCTGCAAACGTAAAGCGTAAAACTGAAAATTTTGATTTTTGAAAGAGCACCATCTCTTGTCAATTACTTGTAGTTCAATTGTCAAATATTTTTTAAAATTAACTTAAATTTGTAAAAAAAGCTAATTATTAAAAGCAACGAACTAATTATAAAGGAAAATTTAAAAAACATTAAATTGTTTACATTACAAATGCTTAAAAAACATTTTTTACGTTAAAAATAAAAATAATGTGCGGTTAAGATTTTACTTTTCCCTCCTAGACAGACAAAAATTACTTTTCTGACAATTTTTCCTGCCTCGGCGGGAAAGTTAAACTTCACCGTTACCTATTGAGTGACACAAAGGCGACTTTTTCTGACGTTTGAAGAAAAAACACATTATTAAATTAAAAATTTTGTATGTGAACTCGTACTACATAATTAGACTTTCTTGGACTCGTCCATTTTATTGGCCTGGCTGACAAGCTTTCTAAATTCTATTTTATTCTTTGAGTCGTTATCAAGTAAAAGATTTAAAATCAAAAAAATAAAAGTTTATTAAACAGCCTCAACTTTGAGGACTTACCTTTGATGAAGAGTCTGTCTCGATAGCAAAAATGCTCCACTCTGTCTACCCATCTGAAACGAAACAAAAAGAAGTTAATAATTACTTTTTAAAGTAACAAAACTTTATTAGATACCTCGTTTAAAACGTTTTAAATGTAAGAAAATCCGACAAAATTCCTATATCAATTACATCATAGTCTTAATTAAAAATACAAACACTTGGATTTTTACAGTAATTAAACCTTAACAAGCACGTATTGAACGACACATTTTCACAAATTGCAAGTTTCGACTGATATGCACGCCACGATAGACGATAGAAATTGTGGATTGCAGGTGTGAAGATAAAACTTACAATTTAATTCCAATACCAACAATTTTGTTAAAACTATGATAAAGTGTCAAATTATCAATCGGCTTAACAAAATTTTGTTACGCCTTTTTATTAATAACTATTTACCTTCTTTTTACCTATCTTTGTATTTTTTCAGGAATATTTCTTGGGTGACATAGCTTTTGTTTTGAATTCTTAAAATTTAATTTTGTTTCAACCTTACAAATTGTTTACTACACAACTAAAATTAACTAAAAAAAATTAAATTTGGGAGAAGACGGCAGCTTGCTGATGAGGGCCCGCGTGCTTCGCATCCACCGCACACCAATATGTACGTCAGTACGTCCTTGAGTGCCGTCGACAGATTTTTATTTATTGCTCTTGACTCAGCTACAAAGAAAAGCTTAGAAAAAGTCTCTTTCTGTCGGTAACGCCTGTAAATCAAAAACTAGTGAACTGATTGGTTTTGGTTTAAGCCATTTTAACAAAATAAGTTTTCAATAAAATGTACACAGATCAGATCTCTATCAGTTTAAGACAATGGGCGCATTCACCGGACGTTATACACTGAGAAAAATATGTAACTAACCAAGCACCGTTTTTCGGCGGTTGATGACGGAACTGTTGAATCTACTGACAAAAAAGTTGAATTTACTGACCAAAAAGTTGTTTGTACCTAGCAAGAACGTTAAAACAACCGACAACTTAAGAAAACAACCGATTTCAAACTGTTAAATCAACGAAAAAAAATAGGTAGGTTCCATATTAACGTAGTACGCAGTGAAAACAACCTACTATTTTTCTCAGTGTATAGTTGCGGAGCAGCTACTAAACCGTTAAGTGACTTATCCCTGTTTTAAGGACGTGTGTGGTCGCCATTTCTAAAACTTTTACAACCGACCGACTTTTAGTTGCTTATTGTCAAAACATCAATCTGTGTAACTTTACAAGGGAAGAAAAGTATTTACCTATTTCTTTTTTAAACTCTCAAATACATAATTACAAAAACAGACATTTTTTAAGTGCCTCTTTAAGCTACCCTTCTACCATAGCTTCTAGAAGCTAGTTTCTATTTCTAAGCCAATGAAAACCTTGCATTTCTAGCGTCAGACGCTAAAACATGGGCCAAGTTTATCTTCTATTGGTTTGAAAAAAAAACAACTGGATTCTAGAAGTTGTGATGAAAGGCTAGCTTTATGGTACAAACTACGGAATTTTTCGGGGGCCCTCCCGCAACGCAGGCCCTGCGGACCCGTTATTTACGCCACTGGTAATGATATTTGTTATTTGGGTTGCATGTCAAGAAATCGTTAGGGGCTACTAGTTTTGTTATTGTCCACCCTGTAATTTGATATCTACGTACGCTAACCCATTTTTTAATTTATAAAAATATAATTATTGTCTAAACTGATCTAGACTCGAATGATATTTGTAATTTGGGTAGCAGTAAAAAATCATCAGGGGTTACAGGTTACGTGGCCCACCCTGTAGATATGTGTTTATGTTTATACCTTAGAACATAAAACATCCGGAAGAAGGGGTTAGCAACCATTGCCTATAAGAGAAAATGCGACGGAAATGATATTTTAGGAAATCATGGATGACTCACTCATTCCGTTGAGTCTACATTATCAGTGGGTGTCATGGTCTTTCCTTATAAATGGGAATATAAGCAACCATTTCTATTGGAAACGTTGACTGGAAATCGCTATATTTAAACCTCCATTGTAGGGATTGCAATCCCGTTGAGTTTTTTAATCCCGGGATTTCGAGATTGACTTTTTTCAATCCCGGAATTTATATATTTTAATTAAGTAGATTTAGTCCCAAAAAATTATTTAAATTGAAAAACATACCATTTAACAGATATTTAGGGAAAACATAATGAATTGTGAACCTGTAAAAGCTCTTCTAACATGCCCAATCTGCAATTTTAAAGTACAATAATTTCCAAAATTAGGTCAAAAAGAAATGACAAGTATTTGAGAATTGAACCCATGCTTTGCCATACATATACTTTATGCCAGTTGCATAAATTTCGAATTTCGAAATAACTTAAAAAGTTTTTTTATCACTGTGAAATTTTTGAAAAATATTTTCAATAGAAGATTTGTTTCTTATTAATTTTAAAAAACTTAAGAAAAATTAATCTCAAAATTCCGGAATTTTTAAATTTCTAAACCCGAGATCCCGGGATTCGGGATTCAGGGATTGCAAACCCTAGTCCATTGCGATTCAAATTATTAGCTAAATAGCGGGCACCCCCGTCGAAATCGACGAAGTTTCTGAAGATATGAATGCGTTAGAAAAATTAAATTTTCAAAAATTATTATATGCACCTACAACCTACACGGATGATTTTTTGTTGTTAAATGCACGATATAGGCGTGTCCGTCAGTCAACGTGATCGAACTTTGTTAAAGTGGGGAGATATGAGATAGTAATGAGCGTGACAATTTATTATTTAAAAAAAGGTATAAAATTAATAATTAGAAGAAAAAAAATTAGAGCTGACATATCTGTGGGCCGAGAGCTTGGATTTAAAAAAATCATTAAAATCGATCCAGTAGAAGCACGCTAAAATTACCGGTAAAGAAAAGCAAAGAAAAGAAGAAGAAAGAAGAAAAGTAAAGGGGTTATTCGTGAAGCCAGGTAAAACGATAAAAAAAATCTTTTGAATTTGAATATTTAAAACGACCTTCATTAAGGGCGCGCTGCTAAAGTGGAGGGGAGACATTTTTGTCATAGCGTGTATTTTTACCACTTTAAGTTGAAGAAAAAAAAAGATAGATGGTGCCAACATACTGTCAAAATAATTATTTTAATTACCAATGTCAACCAATCTCAAACTAAAAAAAAACAAGAAACAGTACTTAAAAGTAGAACATTACAACATCGTTTTGGACGGTTTTCGATGCTGTAATGAGTATATTGTTACAAAAGAATAGTAAAGTTAAAAATTTATACCTGGAACTTTAAAATTTTGCTTGGGCCATCTAAAAGGCAATGCCTGAACTATTGTCGAAAGATTTGGTTGAAAAGACCGCTAAGGACATATTTTGATTCAGTATTTTCTTCCTTGTTTCGTTTAATTAGCGATGGAATCACTTAAAAATTAGGTATTTTTCTTATAACGATCTCCACCAGGAAATAACGGAATTTCATCAATATTGGTTGCTTCAAAATTTGAAAGTTTCTTGTTTTCAAAAATTAATTTAACCTATTTATTCATAATATAAAGCAATGAAAATTGTCCATCTCCTTCATTGATCTTTCCTTATTAAAATTTCAAAAAAATTAAGTTCATATAACGTTTAGTTTTTAAATTCCGCAAGAAAAACTAAAGGCTTATTTTTAACGTTATTTTAACTCCAACTTTTGCCGCTTTGTCAGCGCGGCCTTAATTGAATAAATAGCCAAAAGGGTTGCTGCATTATTTACATCATAGTTTTTGATCGTCTTCCTATAATATCAACCTCGTTACAGGGTTTTTTATTTATTACTTAGTAACAACAGGTAGCGGGAGGTCGATGGGGTAAAATGCTACTTACCAAACCCCCTAGTAATCAAACTATCTCATTTCATTATTAAATAACATTAACACTGCCCTTTTCCTCACAAAGTTTTGAACTACTAATTATTTACATCACAAATTAATGAGTAATGAGGTAATGACTCACTTAAAGTATGAAGAAAATCAGAATGAACGTTGACTATCTAATAAAAAAATAATAAAACTAACCTTAAAGATTTAAAAACCCGTCTCAAAAATCCAAAAGGCACAAAAGCACAAAACGTAATTAAAAATGCAGGCAGCGACCTGACCATATCGCGTATTAGAAACGTACTGTGGAGTAAAAGTATTGAAAATTTTATCACAATGACCAAATGTGCCAAGACCTTATCGTATAAAACCAAATATCTACGTTTATTCTCATTTATAATTTTCAAAATTGGATTAGGTATTTTAAATTATAAAATTTAATGTTAGAAAAATGAAATTTAAAAAAATTATTATAATGCACCGGTGAATGTTTGTTGTTAAATGTACAAAATAAGCGTGTCCGTCATTTAACGTTATCGAATTTTGTTAAACTGGGGAGATAAGATTAATATTCGTAACAATTTATTATTTAAAAAATGTACGAAATAGGTAATTTGAAGAAAAAAATTAGTGCTGACATATCTGTGGGTCGAAAGTTTCAATTTAAAAAAAGAATTATCAAAATCGGTCCAGTAGAAGTACGCTATTATTATATATCAAGAAAAGGCTTTGCGTTTTAAATATATGGATGACTCTTTCTTGGTAGAGTAGAGGGTATATCTTTATTGAATGGTTTAACAATATAATTATGGATAGCTAAATATAAAATGTATTATGTCCAGGGCTCCCAGGTAGGTACTATAAGGATTGGAGATGTTTGCCGTCGATTAAAAACCTAGAACAGAAGTCTGAGCGTTTGGGCCATTTGGGTAAAATTAACCTACGGGTTAATTTCTAACGGGTTCCTAGATCAAAGGTTAGTTAAACCGAAAACTGAATTCATCTGTACGTTGAACTAAGTGAGACTTGTTAGAGCAATGGACATGAGACATAATTTTGATTCTGTACAGAAAAGACAGAAGTGGAAAGATGATAAAAATGGACATGATTTAAAATAGAATAAAAGAACTATAAGAGAAACTGAGACACACGAATATATAAGTAGGTACTACGAAAAAAGACTTCACGGTGCAAGGGTGCCATAGATTCGGCATCCAAATCCTCCACTGCCACACTTTTCATATACGATCCATTGCAGGTTTGATCGCTTTCAAACGAAATAATCAACTTCAAATTTTTATATATAAAAAAGATCATTTTGTATTCTTTAAGAAAGCTTTTTACAAAATGAATAACGTGCAGAACTTGCGTCCATGGCAACCAATTAAGCGGAGTTGCATTAATATGGATTCGGAAGCCTTGTAATGTTATTTTGGTAGTTGCTGAAATACTTTCAGATGATAATTAACGAAATCTTTTAGAAAACTAGGTATACTTTTGGTAATTTAAGAAATTGTTTATTTATAAATTTAAACATTTGATTATAAGAAACATCAGTTGTTGTTGGGTTTTTAAGCACTTAATGGCAAAATAAATCCGACGGCTCTTGTAAACGGGTAATAAAACTTAATGTAACTCCTGTAAATACAAAGACATTTATGTTATGTACAGTCAGCCTCACAATTATTGGCTACCCTGCTATAATTCTAGAACGAATTGTGGATGCAACCACCATAACACCCCCTATTTAAATTGAGGGATAACTTTATTTTGCCAACAAGTATCAAATCAACGACTTCCCCTTCTGTCCTTTTGTCGTTGTTGGCTAATAACCACCGTAATGTATAGCCAGGGTGGCCAATAATTGTGAGGCTGAATGTACATCAATAATTTTAATTTGTTGTTTTAAAATTAGGTAATAGATACCTACTACATTTTTACTTCCATCAATGCAAATAGAATTTCCACGACCGAAAAATTCCAAATTTATTGAGCATTATATTTAGGGAAAATTTTTATTTGTCTTCCCTAATATTTAATTATTTTTAGATTCAAAGCAATAGGTAAAAGGGTAAAATTTAATAGACTTGTGGGAAATTTAAAAATTGAAGTGTGCGTATTGATTTGTGTGTAATTTTCTATTATTACTTGAGTCTATTTATCTTGAATAATTTATAAATGTAAAATTGATATCAAACTCAATCTCCTCAACAGGTGCGCAGGATTGATCCACCTCTAAAACATCCAGAAATATGGATGCGACTTACATTCCTAATAATCCTCAGTTTGGTTTACAACTCGAGTGTAATTGGACTGCAGGAGTACAACCTTGCCAAAACTCATGTCAAAGTTCATGTCCGGACGAACTTTCCTCTTGCTGGCCTGAAGATATGGGATCGTTTACGTTACCATTAGATTTAGAACCATTACCTACGTTATTTCCATTTTCGCCTTGTTCTAGTGGTAATAATCCATTCAAGTAAGTTACCATTTAAAGCCTCAAAATGTTGTTTTTTAAATCGTAAATTTTTTTTAGAACAGAAGATTTGCAACAAAATACGTTTCCTTTTATAAAAGAAAATAAAGCGCCAACATCGGATATGGCGGATGTTTTGTTGTCTTTAAAACACGCCGTTGTACATCCTGAACAAAACGAAAGGTATAACATGCAACAACAAGTTTATCATCCGCAAGTTTTATTATCACCAAGTGGCTATCCGGGAGCTTTATGTGAACAAAATTATTCGCAACAACCACCAATGTTTCCTAGTATGTCTGTTAATGTGTCCATGAATATGACTATGCATGGTTATCACGCAAATTCCAATTATCCTACAACTGAAATTACGTGTCCTCAGGTAAGTTTTTTTTTAATTTGCACCCTCTTTAAAAAGTACATGATCAATTCTTCTAAAGAAACTGTAAAGAGTTTTTGAGCCACTGGCAGATTCTCCTCGAAAACGACCGACAAACTTCTACAGTCAGTTCGTGGGACCAAAATGGAACATTCGTTCCACTTGATATCATATCCAAAAATTTATCCCTAAAAATGACTTTTAAAGGTTTTATACAGTGGTGTAATAACACATACAGTGGTGTTGAATGGTCCGAAAAACAACGATTAGTATGAAATTTCGTTATAAAATCGAGTTGCGGTTAAATAAAATGATTATTAACGGAAATGGGTAGGGGTCCCACTCTGGATTTTGTGGGGAGGCCTCCAAACTCTTAGTTACGCCACTGGTTTTATAAAAAAAATAGTTATTTAGGGGTTAAAAAAGTTAGTTAGTGTCACATCCTTGTTAAAGGGGTAGTCTATTTCTTTGGATGTCATCTGAAGATGAATAAATTTTCTATTTGTCCCAGGAACTGCCTGTAGAAGATTGTCCATGATTTTCTGGAACACCCTGCGTAGTGGGTATACTACGCGTAGGAGAAAATGGCAATAAAAATTCTGAAAGCACTACCCGTCGCTAAATGTATGCCCCAATTTATTATTGCAAAAGCTTCTTAAATTTATACCCCTTACTCTTACACATATCTTTCGACGTTTGACAATAATTAATTAATTTTATTGCCAATTTCTTTCTTTGAATATTTACAATTACCCTGTCCACAATTAATTTATAACATTTTTCCTCTTAGGATTGAATTAAAGTTCAAATTTTTAGGTCCAATGGAACTCTTCGCCGCAAGTATCCGTTCCTGGAAACTATTCAACGCAAGGATTATTAAGTCCAGGTTATGCAGGAGCAACGTATTCTTTCACAGCCGATTTTAGACCACCACAAGATGGGTCGATGCTTTCGGCCTCTTATAAACCAGTATCAGTAGCATTTGCATCACCAAGACGTAAACCTTTTCCAAGCCCAATCGATGACGATTGTCAAAAACCAAACGTTTGCAGGATATGCGGTCAGTTTGCAATTTAATACTAATTCGAGCAAAATTAATATCTTTTATTTTTAACAGGGAAAAGTTACGCCCGACCGAGCACTCTAAAAACTCATTTAAGGACACATTCTGGTGAAAAACCATACAGATGCATAGACTGTAATAAATCATTTTCACAAGCTGCAAATTTAACGGCGCACGTACGAACGCATAGTGGCGAAAAGCCATTTCGTTGTCCTGTTTGTGATCGACGTTTTTCTCAATCATCTTCAGTTACCACGCACATGAGAACACATTCAGGCGAACGTCCGTATAGATGTAGATTGTGTAAAAAGGCATTTTCAGATAGTAGCACCTTAACGAAACATCTGAGGATACATAGTGGAGAAAAACCGTACGAATGCAAACTGTGTTTACTTAGATTTTCACAAAGTGGAAATTTGAATAGACACATGAGGGTGCACGGTAATGGTGGTATAATGCCCACGTGACTGCTAATGCATTAGCGAAAAATTTCGAAATAAATAATCGAGCGCCTGAAAGATAGGCAGCACATCATACACACGTGCAAACATTGCTGTGAGCTTAAAATGTAAATTGAAACGAATTAAATTAATTTTTAAATTAGGAAAGAATGCAACGACATGTAAAATCGAATTCACGAAAATAATTTTAAATACCAAAGGTGTTATTAAAAAGATAATATATTGAAGTATTATTTCTAGTCATTTTATATAAAAGCGATCTCAAAGTTGAACATTATTTTTTATGAACTGTACATACATAATTAAGTTGTTTGTTAATCAAATAAATGAACGTTTACAATTTATTTTTTAAATTATGGCCTTTAAAAATATTTCACCGATTAGCAATTACCTATAATCCATTCACTATTTATTTGTGCTATGGTTGGCCATGAACTTTTGTTTTTTAGTTTGCCAAAATAAAAAGTCCGTATTAAGTTGACTGACAGTTCGTGACAGTAGAGGAAAGTCGCCTAATATGGGGTGTTTTTTTTGTAACGCCGGAGAAAGATACTAGCCGTTATTATAAATAATTGCGATTTTGCCTAATCATAGAGTGACATATCTATGTAAATAGTAAATAACCAACAGTTTTATTCTGAAAATTCCCTATTATTTTGCTATGATTTCTCATAGGAGAAGTCATATGACTTCTCCTATGAGAAATCATGTACCTAGAGTGAACACACTAAATATACGTTTTCTAAATATAGCGATTTCCGATCAATTTTTCCAATATAAATGGTTCTCTATAAGAAAAGATCATGATAGCCAATGATAATGTAAACTCGACAAAATGAATAGGCATCCCTAGTTTTTCAAAATGTTATTTTGTTTCCGTGGCATTTTCTCTTACAGGCAACGGTTGCTACCCTTCCTTCCGGATCTTTATATTCGAAGGTTTATTCAATAATCACACCAGTACACACAAAAATACAAAAATCCCTACAATTAAATTACTAAACTAGTCTGAGCTTACTTATTTTTTATTTATCTTTTATATATTTCGGATGTATGTGTTTGAAATAATTAAACGTGCTAGTTGGTCTTATAATAGTAAAAAATAATATCAAAATGGATTTAACAATTAAAGAAGAACAAGTCGATGTTACTATGGAGTATTCCGATAATTTTGTTAATTTAGGTAAGTAACTATAACTCGTGTGTTGTACTTTTAATTATAACATCAATTACAGATGAATCTGTTAAGGAACATTCTTGTTACGATAACTTCTTGGATGTAGGTAAGAATAAACTTTTAAATTTCTTAATTGATGTGATACAATAGATATAATATATATAAATTCTTTAAGGTTCGATTAAGATAGAAGAATACGATGTGCAAGAAGCAATTCTACAAAAAAATAAAATAGAAAAAGAGCAAGAATGGACATTAAAAATCAATGTAGTATACTACTGCTTTCATTGTAATTTCAAGTGTTCAAAAAAATCAAGTTTGATTAACCATCTGCAGACTCACGTGAATCACTGTGGAAAGTGCAAATACAAAACTTGGTTCAAATCAAGTTTAAACACTCATATGTTGAAACACACAAATGAAAAACCATTTAAATGTGAAATATGTACAAGTACGTATGTACGTAAAGGGTCATTAACGAAACATCTATTCTTACATACAGGAGAAAAACCGTTCCTGTGTGATGTGTGTGGATATAAGTGTACAACAAAATCTATTTTAAAGATTCACATAATAACACATACAGGAGAAAAACCGTTCCAGTGTCATATGTGCGAGTATAAATTCTTGAGGAAAGCACATTTACAAACACACATATTGACACATACAGGAGAAAAACCATATCAGTGTGATATGTGCGAATATAAATGTTTACGAAAATCAGATTTACAAAGACACATTTTGAGGACACATACAGGAGAAAAACCGTTCCAGTGTGATGTGTGTGAATATAAATGTTCAAGAAAATCAGATTTACAAAGACACATATTGACACATACAGGAGAAAAACCGTTTCAGTGTAATGTTTGTGAATATAAATCTTCAAGCAAATCAAATTTACAATTACACATATTGACACATACAGGAGAAAAACCGTTCCAATGTGATATTTGCGAATATAAATTCTCAAGGAAATCACATTTACAAACACACATATTGACACATACAGAAGAAAAACCAATTCAGTGTGATGTGTGCAAGTATAAATGTTCACGAAAATCAGATTTACAAAGACACATTATGACACATACAGGAGAAAAACCGTTTCAGTGTAATGTGTGCAAATATAAATGTACAAGAAAATCAAATTTACAAAGACACATCATGACACATAAAGGCATAAAACCGTTTGAGTGTGATGTGTGCGGGTATAAATGTTCACAAAAATCAAATTTAAAGCTTCACATGATGACACATACAGGGAATATAAACACAAATGTACGCAAAAATATCCTTAAATATGAAGTTCAAAAATTCAAAACAAAACCAAAATTGTAAAAAAGAAATTGTAGAATTGTGAAAAAATTCTTAAAATAAATTCTGCACATATTGTTTTATAATATCTTATACAGGGTGATTTTGAAAAATGGTGTATAACAAAAAAATGTTAATGAAAATATTGACCAGTTATTAGAATAGTAGTGTTAAACTTTGACCGGCGCCATTTGAAAACTACACGTATAATTTACAAAATCATGGAACAATTGTTTATTAACACTTTTTCTCATTGGCTGATTAAAACATTTTTTAAAGGAAGTGTCATTTTGACAATAAGTTAACCAAAATTACTTTTATTTAAATTATAGAATAGCACTACCTTATTTGGCATAAACCAATAGGCACATTTTTTACTATGGGTTGCTGAGCAAACCATGCAGTAATCAAACGGTGCGGGTCAAACTGTAACACTATTTTTTTAAGGACTGAAAAAAATTTGGGTCTAAAAAAAAATTGCTGACGCCTTTAACTTTTCATAGTCTACGGAGGATGTCAATATACACGTGTATTTCAAAATCACCCTGTATTATGTATTTAGTATTTTTTGGCATTTTTTATTACCCCATCTATGTTGGCTATGAAAGAGGCTACATTTGGTGTCATTTAACCGACTTCGTATCTCTTACAGTTTACGAGATCCCCATGGTGAGTATGCTAAGTGGGACACCCGGTATTGTTTTATATCTTATATTATGTATTTAGTATTTTTTGGCATTTTTGTTACCCCATCTACCTAAATGAGCTTAAATTTGAAGGCAACTTATCAAGTTTCTCAATTATATTTCTTTACTTTTCAGAAAGTGAATTACCAGAATGGGGAATTGGACACTTGTTTTTTTATTTTGAAACTAGAGTTTATTTTGATCTCATAGCATTTTTATTTTTTCTCTAACTCGAATATTAAGCCCAAAATAAATTTTTTAAAAAAGCTATGACGTAGCTAGTAATATATATCTTATATATTTCTTACTATAGTAAGAAGAGAGCTGGATATGTATTACTAGCTACGTCATAGCTTTTTTAAAAAATTTATTTTGGGCTTAATATTCGAGTTAGAGAAAAATTTTTAAAAAGTGATAAGTTTTTTGTTTAGTTCTTTACGTTTTTATACAAAAAAGTACAAAATTCGATTGTAGGTAGTCCAGTTCCCCATTGCTATAAAATATCCCACCAAAAAATTGAGAGGTTATTATGTTGTACTTGAAACAAGATAGGTTCACTACCTAATAATGGCATGATAGTTGCAGATTATCGAAATTGAAAACACTCTGATCGATGCTGGATAGGAAACAAGGAGGAATTATTACAAAGCAAAAACGAATTTTAAAGCTCAATTTAAGGATTCTTAATCTAACAAAAAATGGGACCCCATTGAACTTCAATAGCCCTCGGCCCCGATAAACCTACATCCGCCCCTGATATGGGTAGAGAAAAAATACTAAATACAATTAATTCAAATTCCTCAAGTGTTTAAGCTGATAAAGTTTATGAATTAAAAACTGAATACATCTCCCTATTTTAATTTATTTTCAATTTTGAGCAGCTTTTGCACCATCTATAAAAAAAATTTCCAAGTTCTAAGTAGTAGTTTGTAATAAAATAAAACCATCACCACACCACCAGAAGAATAATTGTGGAGTTAAATATGCGTTTTTTGGTTTATTTAGAAATTAAAATATTTCATTCATTAGTTAAAATATTATCACGCCTAAATTGGCCCTGGTAGAACTAAACATGAAAAAACATATAAATCCGGTCCCTAGTTATATTATGTTATTATTTCCCTAGGTTGAAAATAGTTATTTGTGTTATAAGGAGACAAAGTGACGTTTTATGTGACAAAACTGTGTTTGCCAGACTCGCTCGCTCTTGTCACACAAAACTACTTTGACTCCGTATAAAACATTAAATTTTTTCTGCAAACGTAAAACTGAAAATTTTGATTTTTGAAAGAGCACCATCTCTTGTTAATTACTTGTAGTTCAATTGTCAAATATTTTTTAAAATTAACTTAAATTTGTAAAAACTTTTTTTGTGTTTTTATTTATTTTCTGGCCCACTGAGGCTTAAAGCGTTGAGAAATAAAATAAAATTAAAATGATAAAGTTTAAACTTTATCTTCAGCAGGATAACTCTCGCCCGATGCCTTTGTTCTCTTGGAAGTTAGAATTTGACCTTGATGACGCCATTTTAGAAGAAATTACAGGACCTGACTCGATGTGATCGCGTTACTTACGCTTGCTGTAAAGGGGCCGTATTAAAAATTTTTATGCAAAAGTAAAAAAATTTGGTTGATATTACTTTAATAACCGTCGAGTTAAGATCAACACCCACAAATAAGAAATAAACTGTCACGTCCTTAAAATTAGTTATATAATATGCAATATAATTAGACAATCTTTAACCAAAAAGTAAAAATTTTTAATTCTTCAGTTATAATAATTTACAAATTCTTTGTACTTTAAAATTAAAACACACTAATTCTACAAATCGATAGGCAATTTAAAAATTAAACTAATGTAGTTTATACAACATAAAACGTTTACACATAAAAATATTACAAATTTATTGGTTACGCCATATAATTAGTTTATTTTTATTAATGAATTTAAAATTTACAATTTTCTGCTGCACACACGTTTCCGGATGTTCGGTTCTTCATGATTAATAAGTAACAGCAACACAATAACAATAACAATAACAGTTTAAAATACAACAATAACAATTTAAAACTCAACAACAAAAATTAAAAAAAAACACCAGAAAAAGCTCACAAAACTCGAAAAGAAAAATCGCACGCTACTGCACTCTAAGAGACGCCGAATCGCAATGTTAATGCATTTTACCTACGTCCCTGCCGTGTTACAAAGGTTCTCTTCTAAAATGGCGACGTGCGCGACTGTATGCGCGTACCGTTCCCGCCAACGAGAGTTATCCTGCTGGTGCTTTAACAATGATAAAGTTTAAACTTTATCATCCCCATGTTTTGATTTACTTTCAATTTTGAGCAGCTTGCACCATCTACAAAGAAAATTTCGAAACTCTACGATTCAAGTAAAAAGTGGTGGCATCACCCAAAAATCCCTAAACCATCTAAACCACAGATAACTGAGATATATTTATATAAATCTGTGATCTAAACTAACCTTATTTAACTGATATCCACGTTATTTCGTGTGTAGTTGAAATTCTCAAACGCGGTCTCAAGATAATATAAAAATGAGTTTAACATTCAAAGAACAAGTTGATGCTCTTATGGAGTATTCCGATAACTTTGATGATTTAGGTAAGTAACTATATCTCTTGTGTATTTTCTATCGATTATAAAACATCAATTACAAATGCTTTTGTTACAGAAGATCATTGTTACGATAACCTCTCGGATGTAGGTAAGATTACATTTTATAATTCCTTAATTCTCGTGGTCTATAATATAATGTGTATAAAATTTTAAGGTTCGATTAAAATAGAAGAACTTGATGTGGAAGAAACAATACGACAAAAAATTAAAATAGAAAAAGAGCAAGAAGATAGTTTAAAAATCAACCGAGTGTACTACTGTTATAGTTGTAATTTTGGGTGTTCTAAAAAAGCAAGTTTGGTTACTCATCTACAGGAGCACGTCAATCGTTGTGGAAAGTGCAAATACAAAACTTGGTTCAAATCAAGTTTAAACACCCATAGGTTGACACACACAAATAGAAAACTATTTAAATGTAAAGTATGTACGAGTGTGTATGTTTCAAAATCACATTTAAAGGTTCATATGAGGACACATACAGGCGAAAAATCGTTCCATTGTGATGTGTGCGAATATAAAAGTTCACGCAATTCAAGTTTACAAAAACACACTATGACACATACAGACAAAAAACCGTTCCAGTGTGACGTCTGTGAATATAAATGTGTTTTAAAATCACATTTAAAGGTTCATATGAAGACACATACAGGTGAAAAACCGTTCCAGTGTAATGTGTGCGAATATAAATCCTCGGTAAAATCAAAATTAAAGCGTCACATTATGACACATACAGGAGAAAAACCGTTCCAGTGTGATGTCTGTGAATATAAAGGTGCTGAAAAATCAAATTTAAAGGTTCATATGAGGACACATACAGGTGAAAAACCGTTCCAGTGTGATGTGTGTGAATGTAAATGTGCCAGAAGATCACATTTAAAGGATCATATGAGGACACATACAGGCAAAAAAACGAGCAAAAAACCGTTCCAGTGTGATGTCTGTGAATATAAATGTGCTGATAAATCAAATTTAAAGGTTCATATGAGGACACATACAGGTGAAAAACCATACCAGTGTGTGGTCTGTGAATATAAAAGTGTTTCAAAATCACATTTAAATGTTCATATGAAGACACATACAGGTGAAAAACCGTTCCAGTGTAATGTGTGTGAATATAAATGTTCAACTAAATCACATTTACAAAGACACATATTGACACATACAGGCGAAAAACCGTTCCAGTGTGGTGTGTGCGAATATAAAAGTTCACGCAAATCAGCTTTACAAACACACATATTTACACATACAGGAGAAAAACCGTTCCAGTGTAATGTGTGCGAATATAAATGTTCAAGCAATTTAAGTTTACATAAACACATTAGGACACATACAGGCAAAAAACCGTTCCAGTGTGATGTCTGTGAATATAAAAGTGTTTCAATATCAAATTTTAAGATTCATATGAGCAAACATACAGGTGAATAACCGTTCCAGTGTGATGTGTGTGAATATAAATGTTCAAGCAATTCAAGTTTACAAAAACACATTATGACACATACAGGCAAAAAACCGTTCCAGTGTGATGTGTGTGAATATAAATGTGATTCAAAATCACATTTAAAGGTTCATATGAAGACACATACAGGTGTAAAACCGTTTCAGTGTGATGTGTGTCAAAATAAATGTTTACTCAAATCGGCATTAATCTATCACATGTTTAAACATAAGAAAGGTTTTGAGTGTGGTGTGTGTAAATATAAGTGTTGGGAAAAATCAAAACTAAAGCGGCAAATGATGACACATACAGACGAAAAACCGTTTCAGTGTAATGTGTGTGAATATAAATGTAATCAAAAATACCGTCTAAGTTTACATATGAAGCTCCGACATTCAATACAAAACCAAAATTGTAAAGAAAAGAATTGTAAAATTGCGAGAAAAGTCTCAAAATGAATTTTGTAAATATTTTTGTTTATATCGTATGTATTTAGCATTTCTTATTACAGTATAAGTAAAGTATATTATTTTGAATAGTTAATTCCTCTGATAAGCAGAAAATACAAGAAAGTTTGAGGTTTAATATTTTTTTGGAAATGTTCACTTTCAACCTCCTGGAAGTAGAAGAACCTATTGGAAATCTCTTGGCCATACGTCTGTTTTGGAAATTCTGTAAGTTTCATTTAAAAGCTTTTTTTGTAGATGAAATTTTACCAAAGTGTCGTATCTATTTACACTACTCAAAAAAAAGTAGTCAGTTTAAGCACTTTAACGGATCTTTTGGATCTTATATTAAAATGTTTACTTCATGTAAGTCTATTTTGAACAGTTTGGTCACTATTTATCCTTCCCAGTAGCTTGTCGCACGTCTGCCTAAAGAATTGGCGCTGTAACTGGACCACGCTGCGAAGGGCTTGCAAACGAAGACAACGGTCCTCAGTCTTCGAATGTGTACAGTCTCGTGCATATCTTTTCGCCACCCCGGCAATACGTTATAACAATTTGTCGGTTCAACCATCAATAACACCCCCCCCTACTTAAACTGAGGGGTAACTTTATTTTGCCAACAAGTATTTAATCAACAAACTGTGTTGGTATTATGATGCTTGCACTCACAAATCGTGCAAACGTATTGCCGGGGTGGCCAAAAGCTATGAACGAGACTGTACATACATAATCCTAACGAGCAGTTTTGGACTTTTATATATGGACTTTTGGACTGGTATATATTTGACTATTTTGAAACCTCGTCAAATTAGCTTTAATATGTATGTAGTCGTTTATATTTACGTAAAGAATAGGGCATAGCCAATATCTTGCGTAGTACAGATGGAGGGAGTGAGTTCTCTCTCTCTCTGTATCTCTAAAATTGATGCACCAGATGTTAACAAACACATTTTCGTTTCTGCGCATTGGCACTGCCCTATTCATTACAAACATTTCTTAGTCTACGAAAAAGTCGTCTTATCCTGGGCTGGACTGGGAGTAAAGTAAAATTAGTACCGGGAAATCTTAAGTTCGGGCCACTGGGAGGTGCGTCATTATTTGGGGGCGTTTAATCGAAAAAATTCCTAATTTTATTCCCGGGAAATTCACGGTAGCCCGCCGGGGCCAGTCCAACCCTGGTCTTATGGTCACAGCAGAGGCAACGTATATGAACGTATATGTATATGAAAGTATATTATAAGTTCATATACGTTGGCAGAGGTTTTCCTAAAAAATAATTTCTAGCAAAAGGCTCGTTCCAGTTGTGTGGATGTATGATGTGTTGCCTATCGGAAGCACTTAGTTTAAAGCTACACATGATGACACATACAGGCGAAAAACCGTTTCAGTGTGATGTGTGCGAATATAAATGTTAAAACAAAAGTGGTTTACAAAGACACATTTACACATGCAGGAGAAAAAACGTTTCAATGTGATGTGTGCGACTATAAATGTACCTACAACACAATCAAATTTAAAGTTTCACATCATGACACATACAGGCAAAAAACCGTTTCAGTGTGTGGAGTGCGAATATAAATGTTCACGCAAATCACGTTTACAAAGACACGTATTAACGGTATTAACACATGGCCGAAAAATCTTTTCAGTGTGATATGTTCTAATATAAATGTTCATCAAAAAGACATTTAAAGCATTTAAAGTGAAAGAACCTATTGGAAATTCTTGACCATTCGTTTAGTTTGGGCTGTTCATGTAAATTTAATTTAAGCCGGCATCCGACACATGGGATGTCACAAACCCTAGCGCTCGAAAACTGCATGGTAAATATTATAATATCGCTCCAATCGACTACAGAACCTCAATAGCTTTTAAAAATATATTATTCTACTATTCTACATGTTAAAGCAAATGCCGGATGTGTCTGAAGTACCTACTGTTTCAAAACCCAGTTACCCAGTGAGGTTTGTCACAACTCACGTACCGGAACTCGCGAGTTTTTTTTCTGTATGTTTAAAAATCCCATACCACTCCCCAAAAAGAGAAGGTCTAATCAACACGGGAGGTGTTAACAATGTCCTTGGGCTCAAAATGTTCCTTTGTTTCTTATTGAAAAAAGTACCTACGTTATAATTTGCAATTTGTGTTATGAAGCCAAGTAAAGCCTTTTTGGTAAAAATTTTGTTTTACTGATTAATGTAATGTACCTGGCGATATACAATATTCAGTTTTTCCAAAAAAATTTACTATAGGAAATGGTCACACCTTAGCACCTGTCGGAACTCGTAAAAAATATTCACCTGGCGGCTGCCAGGTTTAAAAGTATTTTTTGTGTAGATGCAATTTTGCTGAAGTGACTCAAATTTAATTATCTTCACTTTGATTATTGCTGGATTTATGCAGCCTCATACAACATCTAGCATGTAACTAGTATTATCACTCGTGTGTATTTTACTTATAACACATACATTACAGAAAAACCGTTCCTGTGTGATGTGTGTGAATATAAATGTGCTTTTAAATCACTTTTTTTTTAAGGTTCACATGATGACTTATACAGGCGAAAAACCGTTTTAGTGTAATGTGTACGAATATAAATTTTCTTAATAATTAAATAATCAGAATTAAATCTTCACATTAAGATAAATAAATATAGGAGCAAAACTGTTTAAGTGTTATCTGTACGAATATTACGCAAAAGTATCTTCTAAGTATGAAGCTAAACATTCTAAACTGTGAAGTCAATCTCTTCAATACTAAACATTCAATCCAAAACCAAAATTGTCAAAAAGTATTTTTGTTTGGCAATTATTTTTTTATATCTTATGCATTTAACATTTCTCCACATTTCAGCAAAGTTTGAACGAAATCGGTTCAATAGCTTTTGATTTCCGTGCTTTTTTATTTATAAGCTTGTACTTATAAGTAAAAGGTATACCTTTTATGCCGTTGAACAGTTAAGGTATAACTTTTACTTATAAGTAAATACTCACTTGGCCCATTATATTCTAATACATATAGACCGTCTAGAAAGTATGCGGAACTTCATATTTTTTGTAAATTTGAATATATATATATTTTTTTACTACTAGCCTAAAATACTATCATTATTGACTCCTTTTTAAACAGAGAAATTAAATTTCTCAACCTAGGTAAATAATAAAATAGGTATTATAATAATCAAAACTGTTTTTGAGGTAAATAATAAAATATTATTTACCTAGGTAAAAAATGAAAACTGTTTTTCTGATTTTTTTAACGATATTTTTATGAAAATTCATATTACTAGTAGTAAAAAAAATACTATATAAACTATGGTTGAGATTACTATTATAACCCTCGCGCAAAATATATCCTTCGGCTGCTTCGGCGCTTTGCGCCTCAGGTTATAATCTTGCGCTAGGGCTATAATAGTAAACTTCTCAACCTAAGTATATAATCTACTATTATTATATATCTTTTTTGTAAACTTCGAGGATAGTACGTATTTTTCAAGTTGTTCTGATAGTTGTACATTGACACAATCGCATGAAAACCGCAAAATGTTAATATTGTTGATGGTAAACAGATCAAAACTTGAGATAATTATGTCGCAAGTAGAAAAAATAAAACTGGTAGAACATTTGTATTGAAAAGGAGTTTGAACAGTAAAAAAGCTAGAGGAATTATCTAAACTTTGGAAAAAGTGCAGTCTAAGAAGTAATAAACAGAATAAAAAATGGTAGGAGGATGAAGCATAGATCAGTTTCAGGAAGGCCGGGTAAGGTTTTCGAAAAGAAATTGAATTTTCTGCTTGCATTAAGACGACAAAATCCGCGCTTAGGTTTCCGAAAATTAATATACATGTTTAGATATCGACGAGGAATACAAGTGTGACCAGAAACTGTCCACATATCACTGAAAAGACAAGTCTATATGAGCATATCAGTTAGTTTTACAGGTCTGAGATTCTACCAGCTGTGATTACTGATTAGCATGCAGTTCATTTGCTTTCAAGAGTGTACCTGGACGTCTAGTAAAATATTTAGAATTAAACGGACATTGTATAAGTAAATAAGAGGAATTGTTTTTCTTATTTATCATAAAAACTTACTTTCTTTTTTCCGCTTACTTTCTAGACGAACTATACAGGGTGATTTTTTTAAGTGGTACTAACATTAGGATCTCGGAAACCGTAAGAGTTACAAGGTTGGTTAAATTAGCAAAAAGTTGCATATTTTGATGATCTTTAAGAACCCATTTAGAAAATTCTAAAATTTAAAATGGTTTGCTAGATAACGCAGAAAAACTGAAAATTGGAAATTTTGTTTTTCGACTGTAGTTTCAAAATGGCGTACTTAAGGAAAAAAAATTTCAGGAAAAATTTTTAGAAGACCAAATAAGCTATCAAATGATACCAAACTCGACTTTTTATCACATCGACGCTAAGCGTCGCGAAGTTCAACTTTTTATTTTCTTATGGAGAACCTATCATTTTTTTTGCAAATATTACTCACTAGGCTTGTCTTAATTCGGATACCAAACGACAACTTTTTATCTTGTACTTTTCTTAATTTTCACAACTTTTCAGGTTGTTATGTTACGTAATGTTAATATTTTACTTTATGTTATTTTTTACGATGAAAAATAACGATTAAAACTTAGCTTTTAAATTTTTAGAAAAGTAAGTTGAGCTGGAAATAAAAATAAATCAAATTATTATTTATTAAATATTAGTAATGAAATTTTATTTCCTGATTAAATTACATCTCTAAAACTTTAAAAACTAAGTTTTAATCGTTATTTTTCATCGTAAAAAATAACATAAAGTAAAATATTAACATTGCGTAACATGACAACCTGAAAAGTTGTGAAAATTAAGAAAAGTATAAGTTAAAACGTTGTCGTTTGGTATCCCAATTTAGATAAGCCTACTGAGTAATATTTATTAAAAAAATGATAGGCTCCCATAAGAAACTAAAAAGTTGAACGTCGCGACGCTTAGCGTCGATGTGATAAAAAGTCGAGTTTGGTATCGTTTGATAGCTTTTTTGATTTCCTGAACATTTCTCCCGAGAATTTTTTTTCAAGTACGCCATTTTGAAACTACAGTCGAAAAACGAAATTTCCAATTTTCAGTTTTTCTGCATTATCTCGGAAACCATTTTGAATTTTTGAATTTTCTAAACGGATTCTTAAAGATCATCAAAATATGCAACTTTTTGCTAATTCAATCAACTTTGTAACTCTTACGGTTTCCAAGATCCCAATGTTAGTACCTACCACTTAAAAAAATCACCCTGTATAATGTCTAGCTCATTTTAACAAAAAGACATGCTGACTTTTTTTGTGTTTTTATTTATTTTCTGGCCCACCGAGGCTTAAAGCTTCGAGAAATACAATAAAATTTATGATAAAGTTTAAACTTATTAATACATCCCCATGTTTTGATTTATTTTCAGTTTTGAGCAGCTTGCACCATCTACAGAGATAATTTCGAAACTCTACGATTCAAGTAAAAGCTGGTGGCATCACCCAAAAATCCCTAAACTAACCTTAGTAACCTTATTTAACTGATATCCACGTTATTTCGTGTGTAGTTGAAATTCTCAAGAAAATACAAAACAATATAAAAATGAATTTAGCAATCAAAGAAGAAGTTGATGGTCCTATGGAGTATTCCGATAACTTTGATGATTTAGGTAAGTAACTATATCTCTTGTGTATTTTCTTTCAATTATAAAACATCAATTACAAATGCTTTTGTTACAGAAGATCATTGTTACGATAACCTCTGGGATGTAGGTAAGATTACATTTTATAATTCCTTAATTCTCGTGGTCTATAATATAATGTGTATAAAATTTTAAGGTTCGATTAAAATAGAAGAACTTGATGTGGAAGAAACAATACGACAAAAAATTAAAATAGAAAAAGAGCAAGAAGATAGTTTAAAAATCAACCGAGTGTACTACTGTTATAGTTGTAATTTTAAGTGTTCTAAAAAAGCAAGTTTGATTACTCATCTACAGGAGCACGTAAATCGTTGTGGAAAGTGTAATTACAAAACTTTGTTCAAATCAAGTTTAAACACCCATAGATTGACACACACAAATAAAAAACTATTTAAATGTAAAGTATGTACGAGTGCGTATGTTTCAAAATCACATTTAAAGGTTCATACGAGGACACATGCAGGCGAAAAATCGTTCCATTGTGATGTGTGCGAATATAAATGTTCACGCAATTCAAGTTTACAACAACACATTATGAGACATACAGGCAAAAAACCGTTCCAGTGTGATGTCTGTGAATATAAATGTGTTTCAAAATCACATTTGAAGGTTCATAATATGAGGACACATACAGGCGAAAGACCGTTTCAGTGTAATGTGTGCGAATATAAATGTTCAACTAAATCACATTTACAAAGACACATATTGACACATACAGGCGAAAAACCGTTCCAGTGTGATGTCTGTGAATATAAAGGTGTTGAAAAATCAAATTTAAAGGTTCATATGAGGACACATACAGGAGAAAAACCGTTCCAGTGTAATGTGTGCGAATATAAATATACAAAAAAATCACATTTACAAAGACACATTATGACACATACAGGAGAAAAACCGTTCCAGTGTAATGTGTGCGAATATAAATGTTCAACACAATCAAATTTAAAGTTTCACATCATGACACATACAGGCAAAAAACCGTTTCAGTGTTTTGAGTGCGAATATAAATGTTCACGCAATTCAAGTTTACAAAAACACATTATGACACATACAGGCGAAAAACCGTTCCGTTGTGATGTGTGCGAATATAAATGTTCACGCAATTCAAGTTTACAACAACACATTATGAGACATACAGGCAAAAAACCGTTCCAGTGTGATGTGTGTGAATATAAATGTGCTGATAAATCATATTTAAAGGTTCATATGAGGACACATACAGGTGAAAAACCGTTCCAGTGTGATGTCTGTGAATATAAAGGTGCTGAAAAATCAAAATTAAAGGTTCATATGAGGACACATACAGGTGAAAAACCGTTCCAGTGTAATGTGTGCGAATATAAATGTTCAAGAAAATTAGATTTACAAAATCACGTATTAACACATACAGGCGAAAGACCTATCCAGTGTGATGTGTGTGAATATAAATGTACTTTAAAACAAAATTTAAAGGTTCATATGAGGACACATACAGGTGAAAAACCGTTCCATTGTGATGTGTGCGAATATAAAAGTTCATGCAATTCAAGTTTACAAAAACACATTATGACACATACAGGCGAAAAACCGTTCCGTTGTGATGTGTGCGAATATAAATGTTCACGCAATTCAAGTTTACAAAAACACATTATGACACATACAGGAGAAAAACCGTTCCAGTGTGATGTCTGTGAATATAAAGGTGCTGAAAAATCAAAATTAAAGGTTCATATGAGGACACATACAGGTGAAAACCCGTTCCAATGTGATGTGTGTAAATATAAATGTACTTTAAAACACAGTCTAAGTGCACATATGAAGTTCCGACATTCAATACAAAACGAAAATTGTTAAGGAAAGAATTGTGCAAAAATTGCGATAAAAGTCTCAAAATGAATTTTGTCAATATTTTTGTTTATATCTTATGTATAAAATTTCATATTACAGTAAAAGTGGTAAAAGTAGAGTATATTATTTTTTCTTCAAACGTCAGAAAAAGTCGCCTTTGTGTCACTATTGAATAGTTAATTCATCTGATAGGCAGAAAATACCCAATGTTTACTTTTATAAAAGTAAAAGTTAAAAGAAAGTTTGAGGTTCAATATGTTTTTGGAAACGTTCACTTTCAACCTACTAGAAGTGGAAGAACTTATTGGAAATTTCTTGACTGTACGTTTATTTTGGGCTATTCTTGTATACATGTAAGATTCATTTAAAAGCTCTTTTTTGTAGATGCAATTTTGCTAAAGTGACTTAATAGTCCTGGAGCTTCCGTGTATATTTACTAAACCATAAGATACAAAATTTTAACCTTTACAGGTCGAAAGTACATAAAAAGTGAGTAATAGAACCGCCCGTCTGCCTGTCGAAAGTGGCCGCTTTAACTCGTGAGGAACGCTAAAAAGTCGGCTTTCTTTGTGTTTAATAACTACATAATAAAATATACGAACAGATCAACAAATTACATATCAAAAGATTCTACTTTTACGTAGTTTTCAAAAATGCCGCGGCAGACGGTTTTAAGTGTAGCCTTCATGGTGGTTGGCGCTCTTGGAAATAAGCCAAAAGAGTCATCAACTAAACCACAAGGTACACGAACAGATTACACATCAAAAGGTTCAATTTTTTACGTAGTTTTCAAATATCCGACAGACGGTTTTAATTGTAGCTCTCATGGTGGCAGACGCTCTTCAAAATAAATCAAGAAAGAGTCATCATGGCGGCAAATGCTCTTGAAAATAAGGAAAAGAGACATCAACTAAACGACTAAACCATTAAGGTTACGCTTAAAACCGTCTGTGGTGGCATATTTGAAAACTACGTAAAAAATGTAACCTTTTGATATGTAATTTGTTCATTATTTGTCTTGTGGTTTAGTTAAAACCTACTTAATGTCTCCTTTTACTTGGGAAAAGCGTTAGAAAATTTGCCGTTTCGAGTGTTTCACAAAACCATAAGACACATGAACATATGAACAACATACATACCAAATTATTCCATTTTTTATTTAGTTTTCAAATATGGTACGGCAGACGATTTATGGTAGCCTGCAGACGCCTTCCAAGTTAACGTCTTTTTCAGTAAACTAGGTTAGAGAATGACGTCATAGCTACTTTAGGGTTGATGATACGACAAAATTTTATGAATGTACTTTATTTATGACTACAGTATCTAAAACTTCTATTAACAATTATTGTTAATCCTATGTACGGTTATCACATAATTTTGACTCAAACTGTGCACCTTTTTAAGTAAATGTCTGTGAAGAATTGCTTTCTGACTAGTTTAGGGTTGATAATATGAAAAATAGTTATTGGGATAATTTATATATTATTACTTCTATTATTAAAATTTTTCAATTGCTTAGACGGTTTTCCCTGAATTTGTACTCAAATATCGCTTTTTTTGCTATAAACAAGCTCATTTTATTTTTCTTGGAAGGCGTGTAAACCGCTATAACGGTACACTTAAAACTTCCTTCCATGGTATATTGCAAAATTACATAGAAAAATGAAATTTTTTGATGCACAACTAGAGGCCTGTCACTTTTTATAAAAATATATCGATAATACAAAATTATCGATATTTCCGATATTATCGTTATTTTCAGCGCAACAGCGAAACATTCTTTTGAAAATCTAAAATTACCATCTTGTAAAGGCAAGAAAGGTGCAATGAAAAAGTGAGTTTAGTTATTTAAAATAAAGATTTTCCGAAATTTAGATTTTTTGTCGAAATCTCGGGACCTAATGGAAATTTTGTAATTTTCCCTTTTGATTGTTATTAGCTATCCAATTACGCAACTTTGCCCCCTTTAAACCAACTTTGTATCTTAAGTTTCCGAGATACCCGTGGTGGCACTCGAATTTGAATTACCCTGTAAATTTCAATATTTTGAAACCTCGTCAGATAAGCTTTAATCTTTACGACAAAGCCGTCTATGGCATGACTACAGCAGAGGTTTTCATTAAAAAAAAATTTTTGTAAAAAAGTTCTGCTCCCAGCTGTGTGGATGTATGATGTGTTGCCTAAACGAAGCACTAAATTTTCATAAACAAAACTTCCCCCAAAATATTTGTCATACTATCTCTGCATAACTTGAGAGCTTTCAACTTTCAACGTTCAGTTAATGGTTGTATTCTTATTTGATTTCTTTATGTTTACTCAACTACTACTACTGTTATGGATTTAACAGTCTAAGAAGAACAAATCCATGCTACTATGGAGTATTCTGATAATTTAGGTAAGTAACTACAACTCCTGTGTATTTTACTTGTTATAACATAACACATACATTACAGATGATTCTGTTAAAGAAGAGCCTTGTTACGATGACCTACCGGATGTAGGTAAGAATACATTTTATAATTTCTTAATTCATGTAGTACTGTCTGTATATAATATCTTAAAGGTTCGATTAAACTAGAGGGACTCTACGTTCCGTCACTTCATTTTGTTAAAGAAGAGCCTTGTTGCAATAACTTCTCGGATGTAGGTAAGAATAACTTTTTTTAATTTCTTAATTCATGTGGTACTATATGTATATTATATCTTGAAGGTTCGATTAAGATAGAAGAACACGACGTGGAAGAAACCATTCTACAAATAGTAAAAAAAGAAGAAAAGCAAGCAAATACTTCAAAAATCAACAGAGTCTACTACTGTTTTAATTGTGATTTTAAGTGTTCTAAAAAATCAAGTTTGATTACACATCTGCAGACTCACCTGAATCGATGTACGAAGTGCAAATACAAATCCTGGTTCAAATCAAGTTTAAGCACACATATGTTGACACACACAGCTGAAAAACCATTTAAATGTACAATATGTACGGGTGTGTATGTAAGTAAAAAGACATTAAAGAGACATCTATTCATACATACCGGCAAAAAACCGTTCCAGTGTGATGTATGCGAATATAAGTCTGCATACCAATCAAACTTAAAGCAGCACATGGTGAAACATACAGGCGAAAAACTTTTTAAGTGTACTGTGTGCGAATATAAATGTCCACGGAAAGGAAACTTACAGAGTCATATTATGTTAAAACATACAGGTGAGAAACGTTTTTACTGTGATGTGTGCGAATATAAAGGTATATCAAAAACAAATTTAAATTTTCACATGAATAAGGCACATGGCATACAACAACCTTTTCAGTGCGATTTGTGCGAATTTAAATATTCACACAAATCACAATTAAAAGATCACATGTTAAAACATACAGGTCAAAGACGTTTCCATTGTGAAGTGTGCAAAAATAAATTTTTACGTAAATCAGCATTAAAACATCACATATTTAAACATACAGGTGAAAAACGTTTTCAGTGTGATATATGCGATCATAAATTTGTGATAGAATCAAAATTAAAGCGGCACATGATGACACATACAGGCGAAAAACCATTTCAGTGTCATCTGTGCGAATATAAATGTTCATTAAAATCACAATTACAACGTCACATGTTCAAACATACGGGCGGAAAACCTTTTCAGTGTGATATGTGCGAATATAAATGTTCTCAAAAAGCATCTTTACGGTCTCATATTTTGAAACATACAGACGAAAATCTGTTTCAGTGTGATGTGTGCGAATATAAATGTACAACTAAATCAAATTTAAAACTTCACATGATTCAACATACAGGCGAAATACCGTTTCAGTGTAATCTGTGTCAAAATAAATTTTTACTCAAATCGGCATTAAACTATCACATGTTTAAACATAAAAAGGGATTCCAGTGTAGTGTGTGTAAATATAATTTTTGCGAAAAATCAAAACTAAAGCGGCACATGATGACACATACAGACGAAAAACCGTTTGAGTGTAATTTGTGCGAATATAAATGTAAGCGAAAATACCGTTTAAATATACATATGAAGCTCCATCATTCAATACAAAATCAAAATTGTTAAGAATAGAATTGTAAAATTGCGAAAATGTTCTCAAAATAATATTTATAAATATTTTATGTATTTAGAATTTCTTATTAGTTATTACAGCAAAAGTAAAGTATATTATTTTGAATTGTTAATCGTCTGATCGGCAAGTGGAAGAACCTATTGGAAACCTCTTGACAGTTCGTTTATTTTGATCTGTTCGTTTAAAAGCTTTTTTTGTAGATGATTTTTGCTAAAGTGACTTTTGTGTCTATTTATCTTCATCATTTCATTATGTGTTTGTAATAATTTAAAAAATAATTTTTGAATACACCCTGTATATATTTGAGTATTTTGAATAATAAAAAAGCCGTATTATGCCCACAGTAGAGGTTTTTATAAAAAATGAGTTTTCCTAGCTAAAAGCTCCTTCAGCAAATATAGAGGAGACCAGGGACAAGTGAAACATTCTAATTGTTTTTCGTTTTTCTCCGCTGCTATCGTGATTTTCAAACATTTAATGTGAGCTATAGGGACCTTAATCTTTCTAGTTTCTATTTATATCATTTCGTTAATTTGTATTGATATATAAAAAAGATATTTAAAAAAAGTGGCCGACATGTTTCAGTCATCCTGTGGCTGGGACGATTGAAACATCTACCTGATATAATTGAAACAAACTTACATTAGGTGATTTTATAGTTCAAATATTACTCTGATAAACAATTGTGACAAATATAATTGATTTCTTGAAGTGCAGTTACGAGTATTTAAACCATGATTTTTGACAATCCATTCCCCTCCCTGAAGGTTATATGGTTCGAAATATGATTATGTTTTATGCTCATGTTTAGTATTATTTGACTGGTGTTTTGCCTCACAAGGCTTTTCTTAACTTGCTTTTTATTTTTAACATCACGTTCTCCTTGTATAACATGTTTCAATTGTCCCCATCGTGGTGTGTTTCAATTATCCCCAAAGCACAATTTTACGGGAACATTCAAATATTTTCTTAATCTCATATTACAGTAATAATTTGAACTATCTGAACTAACAACAATACATCAAAAAACAAAATAAAAATGGTTCAAGGTGAATACTTATAGTTTTTATTTCATAATATATTTTTTTGCCCTAATGGCAAAGTTTACTATGCATGCACTAAAACACTTTATTAATAATAAAACGAAATTAGTTTAATTGCAGTCGCTAATTGTTTGACCAGCTAAGGAGCATGCTTCTGCCGACACATTTGCGTACTAATTTAACCGCGAATTCCGCTCATTACGGCGACTGTTTCAATTGTCATTTGCTTCAATTGTACCCGGTCTCCCCTATTCGCGTGCGGCGGCAAATTTAGATGGCTCTGATTTTAGTAAAAATGTCGTCTCGAGACGGGGAAGTTCAAGGTTATTTGAATAAAATATTTTAAAATAACGTCTACTTTGCAAAATAAAATATTTCTTATAATATTATTTGATATTTTAGCTTATAGAACTGCCAAAACTATCATAAACACGAAATTTCAAATACTTTTCAACAAATTTTTTCCCGTCTTGTTTGGTTACAGAGTAATCCGTAAGGTGCGTAGCGATAGCTGAGCTGTTGCATCCGACAGCTGTGTGGATGTATGATGTGTTGCCTATCAAAAGCACTAAATTTTCATTGGCGAAACTTCCCCCCAAAATATTATTATCAAACAGCCTGCATCAGCATAAGTGGAGAGCGTCCACTCATTTATCCTGGTAGCTATTTTATGTGTAGTTGAAATAATCGAAGGTGTTAGTTTGTCTCATAATCATAAAAAATAATATCAAAATGGATTTAACAATTAAAGAGCAAGTCGATGCTACTATGGAGTACTCCGATAACTTTGATAATTTAGGTAAGTAACTACAACTCCTGTGTATTTCACTTTTACTTATAACACATACATTGCAGATGATTCTGTTAAAGACGAGCCTTGTTACGATAACCTGTCGGATGTAGGTAAGAATACATTTTTTAATTTCTTAATTCATGTGGTACTATATGTATATTATATCTTGAAGGTTCGATTAAGATAGAAGAACACGACGTGGAAGAAATCATTCAACAAAAAGTGAAAATAGAGGAACAGCAAGCAAATAGTTTAAAAATCAACGGAGTGTACTACTGTTATAATTGTGATTTTAAGTGTTCTAAAAAAGCAAGTTTGATTACACATCTGCAGACTCACATGAATCGTTGTACAAAGTGCAAATACATCACTTGGTTCAAGTCACGTTTAAACACTCATATGTTAACACACACTTATGTAAAACTATTTAAATGTAAAATATGTACGAGTGCGTATGTACATAAAACGTCATTAACGAGACATCTATTATTACATACAGGAGAAAAACCGTTCCAATGTAATGTGTGCGAATATAAATTTACAAGAAAATCACATTTACAAAGACACATATTGACACATACAGGCGATAAACCGTTCCAGTGTGATGTGTGTGAATATAAATGTGTTTCAAAATCAATTGTAAAGGTTCATATGAGGACACATACAGGTGAAAAACCGTTCCAGTGTAATGTGTGCGAATATAAATGTTCACGCAATACAAGTTTACAAAATCATATTATGACACATACAGGCAAAAAACCGTTCCAATGTAATGTGTGTGAATATAAATGTGCTGAAAAATCATATTTAAAGGTTCATATGAGGACACATACAGGTGAAAAACCGTTCCAATGTAATGTGTGTGAATATAAATGTGCTGAAAAATCATATTTAAAGGTTCATATGAGGACACATACAGGTGAAAAACCGTTCCAGTGTAATGTGTGCGAATATAAATTCTCAAGGAAATCACATTTACATACACACATATTGACACATACGGGCGATAAACCGTTCCAGTGTGATGTGTGTGAATATAAATGTGCTGATAAACCATATTTAAAGGTTCATATGAGGACACATACAGGCGAAAAACCGTTCCAGTGTGATGTGTGTGAATATAAATGTGCTCATAAATTATATTTAAAGGTTCATATGAGAACACATACAGGTGAAAAACCGTTCCAGTGTAATGTGTGCGAATATAAATGTTCACGCAATACAAGTTTACAAAATCATATTATGACACACACAGGCAAAAAACCGTTCCAATGTAATGTGTGTGAATATAAATGTGCTGAAAAATCAAATTTAAAGGTTCATATGAGGAAACATACAGGTGAAAAACCGGTCCAGTGTGATGTGTGCGAATATAAATGTTCAAGCAATTCAAGTTTACAAAAACACATTATGACACATACAGGCAAAAAACCGTTCCAATGATGTGTGTGAATATAAATGTGCTGATAAATCATATTTAAAGGTTCATATGAGGACACATACAGGTGAAAAACCGTTCCAGTGTAATGTGTGCGAATATAAATGTTCACGCAATACAAGTTTACAAAATCATATTATGACACATACAGGCAAAAAACCGTTCCAATGTAATGTGTGTGAATATAAATGTGCTGAAAAATCATATTTAAAGGTTCATATGAGGACACATACAGGTGAAAAACCGTTCCAATGTAATGTGTGTGAATATAAATGTGCTGAAAAATCATATTTAAAGGTTCATATGAGGACACATACAGGTGAAAATCCGTTCCAGTGTAATGTGTGCGAATATAAATTCTCAAGGAAATCACATTTACATACACACATATTGACACATACGGGCGATAAACCGTTCCAGTGTGATGTGTGTGAATATAAATGTGCTGATAAACCATATTTAAAGGTTCATATGAGGACACATACAGGCGAAAAACCGTTCCAGTGTGATGTGTGTGAATATAAATGTGCTCATAAATTATATTTAAAGGTTCATATGAGAACACATACAGGTGAAAAACCGTTCCAGTGTAATGTGTGCGAATATAAATGTTCACGCAATACAAGTTTACAAAATCATATTATGACACACACAGGCAAAAAACCGTTCCAATGTAATGTGTGTGAATATAAATGTGCTGAAAAATCAAATTTAAAGGTTCATATGAGGAAACATACAGGTGAAAAACCGGTCCAGTGTGATGTGTGCGAATATAAATGTTCAAGCAATTCAAGTTTACAAAAACACATTATGACACATACAGGCAAAAAACCGTTCCAATGATGTGTGTGAATATAAATGTGCTGATAAATCATATTTAAAGGTTCATATGAGGACACATACAGGTGAAAAACCGTTCCAGTGTAATGTGTGCAAATATAAATGTTCACGCAATACAAGTTTACAAAATCATATTATGACACATACAGGCAAAAAACCGTTCCAATGTAATGTGTGTGAATATAAATGTGCTGATAAATCATATTTAAAGGTTCATATGAGGAAACATACAGGTGAAAAACCGGTCCAGTGTGATGTGTGCGAATATAAATGTTCACGCAATACAAGTTTACAAAATCATATTATGACACATACAGGCAAAAAACCGTTCCAATGTGATGTGTGTGAATATAAATGTGCTGATAAATCATATTTAAAGGTTCATATGAGGAAACATACAGGTGAAAAACCGGTCCAGTGTGATGTGTGCGAATATAAATGTTCACGCAATGCAAGTTTACAAAATCATATTATGACACATACAGGCAAAAAACCGTTCCAATGTAATGTGTGTGAATATAAATGTGCTGAAAAATCAAATTTAAAGGTTCATATGAGGAAACATACAGGTGAAAAACCGGTCCAGTGTGATGTGTGCGAATATAAATGTTCAAGCAATTCAAGTTTACAAAAACACATTATGACACATACAGGCAAAAAACCGTTCCAATGTGATGTGTGTGAATATAAATGTGCTGAAAAATCAAATTTAAAGGTTCATATGAGGACACATACAGGTGAAAAACCGTTCCAGTGTGATGTGTGCGAATATAAATGTTCAAGCAATTCAAGTTTACAAAAACACATTATGACACATACAGGCAAAAAACCGTTCCAATGTGATGTCTGTGAATATAAATGTGTTTCAATATCAAATTTTAAGGTTCATATGAGGAAACATACAGGTGAAAAACCGTTCCAGTGTGAAGTGTGCAAATATAAATGTACAAGGAAATCACAGTTAAAGATTCACATGAGGAGACATACAGGCGAGAAACCGTTTTAGTGTAGTGTGTACGAATATAAATTTTCTCATTAATCGGAATTTATGCTCCACATTAAGACACGTAGAGGCGTAAAACCGTTTAAGTATTATGTCTACGAATATAAATGTACGCAAAATTATCGTCTAAATATGAAGCTGAAACATTCAGTACAAAACCAAATTGTAAAATAAAATTATAAAATTGTCAGATAGTTCTTAAAATAAATTATTATTTTATAACTTATGCTTTTAGCATTTCTCGGCTAAGCACTTTCAGCAAAGTTTCAACGAAATTGGTTTAATATGGGCGTAATCAAACTAGATTTTAGTTCGAGTTGCACTAAGAAACGTCAGGTGTACCTGTACGTCATTGATAATTATATTTAAATTTTACAGCCGACCGACGTTTGTTAGAGCATGATAGCGTCTTTCAAATGCCACTGCCACTATTAAACTGAAATAAATATATCTGGTAACATAAGTCAATTTTCCATTTTTAATAAAATTCCCACCCAAAAGCTAATGTGATTACTAGTATAGCTTTAGATTTACAGTAATTATTGCTTACGAACAGACATACATTATGAACTTTTTCTGTGTTTTTTTCAATTTCTAGCTCACCGAGGTTTAAAACATAGAGCGATATAAAATTTAAGATTGTATAAGGTAGTTAAAAAAGTTAATATACAGGGTGATTTTGAAATACACGTATATATTGGTACCCATCGTAGATTACGAAAAGTAAAACGTTTTTGCAAAAAAAGGGTTAACGGAAATGTTGACCAGTTCTTAGAAAAGTAGTGTTAAACTTTGACCCGCGCCATTTGAAAACTACACGTATAATTTAAAAAATCATGGAATGATTGTTTATTAACGCTGTTTCTCATTGGCTGATTAAAACATTTTTTCAACGAACTGTCATTTTGACAATTAGTTAACCAAAATTACTTTTATTTAAATTATAGAATAGCACTACCTTTTTTGGCATAAACCAATAGGCATATGTTTTTCTATGGATTGTTGGGTAAAGCATGCAGTAATCAAACGGTGCAAGTCAAACTTTAACACTATTTTTCTAAGAACTGAAGAACATTTGCTTTAAAAAAATTTTGCTGATGCCTTTAACTTTTCATAGTCTACAGTGGATATCAATATATACGTGTATTTCAAAATCACCCTGTATAATGAATGTGTATAATCAATTCAAATCGCACATGTGTTTCAGCTGAATAGTTTATGAATTCAAAATTTAATACGTCTCCTCATTTTTAATTTAATGTTTTCATCTATTTTCAATTTTGAGCAGTTTGCACCATCTACAAAGATAAATTCGAAATTCTAAGATTTGAGTAAAAACTGGTTGTCGCTTCACCCAAAAATCCCTAAACTAAATTACTAAACTAAGTTGTTTATCTGCACTTATCTGTTAGTTATTTCCGTTATTTCGTGTGTAGTTGAAATATTCAAACGAGTTTTAGTCGATCTCAAGAAAATACAAAATAATATAAAAATGAATTTATCAATCAAAGAAGAACAAGATGCTACTATGGAGTATTCCAATAAGTATGATGATTTAGGTAAGTAACCATAACTCGTGTGAGTTTTCCTTTTACTTATAACACGTGCGCTACAGATGATTCTGTTACAGAAGATATTTGTTACGATGACCTCCCGGATGTAGGTAAGAATACATTTTATAATTTCTTAATTCATGTAGTAGTGTATGTATATAATATCTAGAAGGTTCGATTAAGATAGAAGAACACGACGTGGAAGAAACCATTCAACAAATAGTAAAAATAGAAGAAAAGCAAGCAAATACTTCAAAAATCAACAGAGTCTACTACTGTTTTAATTGTGATTTTAAGTGTTCTAAAAAATCAAGTTTAATTACACATTTGCAGACTCACATGAATCGATGTACGAAGTGCAAATACAAATCCTGGTTCAAATCAAGTTTAAGCACACAATGTTGACACACACAGCTGAAAAACCATTTAAATGTACAATATGTACGGGTGTATATGTAAGTAAAAAGACATTAAAGAGACATCTATTATTACATACAGGAGAAAAACCGTTCCAGTGTGATGTGTGTGAACATAAAAGTATTTCAAAATCACAGTTAGAGGTTCATATAAGGACACATACAGGCGAAAGACCGTTCCAGTGTGATGTGTGTGAATATAAAAGTTCAAACAAATCAAATTTACGAAAACACATATTGACACATACAGGCAAAAAACAGTTCCAGTGTGACGTGTGCGAATATAAATGTGCTGAAAAATCAAATTTAAAGGTTCATATGAGGACACATGCAGGTGAAAAACCGTTCCAGTGTAATGTGTGCGAATATAAATGTTCAAGGAATTCAAGTTTACAAAAACACATTATGACACATACAGGCGAAAAGCCGTTCCAGTGTGATGTGTGTGAATGTAAATGTTCTACAAAATCACATTTAAAGGATCATATGAGGACACATACAGGCGAAAAACCGTTCCATTGTGATGTATGCGAATATAAATGTTCACGCAAATCAGCTTTACAAACACACATATTTACACATACAGGCGAAAAGCCGTTCCAGTGTAATGTGTGCGAGTATAAATGTTCAAAGAAAGCAGATTTACAAAAACACATATTAACACTGAAGTAAAAAGCCGCTCACATGCAGAGCCATATTATGCACTAGGCTAAAGCCTAAGGCGCCTTGTGCAGGGAAGGCTCTAACCTCTAAAATTACTTCTTATTAGTGGCAAAATAGCCCTAAATATTACCATTTTCAATAGAATTTTCAAAAAAAATTTTCCCAAACCAATTCAGTGTGATGTGTGAATATAATGGTAGGTAATTAAAAATACCGTCTTATAAGTATAGGTGTATAGGTACATATGAAGCTCCGACATTCAATCCATAACCTAAATTGCAAAGAAAAGAATTGTAAAATTTCGAAAAAAGTCTCAAAATGAATTTTGTAAATATTTTTGTTTATATCGTATGTATCTAGAGTAAACCCAACGTAACCTGAGCACACCATGTGATGACCATTAAAGTTACGCAGTAGTTTTATACTGCGATTGTTTAGAAAAGAACGTTGACAGTGTTGTCGTATAGTTATTAGATTACTTCGATTACTTTTGTCGAAACAAAATAATTACAAGCATTTTAATAATGTGAAGATGTCATTCATAAAGTATTAAACCAGTAATTAATTATTATTAGTACTTCAAATAAAAATTTAAATTAAGTAATTGTTTTAAATTTTGTCAACTTTTAAAAATAATTTTTTTGGCAGAAGAAATAACTAACTCCGCCACTGGGCTCTGAAGCCACGCCTCGCGCAGGTTTGGTCACGTGGTGTGCTCAGGTTACGTTGGGACTACTCTAACATTTCTTATTACAGTAAATTATATTATTTTGAATAGTTAATTCATCTGATAAGATGATACTGAAAATACTGAAAGTTTACTTTTATAAAAGTAAAAGTTAAGAGAAAGTTTGAGGTTGAATATTTTTTTTGAAACGTTCACTTTCACCCTCCTGGAAGTTAAAGAACCTATTGGAAATCTCTTGACCTTACGTTTATTTTGGGCTATTCATATAAGTTTCATTTAAAGGCTTTTTTTTGTACATGCAATTTTGCTAAAGTGACTTAAGTCTCTATTTATCTTCCTTTGATTATGTTTATATAATAATTTATAAAAAGATTTTTGATTACACACTGTATACAGGGTTATTCAAATTTGAGAGCCACCATGGAGATCTCGAAAACTGTAAGGGTCAGTTTTTCATTCATCGCTTAAACTACGTTCCATCTGATCAAAGTTCAAGCTCATGCGCCGTAACACTTTTACGTTATGGTAAAAGTACAGCGCATGAGATTGATCTTCGTTCAGATGGAACGTAGCTTAAGCGATGAATGAAAAACTGACCCTAAGAGATACAAAGTTAGTTAAATGGGGACATAGTTGCGTAATTGGATAGCAAATAGTATTCGAAGAGAAAATTAAAAAATTCCACCAGGACCCGAGATTTTTGAGAAAAATCGAAATTATTGAAAAT
This sequence comes from Malthinus seriepunctatus, assembly GCA_963924605.1. NCBI lineage: Eukaryota > Metazoa > Arthropoda > Insecta > Coleoptera > Cantharidae > Malthinus > Malthinus seriepunctatus. The sequence goes on along the minus strand of OZ004602.1, from coordinate 12,455,328 downwards.
CTTATGTACCTATTTTTTTCAGAAGTTATTTTCATAGATATCAGAAAACTAAAAACACATTTCTTGCCTCTACAAGATGGCAATTTTAGATTTTCAAGAAAACGTTTCGGTTTTAAATTAGCATCATCAACTCAAAAATTTTAAATACGGACCTGCATTTTTAATTTTATTTTTGAGTTTACCTTTTTATTATAAATGCAATGACGTGCCAAAAAAATAATTTCTTTTACTTAAAATTTCGATATTACGTATACTCATACTATGGATATTAGTACCGGAAATCTCATTAAATTAAAGTTATATTCAAACCAGTGACGGCGCTAGGCGGTAAGCGAGGAAAGTGTCGCATTGTGATGCAATATAGTACGGAAGTTAGACAAAAAGGCACTGCACTTTCGGTTAATGGAATAAAACTCGACACAGTTTACTGGAACTACGTCATAGAGTAATTTTGTCCAATGAGACAAAAATAATCGGTGGGGGCCACGGTACAGTCAACCTCACAATTATTGGACGCCAGGGTGGTTATTAGCCAACAACGACAAAGGGGCAGATAGGAAGGTTATTGATTTACTACTAGTTGGCAAAATAAAGTTACCCCTCAATTTAAGTAGGGGGTGTTATGATGGTTGCATTCACATTTCGTGCTAAACGTATAGCCATTAATTGTGAGGCTAACTGTACAATAGTTCACCCCCGTTAATGCGTTATATACACGATGAATACCTGAGGTTGTACCTGTAACGTTACACTTTTGGTTAATCGAATGAAACTCGACACATGTTTACTGGTACCATATTGATAAATTTTTTCGATGAGATAGAAATATAAAAAAAGTTTTTCTAACAAATAGTTCCTTCCAGATGTGTGGATGTATAATGTGTTGCCTATCCGAAGCACACAATGAAACTTCTGTCAAAATGCCTGCATCTGCATTGGAGATGGTACGGAGTGGTTGCATTCTTATTTGATTTCTTTATGTTTGCATGTGTTTACTCAACACTCAACTACTACTAGTTAAAAAGTATTTGTGTTTACTCTTCATTTATAATCGAACGTGTTACTTTGTCTCATAATAATAAAAATTACTATCAAAATGGATTTAACAATCAAAGAAGAAGTCGATGCTCCTATGGAGTATTCTGATAACTTTGATAATTTAGGTAAGTAACTATAACTCGTGTGTATTTTACTTTTACTTATAACACATACATTAGACATTACAGATGATTCTGTTAAAGAAGAGCCTTGTTACGATGACCTCTCGGATATAGGTAAGAATACTTTTTTTTATTTCTTAATTCATGTAGTACTATATGTATATATTATCTTGAAGGTTCGATTAAGATAGAAGAACACGACGTGGAAGAAACCATTCAACAAAAAGTAAAATTAGAAGAACAGCAAGCAAATAGTTCAACAATCAACGAAGTCTACTACTGTTATAATTGTAATTTTAAGTGTTTTAAAAAAGCAAGTTTGATTACGCATCTGCAGACTCACATGAATCGCTGTACAAAGTGCAAATACAAAACTTGGTTCAAATCAAGTTTAAACACTCATATGTTGACACACACTTATGTAAAACTATTTAAATGTAAAATATGTACGAGTGCGTATGTACGTAAAACGTCATTAACGAGACATCTATTATTACATACAGGAGAAAAACCGTTCAAGTGTGTTGTGTGCGAATATAAATGTACTTCAAAATCAACATTAAAGGATCACATAATGACACACACAGGTGATAAACCGTTTCAATGTTATACGTGCAAATTTAAATGTTCAAGGAACTCAGATTTACGAAGACACATTATGACACATACCGGCGAAAAACCGTTTCAGTGTGATATGTGCGATTATAAATCTACATTCAAATCAAATTTAAAGCTTCACATGATGAAACATACAGGCGAAAAACCGTTTCAGTGTGATGTATGCCAGTATAAATGTTCACTAAAATCATCATTAAACTATCACATCTTAACACATACAGGCGAAAAACCGTTCCAGTGTGATGTGTGTGATTATAAATGTACTTTACAATGTACTTTAAAGGCTCATATTAGGACACATACAGGTGAAAAACCGTTGCAGTGTGATGTGTGCGAATATAAATGTGCAAGGAAATCACATTTACAAAGACACATATTGACACATACAGGCAAAAAACCGTTCCAGTGTGATATGTGCGAATACAAATGTACTACAAAATCAAGATTAAAGGATCACATAATGACACATACAGGCAAAAAACCGCTCCAGTGTGATATGTGCGAATATAAATGTACTTCAAAATCAAGATTAAAGGATCACATAATGACACACACAGGTGAAAAACCGTTTCAGTGTGATACGTGCAAATATAAATGTTCAAAGAAGTCATATTTACAAACACATAGATTTACACATACAGGCGAAAAACCGTTTCAGTGTGATATGTGTGAATATAAATGTTTAACTAAATCAAATTTACTAAAACACATATTGACACATACAGGCCGAAAACCGTTTCAGTGTGATCAGTGCGAATATAAATGTACAAGGAAATCATATTTAAAGCTTCACATGAGGAGACATTTGGGCGAAAAACCGTTATAGTGTAATTTGTACGAATATAAATTTTCTCAATAATCATAGTTAAACGCCACATTAAGCACGTACAGGCGCAAAACCGTTGAAGTGTTATTTCTGCGAATATAAATGTATGCAAAATTATCCTTTAACCTTCCATTTAACGGGTGAAGCCTGTGAGTGAAAGCACAAGTGAAAATTGTCTGTAATTTAAAAAAATAAATATTTTTTAATGTAATATTCTATCTACCGTCCTAACTTGTAATAACTTACATGATCATCACTTGATTTTCAAATTTTTGAAAAAAAACAGGCTTCACCTGTCGGTTCGTGTAACTTTGTGATTACCGATTATTTTTGTTATAAAACATTATTTAAGCGTAAAATTTGTTTACATAAAAAATAATCGGTTTTAAGTTTCAATGTTTGTAAATTTTTTGCTTGTGCAACAAGTAATGTTTTTTAGATTTTCCTTTATAATTAGTTCTTTGCCTTTAATAATTAGCTTTTTTTTACAAATTAAAGTTAATTTTAAAAAATATTTTACAATTGAACTACAAGTAATTGACAACAGATGGTGCTCTTTCAAAAATCATAATTTTCAGGGTTTTACGCTTTACGTTTGCAGAAAAAATTAAATGTTTTATACGGAGTCAGTAGTTTTGTGTGACTCCCTTGTATTGCCGGACACGCTCGCACTTCAGCCAAACACAGTCTTATCAGACAAAACGTCCATATATATTTTACATTAGATTGACTGACTCGCCGCATAATAATATTTTTGAAATCATAGCTCTTTTATAATAGATTTTTTAGGAAAACCGTTGCTCTAATGGAAAAATTTTATAAAACAGTTTTTTGTAGAAATGCTTCATCTATAAAATGATGGTTTAGTAATTTTTCTCTCCACTGTTTAATTTTGAAGAAAACTGGGGGAAACTAGAAGTAGTCATACGTTTGCCTCCTCCTTGAAGTAAGCAGGGGCGTGCGGATGGTTCCTTTTTTATCACATACGCACATACTCATGAGGCTACCCTTAACACATTTCAGCAATAAAATCGCTGCTAGATATTTTTTCTTTTTCAAAACCTCTATTTTACTAGGCTACATTATGTTTTCGTTTATTTTCAATTTTGAGCAGCTTGCACCATCTACAAATATAAATTCTAAAGAATCACGTAAAAACTGGTTGCATCTTGCATCACCCAAAAATCCCTAAACTAAATTACTAAACTAGCCTCTCATTTATCATCTGTTAGCTTCCGTCTGTGCTTCCGTTATTTCGTGTGTAGTTGAAATACTCAAAAGTTGTAGTTGTTGGTCTCAATAAAATAAAAATGAATTTAACAATCAAAGAAGAACAATTCGATGCTACTATGGAGTATTCCCATAACTTTGATGATTTAGGTAAGTAACTATATCTCTTGTGTATTTTCATTCAATTATAAAACATCAATTACAAATGCTTTTGTTACAGAAGATCATTGTTACGATAACCTCTCGGATGTAGGTAAGCATACATTTTATAATTCTTTAATTCATGTGGTATTATACAGGGTGATTTTTTTAAGTGGTACTAACATTGGGATCTCGGAAACCGTAATAGTTACGAGGCTGGTTAAATTAGCAAAAAGTTGCATATTTTGATGATCTTTAAGAATCCGTTTAGAAAATTTCAAAATTCAAAATGGTTTCCGAGATAATGTAGAAAAACAAAAAATTGGCAATTTCGTTTTTCGACTGTAGTTTCAAAATGGCGTACTTTAGAAACAAAATTTTCGGTAAAAATTTTTAGGAGATCAAAAAATCTATCAAACGATACTAAACTCGACTTTTTATCACATCGACGCTAGGCGTCTCGACGTTCAACTTTTCATTTTCTTATGGGGGACATATGATTTTCTCTGCAAATATTACTCAGTAGGCTTATCTAAATTCGAATACCAAACGAAAACTTTCTATCTTGAACTTTTCTTAATTTTTACAACTTTTCAGATTATGTTATGTTACGTTATGTTAATATTCTACTTTATTATAATATTTACGTTATTTATTGCGATAAGAAATAACGAATAGAACTTAGTTTTTAAATTTTTAGAAAAGTAATTTGAGCTGGAAATAAAAATAGATCAAATTATTATTTATTTATTAAATCTTAGTAATGAAATTTTATTTCTTGAATAAATTACTTTTCTAAAAATTTAAAAACTAAGTTATAGTCGTTATTTTTTATCGTAAAAAATAACTTAAAATAAAATATTAACATAACATAACATAACCTGAAAAGTTGTGAAAATTTCGAAAAGTTCAAGATAGGAAGCTGTCGTTTGGTATCCGAATTTAGATAAGCCTACTGAGTAATATTTGCAAAAAAAATAATATGTCCCCCATAAGAAAATGAAAAGTTGAACGTCGCGACGCTTCGCGTCGATGTGATAAAAAGTCAAGTTTGGTGTCGTTTGATAGCTTTTTTGATCTCCTAAAAGAAATTCTTTAAATGTTTTTTCTAAAGTACGCCATTTTGAAACTACAGTCGAAAAACGAAATTGCCAATTTTTTGTTTTTCTGCATTATCTCGGAAACCATTTTGAATTTTGAAATTTTCTAAACGGATTCTTAAAGATCATCAAAATATGCAACTTTTTACTAATTTAACCAGCCTCGTAACTATTACGGTTTCCGAGATCCCAATGTTAGTACCACTTAAAAAAATCACCCTGTATATGTATAAAATCTTTAAGGTTCAATTAAGATAGAAGAACACGACTTGGAAGAACTAATTCGACAAAAAGTTAAAATAGAAAAAGAGCAAGAAGATAGTTTAAAAATCCACCGAGTATACTGCTGTTATAATTGTAATTTTAAGAGTTATAAAAAAGCAAGTTTGATTACCCATCTGCAGACTCACGTCAATCGTTGTGGAAAGTGCAAATACGAAACTTGGTTCAAATCAAGTTTAAACACTCATATGTTGACACACACAAATGAAAAACTATTTAAATGTAAAATATGTACGAGTGCGTATTTATGTAAAGCGTCACTAACGGAACATCTATTATTACACACAGGCCAAAAACCGTTCCAGTGTGATGTGTGTGAATGTAAATGTGTTTCAAAATTACATTTAAAGGTTCATATGAGGACACATACAGGTGATAAACCGTTCCAGTGTGATGTGTGTGAATATAAATGTTCACACAATTCAAGTTTACAAAGACACATTATGACACATACAGGTGAAAAACCGTTCCAGTGTGATGTGTGTGCATATAAATGTGCTGAAAAATCATATTTAAAGGTTCATATGAGGACACATACAGGTGAAAAACAGTTCCAGTGTAAAGTGTGCGAATATAAATGTTCACGCAATTCAAGTTTACAAAATCACATTATGACACATACAGGCAAAAAACCGTTCCAGTGTGATGTCTGTGAATATACATGCTCAGAAAAATCAAACTTAAATAGACACATGAGGATCCATACAGGTGAAAAACCGTTCCAGTGTAATGTGTGCGAATATAAATGTTCAAGCAAATCAGCTTTACAAAAACACATTATGACACATACAGGCAAAAAACCGTTCCAGTGTGATGTCTGTGAATATAAAAGTGTTTCAATATCAAATTTTAAGGTTCATATGAGGAAACATACAGGTGAAAAACCGTTCCAGTGTGATGTGTGCGAATATAAAAGTTCAAACATTACAACATTAAAGCTTCACATTAGGAGACATACAGGAGAAAAACCTTTCCAATGTGATGTGTGTGAATATAAATGTACTTTAAAACACCGTCTAAATATACATATGAAGTTACGACATTCAATACAAAACCAAAATTGTTAGGGAAAGAATTGTGCACAAATTGCGATAAAAGTCTCAAAATGAATTTTGTCAATATTTTTGTTTTTATCTTATGTATCTAGCATTTCATATTACAGTAAAAGTAAAGTATATTATTTTTTCTTCAAACGTCAGAAAAAGTCGCCTTTGTGTCACTTAATAGGTAACGGTGAAGTTTGACTTTCCCGCCGAGGCAGGTAAAATTGTCAGCAAAGTTCGTTTTTCTATTTTGCGTTTGTAATCTACTCATTACAGCATCCAAAACCGTCAAAAACGATGTTGTAATGTTCTACTTTTAAGTACTGTTTCTAGTTTTTTTTTACTTTGAGATTGGTTGACATCGGTAATTAAAATAATTATTTTGACATATGATACAAATCATAAGTAGAGAAACGGCTATTTATTCAATGATAATCGTCAACCGTCAGTAGGACTAACTTAAGAATTTAAGCAATAAAATTCTCTAACACGATTTTTTTAGAATCAATTTTTAAAATAAATCATTGCAAAATAGAAAAAATCGTATAAAACACTTGTCACAAGAGTTTTTGCAGTTTTTGACGCACTCGGGCATTTGCCTTCGTGCGTCAAAATGCTATCTTGTGACACATGTATTTTAATTAGTGTTGGCAATCCAAACCGGTTATTCAGTTAACCGGTAAACCGGTTTTTGGTTAACCGCAGTTTTTAAAAAATTAAAAACCGCGAAAGCCGGATAACGGTTACCCGGATAGCGGTTACCCGGTTTTCGGTTGATAATTATTATTTATTGTGCTATCCGGTTTTTATGCGATTTTCGGATAATTGTTCTAATTTTTTAATAGCTTTAATTTTAAATAATTATTTTTAGTTACAAGTTGTAAAACGAATTTTTATTTGAATTTGAAATCTGTTTTGCTGCCTCTTGGTAGTCTGATCAGTTAGTTCTTTATACTTCTTATCATGTGCAAATGCAGATTGTTGTAAGTTGCAGGTGCCGAATCTAAACAAAGCTCTTTTATAATTTTTAGTTTAAAAGTTTAAATCTTTAAATACTGCAAAATTTTTGAAATCAATATTCATTCTCTTCAAGCACTATACAGTAGTGCTGGCAATCCAAGCCGGTTATTCAGTTAACCGGTAAACCGGTGTTCGGTTAACCGCGGTTTTTAAAGAATTGAAAACCGCGAAAACCGGATAATGGTTAACCCGATAGCGGTTACCCGGATGCGTCAAGGCAAAACATACCATTCTGCAACGCAGTAATGCGTTCAGTCGCGGTATGGTTTGTCCGTGCTTTTTAGCTAGTTTTGCAGGACGAAACATACCACGCTGCAACGCAGCTGTAATTTATTGTTAATATAGACTCTACTTAGTATTTTTATTTGATGTTTAACTTACTGATGGAAAATTTCACAGATTTTATAGCTAATTTTACGATAATAGTAAATAAAGAACATTTAAAAATGAAAATGCTTGTATAAAAAATAGAAACGTTTACGCTTTTGGGTTTTTTGAGAAAATAATAGTTTTTGTAATTCTAAGAAAATATAATTACAAAAACTACTACTACATATTTTCTCAAAATTCTAGAAAGGTGTAGAAGTTTTATTCTCTTTGGTAAAGAATAAATTTTTTTTTCTCAAAATTCTAAGACCCAGGTATTATACTAATTTTAGGATAATAAAAAATGCATTCAAAATATCAACGAATCAATGTTATAATTATAAAAAATTGTAATTAAAACAGTTGTTTTGACTTTGAATAATTTATGTATCTACTTATTATTAATGATTTGCCCCATGTGACTTGGCGTTGGGGCGATTGACAAGTATATTCTCAGCCAAGCATCTTTTTCTGTCAAGATTTTTTACTGTCCAGCTAATATCTGCTGAAATATCGAAGATACTTAAAAAAGTTAAATTATAAACTTTTCAAACAACCTTTTTTTGGAATATTGGGCATGATTATTAGAAAGAAAAATGGTACTTGTGATACATCGTTTTAAAGAGAAATTGATTTAGAATACGATTCTCTAAAAATATACAGGGTGTTCTATTTAAAAAACCAAAGTTATATATTTTCCGGCAAAACAAGTAGGCCATGGAAAAAAATTGTTTGCCCTATTTTGTAGATTAGGTGTTGTTTGAAAAGTTTATAATTTAACTTTTTTAAGTATCTTCAATATTTCAGCAGATATTAGCTGGACAGTAAAAAATCAACCACCCTGTATATGACTTTAGAGTCAGTAGTGTCAAACGACGACAGATCAGCGCAGACGACGCAAATTTTAAATTTATTTTATATTCTATCCATATATTTAAAACGCGAAGCCTTTTCTTTTCCGCTAATTTTGGCGTACTTCTACTGGACCGATTTTGATGAATTTTTTTTTAAATTGAAGCTCTTGACCCACAGATATGTCACCACCAATTTTTTTCTCAAAATTATTAATTTCATACTTTGTTTTATATTTTATATTATACATAATAAAATAATCAATTTTATAATTTAAAATAATCCAATTTTAAAAATTATAAATGAGAATAAATGTAGATAGTATTTGGTTTTATACGATAAGGCACACATTATACATTTGGTCGTGGTGATAAAATTTTCAATACTTTTATTCGACCAGTACGTTTCTAATAAGCGATATGGTCAGGTTGGTGCGTGCATTTTTAATTACGTTTCGTGCTTTTGTGAATTTTGGATTTTTGAGACGGTTTTTTATGTTGCCCTCTTTGGCTTAGTTATCTTTAAGGTTAGTTTTCTTATTTTTTTATAAAATAGTCATAGCTCATTCATTATCTTCAAAATTTTGGTCGATTTCGACGGGGGTGACCGCTATTATAATAATTTTTGAAAATTTCATTTTTCTAACACATTCACCTCTACAACTACTTCGTCGAATTTCGACGGGGGTGGCCCGCTCGTACTAGTTTATTTGCAACAATCGGAAATTTAAAAAAATGTTTAATAAATTATTTATGGAAATAAAAAACTAATAAATATAAGAAATTTAGATCTCATATCACAAAATTATATTTTTAATAAAATTGCAGATAGGTATTTAAAAATGGACCTTTTTTCAATTTTTATAGTTAAAATAAAAATAAATATTAATTGAAAATGTCTGTGCTAAGAAATTTATTATTATTTGTGTAGCAACAAGATTATTATAATTTCTTTGCTAGGGAGAATGTAAGGTCTACAAATCGTGTGCGTTGTAGCGTGGTATGTTTTGTCATGGTTTTGTCTGAACATATACGACTATTTTACACGGACGAAACATACCACGCTACAACGCGGACTTGTGGAGCTGTGCGTTGCAAAATGGTATGTTTTGCCTTTACGCTACCCGGATAGCGATTCCAGCATAACGGTTATTTTTAAAAACCGAATTAAGGCTGATTTTCATATATAGTGCCGTGCTCATGCCGTGCTCGTGCCATGTTCGTGCCGTGCTCGTGTCGTGCTACGGCCGTGCGTTTAGAGCATTTTCACATATAGGGCTGTGTTGTGTTCATGCCGTGGTCATGTTGTTGTCGCTAATAATCTTGCACTAATATAATTAACCAATCCTTCGTTCATAATATAGATAGATTTATATCTAAATATGCACATTTGACACTTACCTTGTGCAGAGTTGTCACATGGAACTTTAAATTTCAAACTATAAGAAGCGACCAACGGGTTGTAGCAAGGTTGTGGTCGTGTTGTTACCATCGAAACGGCTCAGTCTCATAATAATATGGCACGAACGCAACCCAGCCCCTCATGTGAAAATCGAAAACTGCACTTCAATGTATTTTTTATGGAAATGTCAATTTTTTGATTGACATGGAAACGACACGAACACGGCATGAGCACGGCACTATATGTGAAAATCAGCCTTAAACCGGTTATTAATCGAACCGGGTAATTTAAAAAACGGGTAACCGGTTTGCAATTTTGACGGTTTTTGCCAGCACTAATTTTAATATACTATTTAACCCTTTCAGGACGACCGATAAATTGCACTCTACAAAACTGTGGCCGGCGTAAGTATTGTCGTACATGTACGGTAAGCATTTAGGCATTCCGCATATGTATTTGGCACCTAGGGACTTCTTATTGGTCAAATTCAAAAGTCTAGCCAATCAGCGATCGGGTGCGAAATGCGTGTATGGAATGGCTTACGGTGCCAAATCCAGGTGCAGATTGTCCTATGCTATATTATAATGTTTAACTTATAATTTCATATAACTTAGTGCGAAACCCAGTTCTACATTGATTTATTTTTTTATCAACAATAAAAAATAGGTCATGCTAATAGCCAGAAATCTTGTTTATTACGTAAAATAAATACAAAAAGAGTCTGGTATGAAATTATGGAAACCAACTATACCAAAATTAACGTTGTGCTCCATGTTTTAGCAAACAGCTACAGATTCCTACTTCCTTCTTGTTTTTTAGGGAGCTTTCCTGATGCAGGACGACCATCCGCTAATTTTTTGCTGCCTCTTGTAATATGCCGCGAATGCGTCTACTTATTGTACCCTAATATTACATTTCCTCTAATGCGCTGTGAAGATGAACTTCCTACAGTACTTATAAAACTTTCCCAAGCTGTGCTTGTTTTCACATTTCTAAGCCGTTTGATACAAGCTTACGTTACTAATTCACCTGTGCCGGATTCTAAATTTTTAACTTTTAATGCATAGATTAATAAGTAGCTCATTATCGAAAATGATAATGGCTGAGTTTTTCTTCGCCGAATGCCAGTTTAGCCATTAAAAGTCGAGATTGGGCTGATACTTGAGATGTACTTCAGGAAAAATTTTAAAGTAATACTACTATAAAACAGCAGCTTGATGCTTACAAAAGTTCTTATTTCTCAGCTGCAAAATACTGAGTTTATATCTAGTTCATAAAAAGTGAAAAAGTATCTTTAAATTTTGCACTAGGCAGATTAAAAAGGTTAGGTATTAGATATATCGTCTTTTTGCAAATATTTAATTTTGTTGTTTTGTTTATAACGAGTGAAACTATCTCTATAGGTAGTTCAATTCATGTATCTAAATATTTTTATTCTAATTAAGTTAAACTGGTTAAACGCTATAATATTAGATAGGACAATCTGTACCTGGATTTGGCACCGAAAGCCATTCCATACACGCATTTCGCACCCGATCGCTGATTGGCTAGACTTTTGAATTTGACCAATAAGAAGTCCCTAGGTGCCAAATACATATGCGGAATGCCTAAATGCGTACGGTAACCGTCTCACAGAAGAAATTTTTTAGATAATTGCGTACGGTGACAGTTTGAACATGAGACTCATAACGTAATAGTACGGCGGTAGGTCATTAATTGTAGAGTATGAAAAACGTACAAGTACGGCAATCGTCACGAAAGGGTTAAGCATTATTTGTAATGTAAAAAATTTAATTATTTTTAAATATTCCTTTATAATTAGTTCGTTGCGTTTAATAATTAGCTTTTTTTTACAAATTAAAGTTAATTTTAAAAAATATAACCGCCCGTCTGTCTGTCGAAAGTGGCCGCTTTAACTCGTGAGGAACGCTAAAAAATCGTGTTTCTTTGGGTTTAACTACACCATAAAATATACGAACACATCAACAAATTACATATTAAAAGATTCTACTTTTTACGTAGTTTTCAAAAATGCCACGGCAGAAGGTTTTAAATGTAGCTCTCATGGTGGCAGACGCTCTTCAAAATAAATCAAGAAAGAGTCATCAAATAAACCACAAGATACATGAACAAATTACATATCAAAAGGTTCCATTTTTTAAGTAGTTTTCAAATATGTGCACGACAGATGGTTTTAAGTGAAGCCTTCATGGCGGCAAATGCTCTTGAAAATAAGGAAAAGAGACATCAACTAAACCATTAAGGCTACGCTTAAAACCGTCTGTTGTGGCATATTTGAAAACTACGTAAAAACTGTAACCTTTTGATATGTAATTTGTTCATTTTTGTCTTGTGGTTTAGTTAAAACCTAAATGTCTCCTTTTACTTGGGAAAAGCGTTACAAAATTTGCCGTTTTGAGTGTTTAACAACACCATAAGACACATGAACATATGAACAACATACATACCAAATTATTCCATTATTTATTTAGTTTTCAAATAATATGGTACGGCAGACGATTTAATAGCCTTCATGTCTGCAAACGCCTTCCAAGTTAACGTCTTTTTCAGTAAACTAGGTTAGAGAATGACTTCATAGCTACTTTAGGGTTGATGATACGCCAAAATTTTATGAATGTACTTTATTTATGACTACAGTATCTAAAACTTAACAATTATTGTTAATCCTATGTACGGTTATCACATAATTTTGACTCAAACTGTGCACCTTTTTAAGTAAATGTCTGTGAAGAATAGCTTTCTAACTAGTTTAGGGTTGATAATATGAAAAATAGTTATTGGGATAATTTGTTTACTATTACAGTATCTATAACTTCTATTAATAAAAATTTTCAATTGTTTGGAAATATCGCTTTATTTGCTATAAACAAGCTCATTTTCTTTTTCTTGGAAGGCGTCTACCGCTATAATGGTACACTGAAAACTTCCTACCATGGTTCCATGGCATATTGCAAAACTACATAGAAAAATGAAATTTTTTGATGCACAACTAGGCCTGTCACTTTTAAAAAAAATATATCGATAATAGAAAATTACTTATTAGACTAGGACTGTTATCGGAAAAAACGTATCCTTAACCATACAAGCGGCATTTCATATAACATTTTGATAACCGATGTTTTCCCAGTATTTCAACCCTGCTGAATACGAAAATTGCGGTTATCAAAGCGAAATCTTAACCGGAAGCGTGATATTCAAGGCGACACCCAAGATGTCAGCTTTGTTATTTTTGATGGAATCGTTATGGACAATTAAGACAAATATTTTTATTGGTTCGGATAGATAATTTTATACTCTACAATTTTTATTAGAGGTATAACTATCTCCAGATCACTCCTTAAGGAGCTACAGTCGGAAGAAGCACCGTGAAATTGGAACAAAATCCCAGTATCGACATGCTAGAGGAATTTCATATAACATTTTGGTAACCGATGTTTTCCCAATATTTCGACCCCCCTGAATCCAAAAATTGCGGTTACCCACAGTGAAATTTAAACCGGAAGCGCGATGGCGAAGATGGCGACTAGGTTGTCTGCTTTATTAATTAAGATTTATTTGGATGGAAGAATTATTATTGAAACTTGGACAACTGTTTTGATTGTATTAGATATACAAGGTTCTCTACAATTATTATTAAATGTAAAAGTACCGTAAGATTGCTTATTAAGGAGCGAAAGCCAGCTAAAGACATCGTGTGCGTAAAAATCGTCGTAATATACATGTTTGCTCTTTTTATTTATTTTGATGGATTAATTATTATGGCAATTAAGACAAATATTTTTGTTAGCTCGGATAGATAATTTTATGGTCTACAAAAAATTACAGTAAAATCACTCTTTAAGGGTCTAGAGAGTCGGGAGAAGCACCGTGTGTTGTCAAAACAGAAGACGCAATATCCTCTTTATGATCGACTTTTATAGACTTGATTTGCTCTGATCATGTTTTAACAGATACATCCTAGCTGGATACTGGGAAAGCTACCTCGCTGAACTCACCAAGATGCTTCCATATACTGCTTTATGTATTAAGACGGTTTATACAACACTGGTGCTTTTATCGACTCTAGCTCTTTTAGGAGTGATCTGAAGATAATTTTACTTTTAATAAAAATTGTAGGATATAAAATTATCTATCCGAACCAATAAAAATTGTCTTAATTGTCCATAATGATTCCCTCAAAAATAACAAAGCTGACATCTTGGGTGTCATCTTGAATATCACGCTTCCGGTTAAGATTTCGCTTTGATAACCGCAAGTTTCGTATTCAGCAGGGTTGAAATACTGGGAAAACATCGGTTACCAAAATGTTATATGAAATGCCGCTTGCATAAAATACTTTAACTTTTGCGCCTAGTCTATATCGATATATCCGATATTATCGTTATTTTCAGCGCAACAGCGAAACATTGTTTTGAAAATCTAAAATTACCATCTTGTAGAGGCAATGAAAAGGTGAATTTAGTTATTGAAAATAACTTCAGAAAAAAATAATAAAGATTTTCCGAAATTTAGATTTTTTGTCAAAATCTCGGGACCTAATGGAAATTTTGTAATTTTCCCTTTTGATTGTTATTAGCTATCCAATTACGCAACTTTGCCCCCTTTAAACCAACTTTGTATCTTACAGTTTTCGAGATACCCGTGGTGGCACTCGAATTTGAATTACCCTGTAAATTTGAATATTTTGAAACCTCGTCAGATAAGCTTTAATCTGTACGACAAAGCCGTCTATGGCATGGCTACAGCAGCAGTTTTCATTAAATAAATTTTTTTGGCAAAAAGTGATCATCCCAGCTGTGTGGATGTATGATGTGTTGCCTATCCGAAGCACTAAATTTTCATAAACGAAATTTCCCCCAAAATATTTGTCATACTATCTCTGTATAACTTGAGAGCTTTCAACGTTCAGTTAATGGCTGTTTGTTTGATTTCTTTATGTTTACTCAACTACTACTACTGTTATGGATTTAACAGTCTAAGAAGAACAAGTCCATGCTACTATGGAGTATTCTGATAACTTTGATAATTTAGGTGAGTAACTACAACAACTCGTGTGTATTTTACTTGTTATAAAACATACATTACAGATGATTCTGTTAAAGAAGAGCCTTGTTACGATGACCTCTCGGATGTAGGTAAGAATACATTTTATAATTTCTTAATTCATGTAGTACTGTATGTATATAATATCTTGAAGGTTCGATTAAACTAGAGGGACTCTACGTTCCGTCACTTCATTTGGTTAAAGAAGAGCCTTGTTGCAATAACTTTTCGGATGTAGGTAAGAATAACTTTTTTTAATTTCTTAATTTTTGTAATGCTATATGTATATAATATCTAGAAGGTTCGATTAAGATAGAAGAACACGATGTGGAAGAAACCATTCAACAGATAGTAAAAATAGAAAAAAAGCAAGCAAATACTTCAAAAATCAACAGAGTCTACTACTGTTTTAATTGTGATTTTAAGTGTTCTAAAAAATCAAGTTTAATTACACATCTGCAGACTCACATGAATCGATGTACGAAGTGCAAATACAAATCCTGGTTCAAATCAAGTTTAAGCGCACATATGTTGACACACACAGCTGAAAAACCATTTAAATGTACAATATGTACGGGTGTGTATGTAAGTAAAAAGACATTAAAGAGACATCTATTATTACATACAGGAGAAAAACCGTTCCAATGTAATGTGTGCGAATATAAATTTACAAGAAAATCACGTTTACAAAGACACATATTGACACATACAGGCGATAAACCGTTCCAGTGTGATGTGTGTGAATATAAAAGTATTTCAAAATCACAGTTAGAGGTTCATATAAGGAAACATACAGGTGAAAAACCGTTCCAGTGTGATGTGTGTGAATTTAAATGTGTTTCAAAATCACATTTAAAGGTTCATATGAGGACACATACAGGCGAAAGACCGTTCCAGTGTGATGTGTGTGAATATAAAAGTTCAAACAAATCAAATTTACGAAAACACATATTGACACATACAGGCAAAAAACAGTTCCAGTGTGACGTGTGCGAATATAAATGTGCTGAAAAATCAAATTTAAAGGTTCATATGAGGAAACATGCAGGTGAAAAACCGTTCCAGTGTAATGTGTGCGAATATAAATGTTCAAGCAATTCAAGTTTACAAAAACACATTATGACACATACAGGCGAAAAGCCGTTCCAGTGTGATGTGTGTGAATGTAAATGTTCTACAAAATCACATTTAAAGGATCATATGAGGACACATACAGGCGAAAAGCCGTTCCATTGTGATGTCTGCGAATATAAAAGTTCATGGAAATCAAATTTACAAAAACACATATTGACACATACAGGCAAAAAACCGTTCCAGTGTAATGTGTGCGAATATAAAAGTTCAAGCAAATCAGCTTTACAAACACTCATATTTACACATACAGGCAAAACACCGTTCCAGCGTGATGTGTGTGAATGTAAATGTGTTACAAAATCACATTTAAAGGTTCATATGAGGACACATACAAGTAAAAAACCGTTCCAGTGTAATGTGTGTGAATATAAATTTTCACGCAAATCAGCTTTACAAACACACATATTTACACATACAGGCGAAAAGCCATTCCAGTGTAATGTGTGCGAATATAAATGTTCACGCAAATCAACTTTACAAACACACTTATTTACACATACAGGCGAAAAGCCGTTCCAGTGTGATGTGTGTAAATGTAAATGTGCTACAAAATCACATTTAAAGGTTCATATGAGGACACATGCAGGTGAAAAACCGTTTCAGTGTAATGTGTGTGAACATAAATGTTCAAGCAATTCAAATTTACAAAAACACATTATGACACATACAGGCGAAAAGCCGTTCCAGTGTAATGTGTGCGAATATAAATGTGCTAGAAAATCACATTTAAAGGATCATATGAGGACACATACAGGTGAAAAACCGTTCCAGTGTAATGTGTGCGAATATAAATGTTCAAGCAATTCAAGTTTACAAAATCACATTATGACACATACAGGCGAAAAGCCGTTCCAGTGTGATCTGTGTGAATGTAAATGTGCTACAAAATCACATTTAAAGGATCATATGAGGACACATACAGGCGAAAACCCGTTCCAGTGTGATGTGTGCGAGTATAAATGTTCAAAGAAAGCAGATTTACAAAAACACATATTAACACTGAAGTAAAAAGCCGCTCACATGCAGAGCCATATTATGCACTAGGCTAAAGCCTAAGGCGCCTTGTGCAGGGAAGGCTCTAACCTCTAAAATTACTTCTTATTAGTGGCAAAATAGCCCTAAATATTACCATTTTCAATAGAATTTTCAAAAAAATTTTTCCCAAACCAATTCAGTGTGATGTGTTAATATAATGGTAGGTAATCAAAAATACCGTCTTATAAGTATAGGTGTAAAGGTACATATGAAGCTCCGACATTCAATCCATAACCTAAATTGCAAAGAAAAGAATTGTAAAATTTCGAAAAAAGTCTCAAAATGAATTTTGTAAATATTTTTGTTTATATCGTATGTATCTAGAGTAAACCCAACGTAACCTGAGCACACCATGTGATGACCATTAAAGTTACTCAGTAGTTTTATAGTGCGATTGCTTAGAAAAGAACGTTGACAGTGTTGTTGTATAGTTATTGGATTACTTCGATTACTTTTGTCAAAACAAAATAATTACAAGCATTTTAATAATGTGAAGATGTCATTCATAAAGTATTAAACCAGTAATTAATTATTATTAGTACTTCAAATAAAAATTTAAATCAAGTGTAATTGTTTTAAATTTTGTCAAATTTTAAAAATAATTTTTTTGGCTGAAGAAATAACTAACTCCGCCACTGGGCTCTGAAGCCACTCCTCGCGTAGGTTACGTTGTTGGGACTACTCTAACATTTCTTATTACAGTAAAAGTAAAGTATATTATTTTGAATAGTTAATTCATCTTATAGGCAAAAAATACTGAAAGTTTACTTTTATAAAAGTAAAAGTTAAGAGAAAGTTTGAGGTTCAATATTTTTTTGGAAACGTTTTTTTTCACACTCCTGGAAGTGAAAGAACCTATTGGAAATCTCTTGACCTTACGTTTATTTTGAGCTATTCATATGAGTTTCATTTAAAGGCTTTTTTTGTAAGTACATGCAATTTTGCTAAAGTGACTTAAGTCTCTATTTATCTTCCTTTGATTATACTTATATCGGCTTATATAATAATTTATAAAAAGATTTTTGAGTACACACTGTATACAGGGTTATTCAAATTTGAGAGCCACCATGGAGATCTCTAAAACTGTAAGAGATACAAAGTTAGTTATATGGGGACATAGTTGCGTAATTGGATAGCAAATAGTATTCGAAGAGAAAATTAAAAAATTCCACCAGGACCCGAGATTTTTGAGAAAAATCGAAATTATTGAAAATCTTATGTACCTATTTTTTTCAGAAGTTATTTTCATAGATATCAGAAAACTAAAAACACATTTCTTGCCTCTACAAGATGGCAATTTTAGATTTTCAAGAAAACGTTTCGGTTTTAAATTAGCATCATCAACTCAAAAATTTTAAATACGGACCTGCATTTTTAATTTTATTTTTGAGTTTAGCTTTTTATTATAAATGCAATGACGTGCCAAAAAAATTATTTCTTTTTCGTAAAACTTCGATATTACGTATACCCATACTATGGATATTAGTACCGGAAATCTCATTAAATTAAAGTTATATTCAAACCAGTGACGGCGCTAGGCGGTAAACGAGGTAAGTGTCGCATTGTGACGCAATATAGTACGGAAGTTAGACAAAAAGGCACTGCACTTTCCTTTAATGGAGTAAAACTCGACACAGTTTACTGGAACCATATAGAGTAATTTTGTCCAACGGGACAAAAATAATCGGTGGGGGCCATGGTACAGTCAACCTCACAATTATTGGACGCCAGGGTGGTTATTAGCCAACAACGACAAAGAGGCAGAAGGGAAGGTTATTGATTTACTACTAGTTGGCAAAATTAAGTTACCCCTCAATTTAAGTAGGGGGTGTTATGATGGTTGCATTCACAATTCGTGCTAAACGTATAGCCATTAATTGTGAAGCTAACTGTACAATAGTTCACCCCCGTTAATGCGTTATATATACTTGTTCCAAATATCTGTTCCGATTCGTATACGTTCCGGTGCTAAAAAAAAGGCTAATCGTTGGAGTGGAATACATAATAGTCAAATTTTTAAAAGACTACCGACACGTGACCACCTTTATATGTATAAATAAAGATGAAAACGACTTATTTTGTGAGTTTAATTATTTAATTTAGTTAATACATCTACTGTTAATTATTATTAAATATTTATTTAGAAAATTTACATTTAAATTAATTATTTATTGAATATTTTAAAAGTCACGTGTCGGTAGTCTTTTAAAAATTCTAGTGTAATTTTCTTATCACTGATAATTTAATAGTGTAGATATCATTAATTTATAATCATGAGATCCCCAGATAAGATAAAAAGACTTGTTATATATAAAATTCCGGAGCTGTTCCTCGAAATAGCAACTACGTACCTGTTCCAAAATAACAGGTTCGCTCATTTCGTACCATCTCTAATCTAATCTGCATTGGAGAGCTCTGTGTTCAGTTAATAGTTGTATTTCTTATTTGATTTCTTTATGTTTGCATGTGTTTACTCAACACTCAACTACTACTAGTTAAAAGGTATTTGTGTTTACTCTTCATTTATAATCGAACGTGTTACTTTGTCTCATAATAATAAAAATTACTATCAAAATGGATTTAACAATCAAAGAAGAAGTCGATGCTCCTATGGAGTATTCTGATAACTTTGATAATTTAGGTAAGTAACTACAACTCGTATATATTTTACTTGTTATAGAACATACATTACAGATGATTCTGTTAAAGAAGAGCCTTGTTACGATGACCTCTCAGATATAGGTAAGAATACTTTTTTTTATTTCTTAATTCATGTAGTACTATACGTATATATTATCTTGAAGGTTCGATTAAGATAGAAGAACACGACGTGGAAGAAACCATTCAACAAAAAGTAAAATTACAAGAACAGCAAGCAAATAGTTCAACAATCAACGAAGTCTACTACTGTTATAATTGTAATTTTAAGTGTTTTAAAAAAGCAAGTTTGATTACGCATCTGCAGACTCACATGAATCGCTGTACAAAGTGCAAATACAAAACTTGGTTCAAATCAAGTTTAAACACTCATATGTTGACACACACTTATGTAAAACTATTTAAATGTAAAATATGTACGAGTGCGTATGTACGTAAAACGTCATTAACGAGACATCTATTATTACATACAGGAGAAAAACCGTTCAAGTGTGTTGTGTGCGAATATAAATGTACTTCAAAATCAACATTAAAGGATCACATAATGACACACACAGGTGATAAACCGTTTCAATGTTATATGTGCAAATTTAAATGTTCAAGGAACTTAGATTTACGAAGACACATTATGACACATACCGGCGAAAAACCGTTTCAGTGTGATATGTGCGATTATAAATCTACATTCAAATCAAATTTAAAGCTTCACTGGCTTCACATGATGAAACATACAGGCGAAAAACCGTTTCAGTGTGATGTATGCCAGTATAAATGTTCACTAAAATCATCATTAAACTATCACATCTTAACACATACAGGCGAAAAACCGTTCCAGTGTGATGTGTGTGATTATAAATGTACTTTACAATGTACTTTAAAGGCTCATATTAGGACACATACAGGTGAAAAACCGTTGCAGTGTGATGTGTGCGAATATAAATGTACAAGGAAATCACATTTACAAGGACACATATTGACACATACAGGCAAAAAACCGCTCCAGTGTGATATGTGCAAATATAAATGTACTTCAAAATCAAGATTAAAGGATCACATAATGACACACACAGGTGAAAAACCGTTTCAGTGTGATACCTGCAAATATAAATGTTCAAAGAAGTCATTTACAAACACATAGATTTACACATACAGTCGAAAAACCGTTTCAGTGTGATGTGTGTGAATATAAATGTTTAACTAAATCAAATTTACAAAAACACATATTGACACATACAGGCCGAAAACCGTTTCAGTGTGATCAGTGCGAATATAAATGTACAAGGAAATCATATTTAAAGCTTCACATGAGGAGACATTTGGGCGAAAAACCGTTATAGTGTAATTTGTACGAATATAAATTTTCTCAATAATCATAGTTAAACGCCACATTAAGCACGTACAGGCGCAAAACCGTTTAAGTGTTATCTCTGCGAATATAAATGTATGCAAAATTATCCTTTAACCTTCCATTTAACGGGTGAAGCCTGTGAGTGAAAGCACAAGTGAAAATTGTCTGTAATTTAAAAAAATAAATATTTTTTAATGTAATATTCTATCTACCTTCCTAACTTGTAATAACTCATATTATCATCACTTGATATTCAAATTTTTTTTAACCTCTATTTTACTAGGCTACATTTTTTATTTTATGTTTTCGTTGATTTTCAATTTTGAGCAGCTTGCAGAGCTTGCACTTAGATCATATATTAACTAGCACCATCTACAATGCTAAATTCTAAAGAATCACGTAGTTGCATCACCCAAAAATCCCTAAACTAAATTACTAAACTAGCCTCAATTATCTGCAATCTGTTAGTTTCCGTTATTTCGTGTGTAGTTGAAATACTTAAAAGTTTTAGTTGTTGGTCTCAAGAAAATAAAAATGAATTTAACAATCAAAGAAGAAGAATTCGATGCTACTATGGAGTATTCCCATAACTTTGATGATTTAGGTAAGTAACTACATAGAACTTGTGTGTGTTTTACTTTTAATTATAAAACGTCAATTACAGTTACAGATGATTCTGTTGCAGAAAATTTTTGTTACGATAACCTCTCAGATGTAGGTAAGCATACATTTTATAATTCTTTAATTCATTTGGTACTATTTATGTGTATAAAATCTTTAAGGTTCGATTAAGATAGAAGAACACGACGTTAAAGAAATAATTCGACAAAAAGTTAAAATAGAAAAAGAGCAAGAAGATAGTTTAAAAATCCACCGAGTATACTGCTGTTATAATTGTAATTTTAAGAGTTATAAAAAAGCAAGTTTGATTACCCATCTGCAGATTCACGTCAATCGTTGTGGAAAGTGCAAAAAATACAAAACTTGGTTCAAATCCAGTTTAAACACACATATGTTAACACACACAAATGGAGAACTATTTCAATGTAAAATGTGTACGAGTGCGTATGTATGTCAAGCGTCACTAACGGAACATCTATTATTACACACAGGCGAAAAACCGTTCCAGTGTGATGTCTGTGAATATAAATGTGTCTCAAAATCACATTTAAAGGTTCATATGAGGACACATACAGGTGAAAAACCTTTCCACTGTGATGTGTGCAAATATAAAAGTTCAAATACATCAAATTTACAAAGACACATATTGACACATACAGGCGTAAAACCTTTTCAGTGTAATGTGTGCGAATATAAATGTTCAATAAAATCAGATTTACAAAGACACATATTGACACATACAAGCGAAAAACCTTTTCAGTGTGATGTATGTGAATATAAATGTGTTTCAAAATCACTTTTACAGGTTCATATGGGGACACATACAGGTGATAAACCGTCCCAGTGTAATGTGTGCGATTATAAATATACAAGAAAATCACATTTACAAAGACACATATTGACACACACAAGCGAAAAACCTTTTGAGTGTGATGTATGTGAATATAAATGTGTTTCAAAATTACTTTTAAAGGTTCATATGAGGACACATACAGGTGATAAACCGTTCCAGTGTGATGTGTGTGAATATAAAGGTGCTGAAAAATCAAATTTTAAGGTTCATATGAGGACACATACAGGCGAGAAACCTTTTCAGTGTGATGTCTGTGAATATAAATGTGTCTCAAAATCACATTTAAAGCTTCATATGAGGAAACATACAGGTGAAAAACCGTTCCACTGTGATGTGTGCAAATATAAAAGTTCAAATACATCAAATTTACAAAGACACATATTGACACATACAGGCGTAAAACCTTTTCAGTGTAATGTGTGCGAATATAAATGTTCATTAAAATCAGATTTACAAAGACACATGATGACACATACAGGCAAAAACTGTTCCAGTGTGAAGTCTGTGAATATAAATGTGTCTCAAAATCACATTTAAAGGTTCATAAGAGGTAAAATACAGGTAAAAAACCGTTCCACTGTGATGTGTGCAAATATAAAAGTTCAAATACATCAAATTTACAAAGCCACATATTGACACATACAGGCGTAAAACCGTTTCAATGTGATCAGTGCGAATATAAATGTACAAGGAAATCATATTTAAAGTTTCACATGAGGAGACATTCGAGCGAAAAACCGTTAAAGTGTAATTTGTACGAATATAAATTTTCTCAATAATCGTAGTTAAACGCCACATTAAGCACGTACAGGCGCAATAGTACATTGCAATACATGGTCGGTAAGTGCATAGTTAACAAATCCAGAAAATGTTAGCAAAACGAGACCCGTAGGGTCGAGTTTTTCTAATTTTCGAGATTTGTTAAGAAAAGCACTTAACGATCCAAGTATTGCATACTATTTTTTGCACAATCGTGAAAAATAACTAATAATAAATTCATTTTTTAAACTGACATTAGTTGACAGTTGTAAATAATTTTTATAATTTTAAAGTTTATTCAAAATAGTAACCGCTGGAGAACAATGTTGTCCCAGTAACAAGATAAAAGTAACAAATAGCTCAAACATCTGTTTCACTTACCACCCTTGTGGTTTTGGTTAAATATTTCGAAATCATTATTTTATTGTTTCTATGGACACATACAATGGTTTGGTAAAATCAACTTCCTATTAGTATAAACATTGTTGGTAAGTACAGAATAGAACACGATTGTGCAAAAAACCATTTAAGTGTTATCTCTGCGAATATAAATGTATGCAAAATTATCCTTTAACCCTCCATTTAACGGGTGAAGCCTGTGAGTGAAAGCAAAAGTGAAAATTGTCTGTAATTTAAAAAAATAAATATTTTTTAATGTAATATTCTATCTACCGTCCTAACTTGTAATAACTCATATTATCATCACTTGATTTTTAAATTTTTTCCAAAAATGAATCCTCTCTAGGACACATTTTGTTCCGACAGGCTTCACCTGTCGGTTCGTGTAATTTTGTGATAACCGATTATTTTTGTTATAAAGCATTATTTAAGCGTAAAATTTATCTGCAGATCATAAAAAATAATTGGTTTTAAGTTTCAATGCTTGTTTGTAAACTTTTTGCTTGTGCAACAAGTAATGTTTTTAAAATTTTCCTTTATAATTAGTTCGTTGCGTTTAATAATTAGCTTTTTTTTACAAATTCAAGTTAATTCAAAAAAAATATTTGACAACTGAACTACAAGTAATTGACAAGAGATGGTGCTCTTTCAAAAATCAGAATTTTCAGTTTTACTCTTTACTTTTGCAGAAAAAATTAAATGTTTTATACGGAGTCAAAGTAGTTTTGTGTGACTCCTTTGTATTGCCGGACTCGCTCGCTCTTCAGCCAAACACAGTCTTATCCGACAAAACGTCACTTTGTCTCTTTATAAAACAAATAACTATTATCCATCGGCGCGCATATATTTCACATTATGACTCGCCGCTTAATAGTACTTTTGAAAACATGGCTCTTTTAAAATACATTTTTTAGGAAAACCGTTGCTCTAATGGAAAAATTTTACAAAACATTTTTTTGTAGAAATGCTTCATCTATAAA
Organism: Malthinus seriepunctatus; assembly: GCA_963924605.1. Taxonomy (NCBI): domain Eukaryota; kingdom Metazoa; phylum Arthropoda; class Insecta; order Coleoptera; family Cantharidae; genus Malthinus; species Malthinus seriepunctatus. Next base: position 12,430,438 of record OZ004602.1, on the reverse strand, counting down.
ATGATAATTTAGTAGTTTTTCTCTCCACTGCTTAATTATGAAGAAAACTCGGAGGAAACTAGAAGTAGTCATACGTTTGCCTCACCCTTGAAGTAAGCAGAGGGGCACCCCCTCTGCTTACTTTTATGTGATAAAAATGCACCAGCCGCACCGGCTGGTGCATTTTTATCACATACTCATGAGGCTACCCCATAGAGTTGGGCTACCCTTAACACATTTCAGCAATAAAAACGCTACTAGATATTGTTTCTTTTTCAAAACCTCTATTTTACTAGGCTACATTTTTTATTTTATGTTTTCGTTTATTTTCAATTTTGAGCAGCTTGCAGAGCTTGCACTTAGATCATATATATATTAATGCACCATCTACAAAGCTAAATTCTAAAGAATCACGTAAAAACTGGTTATTATTGTTCCATTTATTTAAAATACAGTTCAATGGTTGCATCACCCAAAAATCCCTAAACTAAATTACTAAACTAGCCTCATTTATCTGCAGTGTCTGCAATCTGTTAGTTTCCGTTATTTCGTGTGTAGTTGAAATACTCAAAAGTTTTAGTTGTTGGTCTCAAGAAAATAAAAAACAATATAAAAATGAATTTAACAATCAAAGAAGAAGAATTCGATGCTACTATGGAGTATTCCGATAACTTTGATGATTTAGGTAAGTAACTACATAGAACTTGTGTGTGTTTTACTTTTAATTATAAAACATCAATTACAGTTACAGATGATTCTGTTACAGAAGATTTTTGTTACGATAACCTCTCGGATGTAGGTAAGCATACATTTTATAATTCTTTAATTCATGTGGTACTATTTATGTGTAAAAAATCTTTAAGGTTCGATTAAGATAGAAGAACACGACGTGAAAGAAATAATTCGACAAAAAGTTAAAATAGAAAAAGAGCAAGAAGATAGTTTAAAAATCCACCGAGTATACTGCTGTTATAATTGTAATTTTAAGAGTTATATCTCATTAATTATGGAGTATTCCGATAACTTTGATAATTTAGGTAAGTAACTATAACTCCTGTGTATTTTATTTATAACACATACATTAGACATTACAGATGATTCTGTTAAAGAAGAGCCTTGTTACGATGACCTCTCGGATATAGGTAAGAATACTTTTTTTTATTTCTTAATTCATGTAGTACTATATGTATATATTTTCTTGAAGGTTCGATTAAGATAGAAGAACACGACTTGGAAATCAACATTAAAGTCTTCAAAATCAACATTAAAGGATCACATATAATGACACATACAGGCGAAAAACCGTTTCAGTGTGATATGTGCGAATATAAACCTACATTCAAATCAAATTTAAAGCTTCACATGATGAAACATACAGGCGAAAAACCGTTGCAGTGTGATGTGTGCGAATATAAATGTACAAGGAAATCACATTTACAAAGACACATATTGACACATACAGGCAAAAAACCGTTCCAGTGTGATATGTGCGAATATAAATGTACTACAAAATCAAGATTAAAGGATCACATAAGGACACACATTGGTGAAAAACCTTTTCAGTGTGATACGTTCAAATATAAATGTTCAAAGAAGTCATATTTACAAACACATATATTTACACATACAGGCGAAAAACCGTTTCAGTGTGTTGTGTGTGAATATAAATGTTTAACTAAATCAAATTTACAAAAACACATATTGACACATACAAGCCGAAAACCGTTTCAGTGTGATCAGTGCAAATATAAATGTACAAGGAAATCATATTTAAAGCTTCACATGAGGAGACATTCGGACGAAAATCCGTTATAGTGTAATTTGTACGAATATAAATTTTCTCAATAATCATAGTTAAACGCCACATTACACGTACAGGCGCAAAACCGTTTAAGTGTTATCTCTGCGAATATAAATGTATCAAAATTATCCTTTAACCCTCCATTTAACGGGTGAAGCCTGTGAGTGAAAGCAAAAGTGAAAATTGTCTGTAATTTAAAAAAATAAATATTTTTTAATGTAATATTCTATCTACCTTCCTAACTTGTAATAACTTACATTATCATCACTTGATTTTCAAATTTTTGAAAAAAAACAGGCTTCACCCGTCGGTTCGTGTAACTTTGTGATAACCGATTATTTTTGTTATAAAACATTATTTAAGGGTAAAATTTATCTGCATAATAAATAATTGGTTTTAAGTTTCAATGCTTGTTTGTAAATTTTTTGCTTGTGCAACAAGTAATGTTTTTTAAATTTTCCTTTATAATTAGTTCTTTGCCTTTAATAATTAGCTTTTTTTTACAAATTAAAGTTAATTTTAAAAAATATTTTACAATTGAACTACAAGCAATTGACAAGAGGTGGTGCTCTTTCAAAAATCATAATTTTCAGTTTTACGCTTTACGTTTGCAGAAAAAATTAAATGTTTTATACGGAGTCAAAGTAGTTTTGTGTGACTCCCTTGTGTTGCCGGACACGCTCGCACTTCAGCCAAACACAGTCTTATCAGACAAAACGTCACTTTGTCTCCTTATAAAACAAATAACTATTTTATCCATATATATATTTTACATTATATTGACTGACTCGCCGCTTAATAATATTTTTGAAATCATAGCTAGATTTATTAGGAAAGCCGTTGCTCTAATGGAAAAATTTTATAAAACATTTTTTTGTAGAAATGCTTCATCTATAAAATGATGGTTTAGTAATTTTTCTCTCCACTGTTTAATTTTGAAGAAAACTGGGGGAAACTAGAAATAGTCATACGTTCGCCTCCTCCTTGAAGTAAGCAGAGGGCGTGCGGATGGTGCATTTTTATCACATACTCATCATGAGGCTACCCTTAACACATTTCAGCAATAAAATCGCTGCTAGATATTTTTTCTTTTTCAAAACCTCTATTTTACTAGGCTACATTTTTTATTTTATGTTTTCGTTTATTTTCAATTTTGAGCAGCTTGCACCATCTACAAATATAAATTCTAAAGAATCACGTAAAAACTGGTTGCATCTTGCATCACCCAAAAATCCCTAAACTAAATTACTAAACTAGCCTCATTTATCATCTGAACCTGAAGCTTCCGTTATTTCGTGTGTAGTTGAAATACTCAAAAGTTGTAGTTGTTGGTCTCAATAAAATAAAAAACAATATAAAAAAGAATTTAACAATTAAAGAAGAACAATTCGATGCTACTATGGAGTATTCCCATAACTTTGATGATTTAGGTAAGTAACTACATAGAACTTGTGTGTGTGTTACTTTTAATTATAAAACATCAATTACAGTTACAGATGATTCTGTTACAAAAGATTTTTGTTACGATAACCACTCGGATGTAGGTAAGCATACATTTTATAATTCTTTAATTCATGTGGTACTATATAATGTATAAAATCTTTAAGGTTCAATTAAGATAGAAGAACACGATGTGAAAGAAATAATTCGACAAAAAGTTAAAATAGAAAAAGAGCAAGAACATAGTTTAAAAATCCACCGAGTATACAACTGTTATAATTGTAATTTTAAGAGTTATAAAAAAGCAAGTTTGATTACCCATCTGCAGACTCACGTCAATCGTTGTGGAAAGTGCAAATACAAAACTTGGTTAAAATCAAGTTTAAACACCCATATGTTGACACACACAAATGAAAAACTATTTAAATGTAAAATATGTACGAGTGCGTATTTACATAAAGCGTCACTAACGGAACATCTATTATTACACACAGGCGAAAAACCGTTCCAGTGTGATGTGTGTGAATGTAAATGTGTTTCAAAATCACATTTAAAGGTTCATATGAGGAGACATACAGGTGAAAAACCGTTCCAGTGTGATGTGTGTGAATATAAATGTGCTAGAAAATCACATTTAAAGGTTCATATGATGATACATACAGGTGAAAAACCGTTCCAGTGTAATGTATGCGAATATAAATGTTCAACTAAATCACAGTTAGAAAGACACATTATGACACACACAGGCAAAAAAACGTTTCAGTGTGATGTGTGTGAATGTAAATGTATTTCAAGATCACATTTAAAGGTTCATATGAGGACACATACAGGTGATAAACCGTTCCAGTGTGATGTGTGTGAATATAAATGTTCATACAAATCAAGTTTACAAAGACACATTATGATACATACAGGAGAAAAACCGTTCCAGTGTGATGTGTGTGAATATAAATGTTCAGACAAAACACATTTAAAGATTCATATGATGACACATACAGGTGCACAACCGTTCCAGTGTGATGTGTGTGAATATAAATGTTCACACAATTCAAGTTTACAAAGACACATTATGATACATACAGGAGAAAAACCGTTCCATTGTGATGTGTGCGAATATAAATCTACAAGAAAATCACATTTACAAACACACATATTGACACATACAAAAGAAAAACCCTTCCAGTGTAATGTGCGGGAATATAAATGTTCAAGCAATTCAAGTATACAAAAACACATGGCACATACATGCAAAAAAACGTTCCAGTGTAATGTGTGCGAATATAAAAGTGTTTCAAAATCAAATTTAAAGGTTCATATGAGGACACATACAGGTGAAAAACCGTTCCAGTGTAATGTGTGCGAATATAAATTTTCAACTAAATCACATTTACAAAGACACATTATGATACATACAGGAGAAAAACCGTTCCATTGTGAAGTGTGCGAATATAAATCTACAAGAAAATCACATTTACAAACACATATATTACAAAAACACATGGCACATACAGGCAAAAAAACGTTCCAGTGTAATGTGTGCGAATATAAATGTTCAAGTAATTCAAGTTTACAAATACACATTAGGACACATACAGGAGAAAAACCGTTCCAGTGTGATGTGTGTGAATATAAATGTGTTTCAAATTCATATTTAAAGGTTCATATGAGGACCCATACAGGCAAAAAAACGTTCCAGTGTAATGTGTGCGAATATAAAAGTGTTTCAAAATCAAATTTAAAGGTTCATATGAGGACACATACAGGTGAAAAACCGTTCCAGTGTGATGTGTGTGAATATAAATGTTTTTCAAAATCACTTTTAAAGGTTCACATGAGGAGACATTCGGGCGAAAAACCGTTTTAGTGTAATGTGTACGAATGTAAATTTTCTCAGTAATAATAATTATTATTAAATTATAGATAGTGGATTTGAATGTAAGCTGGCCAATGAACATAATAGTTAAGTTTTGTATCAAATTGTATTGTTTCTGAAGGATTTGTATCTAATTCCGTTATGTCCCGTTACTTAGATACAACAATAGGGTATTTTCCATTTTTTTACATATCGATTATTAGACTGATTGCCAAACGTAAACGACCTTGCGCAGTAAGCAAAATGTAACCAAGGCTACTTATACGTCAAAACTATTGTGAAAACAATGTTTGGGCATCTTCTTTACAGCTTTCTCACTTGCTCTTCTGCGCATATAAGGTCGCTTATGTTTGGCAATTGCTATACTGCATTATTGCATAGCAAAGTCGATTATCAATCACTTGAGCACACTAAATTTAGAAATAGTATTACTTTCCAATACCTTAAGGCCGCGCTGACAAAGCGGCAAAAGTTGGAGTTAAAATAACGTTAAAAATAAGCCTTTAGTTTTTCTTGCGGGATTTAAAAACCTAACGTTATAAGAACTTAATTTTTTTGAAATTTTAATAAGGAAAGATCAGTGAAGGAGATGGACAATTTTCATTGCTTTATATTGTGAATAAATAGGTTAAATTAATTTTTGAAAACAAGAAACTTTCAAATTTTGAAGCAACCAATATTGATGAAATTCCGTTATTTCCTGGTGGAGATCCTTATAAGAACAATACCTAATTTTTAAGTGATTCCATCGCTAGTTAAACGAAACAAGGAAGATAATACTGAATCAAAATATGTCCTTAGCGGTCTTTTCAACCAAATCTTTTGACAATAGTTCAGGCATTGCCTTTTAGATGGCCCAAGCAAAATTTTAAAGTTCCAGGTATAAATTTTTAACTTTACTATTCTTTTGTAACAATATACTCATTACAGCATCGAAAACCGTCCAAAACGATGTTGTAATGTTCTACTTTTAAGTACTGTTTCTTGTTTTTTTTTAGTTTGAGATTGGTTGACATTGGCTACGTTCGTCATTGAGCTCCGAGCGCTCAGAGTGATCTAAATTACAATCTACGCGTTCGCGATTAACATCGCGGTGGTATTCTATGTTGGTGTTTAAAAAAAGCGATAAGCTTTTGACGTATAAAAGCGATAACTTTTCGATGTAGTCAAAAAAATTATATGAACTTATATTTAAACATTTTATACTTAAATTTTTTGATTTAACGGCTATTATGTTCATTTTTGGATTTCTAATTAAAAAAAAATAAGTTTGAATTGAAAACTTGGCAATTATATTAAAGTTTTTGTTTGAAAATGAGAGAAACTGAGGTTATAAATTCAATTGAATTTACAAGTTTTGGCGCGGCGTTTGAAAATTATTTATGAGAGTTTTGATCGTGGTTTTAATCTAATTGTTATTGAGAAAGAACTTGTTCTTACAGTATCAACATACGACTAAGTTTATTATATCGTTTTACCAAATACAATGGATTGGATTGTTGAATTGGATGCATGGATTGTTAATGAATTATTATCAAGATATAATAGAAACGAATTCTAAAAAATTAAGGTAGTTTGTATACTCAATGACATAGAAATTGCAACACCAAGAAGGACTAAGAATTTTTTGATAAAATTTGGCAAAACCGTTTAACTACTCAAGGGTAATAATTGATTAAAATTTGGATGAGATTCATCAAGCGGTAATGGATTTTCTGACACTTTGTCTTGTTTTTTCGTACATTGTTTTCAGGTGGATTTCTTGCTAGTTTACCTTAATTTCATTATTGTTGTGCTTGTCATTTTTCTGTTTCACTTGTTTTGAGAGTGTGATTATGCCTAGAATACGACCGCGTGCAAATTATCGTCAGTTCAGCGAATTTGAAAGAGGTCGAATTGTTGGCTTACGTAAGGTGGTTTTTCGTTTAGAGAAATCGCCATTCATCTCAACCGAAACAAATCCACTATCACTTGATGTCACCAAGGATGAACCAGAGAGAGTTAAGAAGAAGATCCGGAGGAGTAAAACGAACCAATGAGGTGCAGAACCACCATCTTCGGCTTATGGCGTTAAGAGACCCATTCTCCAGTACCAAAGCAATTGCTGACCAATGGTTAGGTAATGCAAGTCGTCTTGTAATTCTTCGAACGATTTAACGTCGAATTAGAACTTTCGGCTTACAATCTTATCGACCACATCTTGTGTTACCACTCACGACTAAATACCGGTATTGGTTTATTTTCGTCCTCCGGCCTCTTCTACGACGTTGTTAACTCTCTCTGGTTCATGCTCGGTAATATCGCATGATAGTGGATTGGTTTCGGTTAAGACAAATGGCGAATTTTTTCTCTACACGAAAAACCATTTTACGTAAGCCAACAATTCGACCTCTTTCAAATTCGCTCAGCTGACGATAATTTGCACCCTGTCGTATTCTAGGCATAATCAAACTCTCAAAACAAATGAAAAAGAAGAATAACAAGAACAACAAAAACGAAATTACCGGAAAGTCGCAAGAAAAAACAACACCAAGTGTCAGATATACCATTACCACTTGATGAATCTCATTCAAATTTTAATCAATTATTACCCTTGAGTAGTTAAACGTTTTTGCCAAATTTTATCAAAAAATTCCTAGTCCTTCTTGGTGTTGCAATTTCTATGTCATTGAGTATATTTGTAAAATACAGGAAAATTATCTTATTTGATTTTGATTTGAATTTGTACTAGGGTCTTTTAATGTTGTTATCGAATAACTAAACAAGCCTAAATTTTTAATGCTGACATATTTGCAACGTTTTTTCTCAGTATCTACTGTGAAATTTTGGTAACTTGTGAGCTATAAAGCCAGTATTGTTTCCTTTCCCGTGATCTTGAAATGCTAATTCTATAACTCAAAACAATTGCAAAGTTGTCTCCGTGTATGTTTTGCATCTATAACATAAATTTAGGAAAATATGACCCCTATTACTCGAATTTACGTCGAAGTCTTGAGATTATTCTTGAGTGACTTGAATTATCATCTTATTTAATTAACATCTAGAAGTTCAATTTGTATTTCCGATAGCCTTCATATCACTAAAAATTACAATGCTTTGTTTGAAACCATACAATAAGTCGTATTTTTTAATTCACAACTTCCAACTGAAACTCAACTAGAGTGAAACTACCATAATTCGAAACAGTTTTCATTTCTCTTGAAATTTTTAGCGAAGTTCCACTGTTACAATATAAAAACGACAACCACATAATTTGAAATATAAGTTGAAATCATTTAAGTTCCGGTTTAAGGATCAAAAATATTCAAAATGAACAGACAAGGATATCCTAACCTAAACTTTTTGCTTGACATTTGTGGTGAAGAAATAACACGGAAAGAACAGTAAAACACCAATGTCCCTAGAACGATCCCCGTTAGCTACCCGCGACTTTTAAAATATAAAAGTTCGGTTTTTCTTACTTTACCGACACATGACCACGTAATATGTGGTATAAATAAAGATGAAAACGACTGATTTCGTGAGTTTAATTATTTAATTTAGTTAATACATATGTATTGTTAATTATTATTAAATACACACATCATCACACTGATGTGTGTATTTATTTAGAAAATTTATAATGAAATTAATTAATAATAGAATATTTTAAAAGTCACATGTCGGTAAAGCAAGAAAAACCGAATTTTATTCATAATGTTGACAGTGTGAAAAGCAATAAAATATTTGCTTTTGGAAATTAGACGATTTTTTAACATTTTTAACGCTAACTTTGAGAGCCAACACCTTTTAGGGATTAATTTTTGGATATAAATTTTGGCTCAAGATCTCAAGAACTCGCTTTAGTAGTTGGTCGGTGGTTTTCAGAGACGTTTTGTCTGAAACAGGACGCTTTGGGGAGTAATTTTGAAATGTTTGTTTCAAATGAATACACATTGCATATTTTTAATTTTTATAAACATATACGAGTACCTATAGAGAGTACGGATAGTTGCTAAATAATTCGACAATGTTCCAAATGGTTCTCAGCACATATTTATCCAATAAACCATTAAATTTAGCATTATTTTCTGTGACAAACTGTTCCAAAAAACAGCACAAAACCTCCGTTTGTTACCGTTTCTAGCTAGATTTCGCAGTATTACGACTGTCGACATTTTAATTTTTAGAACAAAAAGATTCGAGTAGAAATTCAAAATTTTTTATAAGTAAATAATTTTCAAATTCGAATAAATTTCTAACCTATAATGTTCTAATATTCACACAAAAAGATTCATTTAATTGCCAAGTTGTCACTTCAAACTTATTTTTTTTAATTAGGAATCCAAAAATCAACATAATAGCGGTTAAATTAAAAAATTTTTAGTTATCGCTTCTAAACACTTTCTTAACTACCCTAGTCGATCCCGCGATAGCAAACCACGATAACTTATCGCTTTTGTGACGTCAGAGGCGAAAACCCTTCCCTTTTTAAACCCCCTTTTAAAAATTAATGTTTAATTTGCTTGTCACTGTTATTTCGTTCAATAAAATGCGTTAAAGATAACCCACGTGACAGCGAGTAGCAACGTCGAATAAATATTCGACGTAAATCTTATCGAATTTTTACTTATCGCCGTGTTTACGAACACCAACATAGAATATAGGATTATTTTTCTAAGATTGCGATTTTGGCACTTACCGGAGCAAACCTAAAGTTAGTTAGAAATGTGAAAATACAATGCAGTTAGGGACTATTTTAATTTGGTATCCCTGCACAGAGTTGTCACATTACAATTTAATTTCTTTGAAATTCAATGTTTTTTAGCTTGATTTGTTGGTATGTGGCAACCCTGCGCTGTAATTATGAAACTTCAAAATCGCAATCTTAGAAAAATATTCCTATAGCACCGCTGGAGCAGCTCGATTGCGTTTTTCATTTGCAATCGCGGAGCGCTCGATATGCTCGGACTGTTTAGGATCGAGCAAAAAGATTTACCACCACTCACTTTTTCGATACGTCAAAATCTACCGCTAATATTTGAAAATTTAAATTAAATTGTGATTTGCCTTTAACTTTGCGGAAAACAAACACATATAAAAAACAACTTTTTTTAAACATTTATTTTTTATTTGTATCTGTATAAACTAATTTATAATAATTAAAAAATATAAATTTTAATGAATTATTATGACCGGCCCTCTATAGGACGTCTCTAAAACTAATCGATACGCTCTACGCGTTCGTCATTAGCAATTATACCACGGATAAATCTGCGGGATCTGCCCCAATCTACAGATCGTAATGACGAACGTAGCCATTATGTCGACAGTGCGCAAGAATGAATTATATCAGCTGTGAATGGCGCGCTGACGATTCAAACGTACTAAAAACGTGTGTGTAAAATTTTTTCTTTGCTTCATTTTATTAATTGCATTAATTGCAATTGTACTTATTAATAAGATATCATTAATTTTTGACACATTTTTCCATCTTTAAAAAACAACAATAAAAAATTATTGTTAAGTTTTTAACCGAATGATTTTAACCTCAAACTTAAACGTCAAAGATGCAAATTTTTGTGTATATTTGTTGTCAAAGAAATACATCACATTTCTGTACAAAACTTTGATGAATCTTTGATAGTGTATTTGTGCCTTTAAAGTGGTAAAAATACACGCTATGGCAAAAATGTCTCCCCTCCACTTTAGCAGCGCGCCCTTAAGGTGTGTGATAGGAAAGTATTGTAATCGCCTCGAAAAAAAATTTTGAGATAACACCGGATATATCGTTTTGAGGTGCCCCGAGTAGATTTGAAATTTGACATACGGCCTACTTTGGGTCGCGATTTAGTCTGGTTGCCAGCCCAGGGGACCTGGAAATGTCCGCGGAGTCAAATTTTTTGACTGATTCTGATTCAGTTTTTTCCGCTGATTTCAAATCTGCCGGGTGCCACTTTGGCACCCTTGGGCAAACCTCAGGGAGGAGGCAAACGTATGACTAATTCTAGTTTTTGACAGATTTATCCAAAATTAAGGAATCTAGAGAAGAATTACTAGACCGTCATTTTATAGATGACGCATTTCTACACAAGAAAGTCATATAAAATTTTTCCATTAGAGCAACGGTTTTCCTGAAAAAAGCTTTTTAAAAGAGCCATGTTTTCAAAAATATTATTAAGCAGGCGAGTTAATATAATGCAAAATATATGCGCGCCGATGAATAAAAAACTGTTTTACTCCAAAATGAAGATTGGTAATGTTAACAAATTATATATTAATTTAAAGCTGAAGACTTCAGCTTTAACTTCCATGTATTTTTAATTAATTTTGTTACTTCTAATAGTATTGAAGAACAAATAAAACACTTTTTGTACCATTTTTTAAACACTTCAAGATACTTGGTCTTAAGAACTATTTAAAAAAAATTTTGTCATACAATATTATTTCTTATGAGTTCTTTTTTAAAGTTACATCGATAGAAATTCTTTAAATATTATATTATTACAAGCACTACGAGTTAATATTTCTTAATTTTTGGTAAATTTTATTTTTAACAAATAATTCGCCTCAAAATGCTGTCAAGCCGTTATTAATGATCGGATTTAAGAAAATAGGCACTCATTTTGAAGGAAAGTATGTCTATTTTTTGATGAAGTAATTGGAGTTTCCTCATCATCTCACGTTTTCTTTTTCTATTGCATACTGTTGGGAAGTACCAAAATCACTGATTTTTCTTCAAATGCCTTCGTAAGTTTAAAGTACTGTACATTTTTCAACAATTGTGTATGAATATAAAACCTTATAACTTATACGTTTAATTTATGAGAATTAGAACTTATTTTGGTGTACTGGGATTAAAGGAGCAGCTGTTGAATTCTGTTAAAAAATTCTATATTTGCCAAAGCTGTGGAGATATTTAAGCAGCATCATAAAACTGTTCTCAAAATTGGTTTATTATGCCTTTTAGGAATGTATAATGTCTCCAAAAGAGTTAGTTGCATAAACGAGCACACATACAGGGTCACTTTCATCTTGCTCACTATGGGCATCTTCTAATCGGTAAGAGTTACGAGATCGGTTAAATAAGAGAAAAGTTGCACAATTTCATGTCTTATAAGAACTGTAAGACATATTATATTGTCCGAAGATTCCCAAATCTTCGGATTAGGGAATCCGAAGAGTCCCTAATAAATGGAAGGGGGGGGGTAGCAAAAATTTAGTTTCTTGAAAGTCGAAGTGTGAGGTGTTAATTTATATCTTTCTTGCATGCCGAGTGATAAAACCAACCATTTTCCGAAACAAACAAACCAGTTTCCCCACCTCCCATTCATTAAAAACACTTCGGAATCTCAAACTTCGTGAACGTACTAATTTTTTTGTTGTTGGGGCTAATACTAATCGTTCCAGAGTCCTTTTTGATGTCGCATAACAAAATTGCCGTTTTCCATCATCTTGTTAAAATATCACTGGGTAAGTTATACAACATGTGAGTAATATAGACTAGGGCGCAACGCAAATAATTCCAGTGACCGGCGCTAAAAAAATACTGCAACATTGATTCGGCTACCCAAAGATGTAAAGGCCAGTCTGCTTCCCTTTCAGCTCGTACGAAAAGCATCATAATGAAGACTGGCTTGAGTAGACAGTCAAACCATAACCGTGTTGTTCGGCCCTTTTCTCTAATATTTTAGTAAAGTCTTCGTATGTTTCTACGGTACTTGATTCTAAGGTACAGTGCAATATTTCTTCTGTTAAAAGTCTGAGGGCTGTCACATATTGGGGAAATTTCTTTCCTAATAACATCTGGTTAACACCTCCAAACGCTGACTGCAAAACTTCTGCCAAACCACTTTCTGCCATCAATTTACCCACACATCCAACAAACGACATTAACATGTGCATTCCACCTATAATACCACGATGTTTCCAAAAAAGAGCACCCGCTAGTTTATAGGGGATTTATAAAATCTTTCATTAAATTAAATGAGACTATATATTTTCTACAATGTTTTTCAAGCGCTTAAGAGTGATAAGTGATGACATGACGTCTCAAGCTAACTGTGTAGACTTCTTGACTCTCATCTTGAATATTTCAGTGCACCACGATCGCTGGTTACCAAGTTCTTTTCTATAAGAAGTAACTTTTTGCTACACTATTTGTGGATTTTGATGGTTTGGCACCTCATGTTTAGTTAAAGAACACTCAGGTGGTGGGCTTACACAGAACACAAGAAAAATATATAATTTGTACGCAGCGTGCAATTTAAGACGACTTAGCAAAATAGAAATTTAATGCAGATTGTAATTTCTCACATTATGATAAAACCATTAAACTAACAAAACATATGAAAGATGCCTTTTTGTGTAGAATTTTATGATCTTTATTTGATCTCAGAATAATATTTATGTAGAAGTAAGGGTTAATGAAATATTACCGAAAAACCTTTCTTTGTCACCATTCTTCCTCGATGGCGGCGTTTGCCCAAGGGTGCCAAAGTGGCACCCGGCGGATTCATGATCAGCGGAAAAAACTGAGTTAGAATCACTCAAAAAATCTAACTCCGCGGACATTTCCAGGTCATGCTGATTTTAATAGATTGGCAACCAGACTAATTTGGAATTATTAGTTTTTGGTTACAATCGGTTCAGCGGAAGATTCAGAAATAACATCCCTCAAACGATTTAAAAAGAATTATCAGAATATTTTTGCACCATTAAATAGAGAATTTTCTTCTCTATTCAGACATGCTATTACTTATTACTAATTTTGTATTTTTTGCGTTCAATGTACAGTTGAAAATTAATAAAATCACCGTCAATGTGAAAAATCAAATATGCATTGAAAAATTGTTTCTATTGACAATTTGCAATTTAAAGAAGGATGTCAAAATATGACTTTTTTTCTTCAAACGTCAGAAAAAATTGCCTTTGTGTTACTCAATAGGTAACGGTGAAGTTTAGCTTTCCCGCCGAGGCAGGAAAAATTGTCAGCAAAGTACTTTTCTCTGTCTAGACAGACAAAGTGAAATCTTAAACCAACATAATTTTTATTTTTTAACGTAAAAATGTTTTCTAAGCATTTGTAATGTAAAAAATTTAATGTTTTTTAAATTTTCCTTTATAATCAGTTCGTTGCGTTTAATAACTAGCTTTTTTTAAAAATTAAAGTTGATTTTAAAAAATATTTTACAATTGAACTACAAGTAATTCACAAGAGATGGCACTCTTTCAAAAATCATAATTTTCAGTTTTAAGCTTTACGTTTGCAGAAAAAATTAAATGTTTTATACGGAGTCAAAGTAGTTTCGTATGAGCCTGTATTATTGCCGGACTCGCTCGCTCTTCAGACAAACACAGTCTTGTTACACAAAACGTCACTTTGTCTCCTTATACAAATAACTATATCCATCGGCGCGCATATATTTTACATTATATTGACTCGCCTGCTTAATAATATTTTTGAAAACATGGCTCTTTTAAATTACATTTTTTTGGAAAACCATTGCTCTAATGGAAAAATTTTACAAAACATTTTTTTGTAGAAATGCTTCATCTATAAAATGATGGTTTAGTAATTTTTCTCTCCACTGCTTAATTTTGAAGAAAACTGGGGAAAACTAGAAGTAGTCATACGTTTGTTTCCCCCTTGAAGTAAGCAGAGGGGGTGCGGATGGTGCATTTTTATCACATACTCATGAGGCTACCCTTAACACATTTCAGCAATAAAATCGCTGCTAGATATTTTTTCTTTTTCAAAACCTCTATTTTACTAGGCTACATTTTTTATTTTATGTTTTCGTTTATTTTCAATTTTGAGCAGCTTGCACCATCAACAAAGATAAATTCTAAATTCTAATTCTACAGAATGAAGTAAAAGCTGGTTGCATCACCCAAAAATCCCTAAACTAAATTACTAAACTAGCCTCACTTATCATCTGTTAGCTTCCGTTATTTCGTGTGTAGTTGAAATTTGAAATACTCAAAAGTTTTCGTTGATGGTCTCAAAAAAATAAAAAACAATATAAAAATGAATTTAACAATCAAAGAAGAACAATTCGATGCTACTATGGAGTATTCCCATAACTTTGATGATTTAGGTAAGTAACTACATAGAACTTGTGTGTGTTTTACTTTTAATTATAAAACATCAATTGCAGTTACAGATGATTCTGTTACAGAAGATTTTTGTTACGATAACCTCTCGGATGTAGGTAAGCATACATTTTATAATTCTTTAATTCATGTGGTACTATATATGTATATAAAATCTTTAAGGTTCAATTAAGATAGAAGAACACGACGTGAAAGAAATAATTCGACAAAAAGAAAAAGAGCAAGAAGATAGTTTAAAAATCCACCGAGTATACTACTGTTATAATTGTAATTTTAAGAGTTATAAAAAAGCAAGTTTGATTGCCCATCTGCAGATTCACGTCAATCGTTGTGGAAAGTGCAAAAAATACAAAACTTGGTTCAAATCCAGTTTAAACACACATATGTTAACACACACAAATGGAAAACTATTTCAATGTAAAATGTGTACGAGTGCGTATGTATGTAAAGCGTCACTAACGGAACATCTATTATTACACACAGGCGAAAAACCGTTCCAATGTAATGTGTGCGAATATAAAGGTGCTAAAAAATCATATTTAAAGGTTCATATGAGGGCACATACAGGTGAAAAACCGTTCCAGTGTGATGTGTGTGAATCTAAATTTTCAGAAATTACAAAATTAAAGCGTCACATGAGGACACATACAGGAGAAAAACCGTTCCAGTGTGATGTGTGTGAATATAAATGTGTTTCAAAATCAAATTTAAAGGTTCATATGAGTAAACATACAGGTGAGAAACCGGTCCAGTGTGATGTGTGTGAATATAAATGTGTTTCAAAATCACATTTAAAGGTTCATATGATGACACATACAGGTGAAAAACCGTTCCCGTGTAATGTGTGCGAATATAAATGTTCAACTAAATCACGTTTAGAAAGACACATATTGAAACATACAGGCAAAAAACCGTTCCAGTGTGATGTGTGTGAATATAAATGTATTTCAAAATCACATTTAAAGGTTCATATGAGGAAACATACAGGTGAAAAACCGTTTCAGTGTAATGTGTGTGGATATAAATGTTCACGTAAATCACATTTACAAAGACACATATTGACACATACAGGCGAAAAACCGTTCCAGTGTGATGTGTGTGAATATAAATTTCGGGAAGTTACAAAATTAAAGCGTCACATGAGGACACATACAGGAGAAAAAACGTTCCAGTGTGATGTGTGCGAATATAAATATACAAGAAAATCACATTTCCAAAGACACATATTGACACATACTTTTTTTACATAATAAAATCATACAAAATTTCTAGAAAAAAGCTGCTTCCAGCTGTGTGGATGTATGATGTGTATGATCAGAAGTACTACATTTCTAAAACTTCCTCTAAAATATTTCTGTCAAACTGCCTGCCTGCATCTGCATAACTGGAGCTGCTGGAGAGTTTTCAGTGTTCAGTTAATGATTTTATTCTTGTTTGATTTCTTTATGTTTACATGTGTTTAGTTTACTCAACTACTACTAGTTGTAAGGTATTTGTGTTTATCTTTGTGTATAATCGAACGTGTTAGTTTGACTCATAATAATAAAAGTAAATATCAAAATGGATTTAACAATCAAAGAAGAACATGTCGTTGCTAATATGGAGTATTCCGATAACTTTGATAATTTAGGTAAGTAACTATAACTCGTGTGTATTTTACTTATAACACATACATTACAGATGATTCTGTTAAAAAAGATCCTTGTTACGATGACCTCTCGGATGTAGGTAAGAATACTTTTTTTTATTTCTTAATTCACATAGTATATATAATACTTGAAGGTTTGATTAAGATAGAAGAACACGGCGTGGAAGAAACAATTCGACAAAAGAATAAAGTAGAAAAAGTGCAAGAACATTTTTTAAAAATCAATCGAATATACTACTGTTATAATTGTAATTTTAGGAGTTATAGTATAAAAGCAAGTTTGATTACCTATCTGCAGACTTACGTCAATCGTTGTGGAAAGTGCAAATACAAAACCTGGTTCAAATGAAGTTTAAACACTCATATGTTGACACACACAAAACTATTTAAATGCAAAATATGTACGAGAATATAAATGTACAAGAAAATGAAATTTACAAAGACACAAATTGACACAATAGACAAAAAACCGTTCCAGTGTGATATGTGTGAATATAAATGTAATCAAAAATACTGTCCAATACTTTAAGATACTTTTTTGCACGATAGAACGATATCACTTAGTTACCGCGTTTGTTGGCAGATCGGTAAGTATGTTTTACTGGTAACTCATATAAACAAAACAGTAAGTAATTTACTTACCGTTCTAGAACGGTAAGTAAAAAAAATAAAAAATAGTCATTTAAAAACGATATAATTCAAAAAACATTAAATAATAATAAATAAGACTTCGAACCAAAAACAGAAAAATCAGGGTGATCATATTCAGGCCCATCTTTTGGGAGTAAGTTATTTGAGTGCTAGCGAACACGAAAATCTGATTGGCTGCTCAAAGCACTGGCTCTCAAATAACTAATTCCCAAAAGATGGGCCTGAATACGATAATCCTGATTTTTCTGTTATGGGATAACATAACAGACTAGTCCCGGCTACTATTTCACATTGAAATTGAACGTACAATTACTACAACTACTAAAAGTAATAACGCTACTTTGTGCGGCACTTGGATTTAGAGAAACTGCTACTGAATTCAACGTTTGTCTCACCTCGGCGCTACCTTGTTCTGTATTTAAAATTTTTTTAGCAAAGTCAATTTTGTTTTCAAGCGAATCTTCAACGTAACTCTCTGCTACGGTGGACGATCTCCAATCTCCAGTTAAACCGGAAGAAACTGATAACGCAACAAGATTACCAAATCTAGCTTTTGCAGCGGTAGTGTGTGGTTATTTTTACTCAGTAGGCTATTTAGTCTATTACAGTGGTATTGCGAACTCCATGGGAAAGAGGCGAGGAGGGAAAAAGAAGGATACTAGTTCAGAGACTCATAGTAGCACAGGTGGTGGTAGCGGTCCGCCAGACCCAGACGACTCATCGTCAGAGACAAGCAGCATGGCCCAGTCTAATATACCCGAGTTCTGGTTACCGGTGCTAGATTTCCTTAAAGAGGACAATGATCTGGCTACCTATGTCGACGCAGACAACCTCACTGCCTTGGTGACAGAAGACACTAGCCAACTGGACCTCTTTAGAGCGGCCTTTGTCTACCAGGGTTTTGACATACGGCGGCTAATGAAGATCATGTACCAGAAAAATACTGAATTCCGTGATACCAACACCCAAGAGACCTACAAAATAAATCTAACAGTGTCAGGAGCTGTTAAAACTTTAGAATATTCGAATCATTCCGGGGTCATGTCAGATGTGGCCTTCTTAATCTACATGTTCTCGGTTAGAGGATCGTCTTGGGATAAAGTAACCAAGAAAACCACGCCAGAAATAGTGGACCTTATGACAATGCTTAAAAGCAAATACGATATCGACACTACTGTAAGAGACGCTTTGACACCAGTGGGGCCAGACGTGGTGACTATTCCCCGTTTGCCAGCATGTTACCCAATTAAGATTTGCCAATTCTTCCATATTGGCCATGGTAAGATGCTAATGACCCCAGAGGAACTGGGCCTAGATAGAACCAGCACCTTATCAAACTCAATAAGGTCTCCAGTTAAAAATTCATCATCCGGAGCTTCTTTCAAAAAGTTCGTCATACCTTCCTTAGTGAAAATGTCCGATTTTTTTGGCTTGTGTCCAACATTTTTCCTTTTAAGGAATGCTATCAAGGTTGTGAACTTGGATATATCAATTCCATCATTTAGAAAAATTGTACTTTTGAGCATCGAATATTCAGCCCAAAGACTTCCAGGTGACTTCAACTTTTCATTTCGTCGTACAAAATAAGCCAGCAAAATTTTTTCGTTAATTTGTAGATTTTTATCCTCACACCAGCTTTTAAAGATTTTGTATACATTCTCATAACGAATTCTCGACTTTTCAGGAACAATAGAGGAGCAACCAATATTCCAAGCTTCTTCTATTTCACTGTCCACACTTTTTAAATCACTCATTTTTTTTCGTTTTTATGCAGCAAAATATTAGAATTTTTTACTTCAAAAAGCGGAGACAATTTGTTAGTAAATAACACTATGGTAACACCTTCAAATATTTTTATAAAGCCATCTAAAAAATTATGTTGCACAAAAATTAAAACATAATTTTTGACATTTTCATTTTTATGATTAAGGAAAAGTTTCTATCGTGCAAAAAACGTTGTAAGCATCACAAACGTTAAGGGTTTACTGGTCTCAGACAAAATTGGGGACTGCGCTTCGCTTAGTCCCCAAACATTTTGTCTTTGACCAGTAAACTGCCCTTACCGTTTTTTATACTTAAATTACTATTAAGGCTCTAATAAAAATTTTTAAAACTCAGTTTTAACGACCTAAAATTCAGATTTGCTAGATTACTGTATTTCATTACAAATTGTATAGCTCCATATAAATGGTCCTAAAAACTTTATTTTTGAAACGCGACTGCATGTTATACGAGATCAAATATTCTAAAGGCATTAATTTACATAATTGCACAAAAATCCAACAACCATATCGTGAAAGAAAAGTTAACGGTGTTTAACAAATAACAAATTTTATACAAATGTAGATTCATTTGTATAAAAAGAATTATTTGTACCACAATTGAAGACCTTCTTTTGAATTTAAAAACAACTTTCTATTCCTAAATAATTACTCTATCAAATAAAAAAAGGATCAGCTCTATGCGTTATTTAATAACTGAAAAAAAAATGTTTTTGAAAGGTTTAGCGCAAGAAATTCACGAGTTAATTGTAGTCAAAAACCAAGATTTATGCAGTGTTTGGAGTTTAAAACGGATGTATCTAAGTAACGGAATGAGTTACTCAATTTCGCCAAATTTGCAGATTCGCGAGTTTACCATTGTAAAAAAAAACCGAGCGTAATTTTAGATTTGAAATATGCAAAGCTGCATTTTTAAGTACCACAGTTATCGAAAATACCTTACAAAATATATGAAAAACAACATTGGTTACAAATTAAATCATCGGTAACTATTTTAGCATAAGAATAAATCGACTCACCGAGAGCTGGCTTCGAAAAAGGATTTTGGAGAACCGACTCTTGTTGCAGTAGCTATAATCCATCATAAGCACGTCACTGTAATTTTTACACAGAATAATTAAATTTTCAACAAATTGTAAAAGATAAAATTGTATAATAAAGGCTGGTTCAAGTTCTTCGAGGGTAATATTTATAATTTTCATAATACTTGATAAGAAATTGAGTGAAACGATTGTGAAATTTTTTTAAACTTACGAACATGTATAGTTTTAAATTTTAATGTGAGTAGGTAAAAAGATTTAAATTAATTAAACATGGAATTTTTCAAGTTTTAAAAATTTTTAAAGATATGAAACTTGCACCAAACTTTTTCAAAATTTGAATTTCACGCACTAGTACTTAAAATTTGTTAATTTAAATAAAATTATTGCAATTATTAATATTTATTTTAGCTATAAATAGCAAACTAACATTTTTGAAGAGCAACAATAAAATAGGACGCCTAAAACTAAAATTCATTTGTTTTGAAGTGAAATGAACGGATGATCCTCATGCACCAATCAAAATTAATTCTTAAACTGTCAAAAATATCTTGTATATGTACCTATTTAATAATTTTAAAAAAATAAAAAATGTTAAATAAGTAAAATGTTCTTTCCTAAAGTTTATTTAAAGTTGCGAAAGAGTATTTACACGCGCGTACTTTCATTTTAGCACCGTATTGACAACAGTTGTCACGTACCGAAATAAACCAATGAGAATGCACTGTTGTTAGCGCGGTACATTTAAAAAATGTTGAAAACGATTTCTTTGAAATAAATTATTTTTTTGCAACAAAATGTCTAAAAAAAGGATGACATTAAATGAAAAAAATTAAGTTTGTTTGACCCTGTATGAATAAAAATGTGCAGTAATAAATTAATTTAAATTGATCCAATTATACCTATTTATTTATAATATGGTCATCCTTAAATCTGCATGAATATCATGATACTATCATGATCAAATACTTAACACAAAAATTCGATAAGCAGATAAAATCAGTTAAGAATTTTAATCATTCGATTAATCCACTTAAGGGAAATGTGCTAATAATAAGATACGTAGAACATGATGAGTTTGTTCATTTTAATGCAGTAATATCAGTCGGGTTGTTTAATTTAATTGCCCAACAAAATGGAAAAGCCTATGTTAACTGCGGTGTACGAAAGTACAACTCAAGAAAGTGTTAAAAAAAATCAGTACATTGCAACTCTTTGCGGTAAGTTTCTTTTTTTAAATTGACGATTTGTTAATAATTTGTTCTTTTAGTTTGCTTAGGAGCAGTTTGTGCTGGAACCGCCCTAGCATGGACTTCGCCGGTTTTACCGCAAATTCAAATTCAACCCGAAGCAGCAAGTATTGCAGTTTCAAACGTTTCAAATGAAACCACGATTTTGTCCACCATAGTAACACCAATTTTCGACAACTCAACATCGAATAATACAAATTCAACTCAAAGGTTTCAGTTGAGCGAATCTCAAGGCTCATTGGTTGGATCCATGTTGGCAATTGGTGCATTTTGTTCTGCAATTCCAGCCGGTTACGTAGCAGATAAATATGGGCGAAAAAAGGCCAACATGATTTTAGCTGTTCCATACGTCATCAATTGGCTTTTTTTGGTTTTTGCAGCAAATCCTTTTATGTTGTACATCGGTAGGTTATTTTCTGGAATTGCAACAGGTGCCATGTGCGTAACAGCTCCCATGTACATAGGAGAAATTGCGGAAATTTCTATTAGGGGTACTTTGGGTTCGTTTTTCCAAATGTGCTTGTGTTTCGGAATTTTTGTAACTTACTTAGTTGGCGCAAAATTGACTTGGGTTGGTCTTTCGTGGGTGTTAATGGTAATTCCAATTCTTTTTGCCATTAGTATGTATTTCATGCCAGATACGCCGGTGTATTTAATGAAAATTGGGGATCGTAAGGGCGCGGAAGAAAGTTTGAAATTTTTCCGTGGTGAAAATTATGATGTGAGGCACGAATTGAGAAGCATACAACATGATATCGATAAAGCTGAGCAACAAGCTGGAAACGTTTCCGATATTTTTAAATCTAAGGGTAATCGTAAGGCCCTTTTTTCGGCGTTAGGACTTATGTTGTGTCAACAGTTGAGCGGTATTAACGCTGTGATATTTTATACAGTTCCAATTTTTAAATCGGCCGGTTCGGATATGTCTCCAAGTATTGCTGCAATTATTGTGGCTATTGTTCAACTTTTAATAGCTTATCTAGCAGCGATGGTTATCGATAAAGCACCACGTCGTGTTTATTTGATGTTTTCAACTACAGCCTCTTCTATATGCCTTTTAGTTCTCGCACTGTACTTCCATATGACTAAAAATGGAATTTATTTCACCGGAATCGGCATTTTACCTCTAGGGAGTTTAGTTCTTTTCATAGTTGCGTTTTCGATGGGATTAGGTCCAGTTCCATGGATGATAATGGGCGAATTATTTGCTCCTGAAATTAAAGGGGTTGCGAGTGGTTTGACCGTAATGTGCAATTGGGCTTTGGTATTTTTTGTTACGTTTTTGTTTCCTATTGCAAATACTTCTTTAGGAGGGCACGTAACGTTTTATTTCTTTGCCATTGTCATGGTCATCGGTGATGTATTTATTTATACCTACATACCAGAAACTAAAGGAAAAAGTGTACAAGAAATTCAAGCTATTTTAAGAAAATAATTTTATTATGTAATTAATTTTAATTGTATATGTATTACTTTTTTTAATATATTTAATTATTTATAACTAAATGGGAGTTCTATTATCGAATATTTTAAATACTAGAAGTAGAATTGTTATCATATCAGTAGATTGAGCGATCCAAATGCAATTTATCAACTTGTTCCAGTTATTATTATCTATTGAGAGTACCTTATAGTATTTTTCTAAGCAAATAAAATAAGTATCTAATATATTAATCTATTTCGTTATTATAGGAGATGTAGGGCAGGTCAAATTAGCAAAGTTTTGCAGAATTATAGTAGTAATCTAGTGATTTTAAAAAAATTCAGCATCGTTGCAAAATTTCTAAAATATTTAAAAAATAACGGATGTGGCCATACGAGGAACTTTTTCCGTCCGTCATATCTTGTAATTTTGTATTAAATTAATTTTTATGTTAATGTACATGATATTAAAATTTTTTTTTTAAATTAAACAAAAAATTTAGGTATAAACTGTTTCCAGAATTATATTTTTTTTATAATTTTGGGATAAATTGAAGTTCAAAATATACATTATTTTATATTTTCAGAAAGCTAATTTTACGAGCTTTGAAAATATTGAAAAATATACAGGGTGTTCTATTTAAATTAAGAAATTTGATCCCATTTCCGGTTAAACCGGAAGTCAAAATATAAAGTGTTTGGTATCTTGTAATACCTAATTTTACGTGCTTTCAAAATATTTAAAAATATGGAGGGTGTTCTTAAAAATTCTGATATTTTTGTAATTTCCGGTTTAATCGGAAGCGTTTTGTTAACCTAAAATAGTGTCAAATAATGGATATTCATGGGATTGATAAATAAATCCATTTTCAAGTTTTCATTTTTATTACAAAAGAAATTAGAGATTTTTGAAGGTTTGACATTTAAAAAATCATAATTCCAAAACGGCTCGAGAGATTTTTATGAAAATTCTTATTTCGATAGAGAATTACGTTGCCTATAACATATCCAGAAAAGAAAAAATATGGCAGAGGAAATTTTGAGAAAATCCATTTCAATTTTTGATCTACTTTGGCCCATTAAAGGTAGGCAATTTTGAAACAATTTTGATAATCGACTTATTTAGGACGAAATCCCTATATTTTGGCTGTACAATGCCGTTTTGCAATTTTTATAATAAAAATTACCGGCAAAGTTATAAGCGAAAAACCACAAAATGGGACAATCGTTCTGTTGGTTGCCATTTTGAATAAAAACATTTAGATTTTTTGTTTTCAATTGGGGCTCAGATGTACTATCTTATAGCCAAGTAAAATTGCATTTGGCCCAAATTTGCAAATATGTGCCCAAAATAACCACCTTATTTTTGGACACCCTGTATAGATTTCTTATAAAAGCTTAGTTTGCCGGTGAAATAAGGAATACCTTATTTCATCAATTAGGAATAATAAGGAATAAGGAAAAGTGGCTAAAATCAAGTTTATTCAAAATCGTTTCAGTAGTTTTCTGTCTGTCGGACAGACAGGACAGACATTTCAGAAAAAAACATTTTTCGTTTTTTGGAATCATTATGACTCAAAACGTCGAGAACTTCAATAAAAAAAATTATTTTTTTTTCTCGATTATAACTTTTTCTTGGATTGAAAAAAGTTAAAAAACAGAAAAACGTCAAAATTTTTAATCGGCTCTAACACGTTAGAGATTGAAAATACAAAAAATTTTAACAGAGGTTTTTAATTTCAACAAAAAAATTGCATTAATAATTTTTTGAGCTACGAGTATAACCCAAACAATGGATAAATGAAATTTCTTATTTTCTTCTGATTTCAAAAATGTCTAATTTTCTTTATTTATCTTTATTAGTTTTCTCGCAATTATCAAAAACTTTTAATTTTAATAATCATTAAAAATGGGGTACCGGACAAAACGTGTCAGTGTCCGGATTAGCGAGGCATTGAACCTGAATTATAAATACATAATTTAAATTTTAGCCTTCCGAATCAATTACTCTTATTTCCGCATATGAATTACTTCACTCGTCTACTGGACATCTAATCAGAATTGTATTATTACTCACATTGCTTTCTTCGTGAAATGAATTTCAATTTTCAACATAGCCTAAGCCTATACTTAATAGGATTAATAAAATAATTCGTATTCATTTTATGCATAGTGGAAGTGCACTTTATGAATGTACTTCCCTTTTTAAGAAAATAATTAATTCAATTTTTATCCTTTGTTAGACCTTAAACTTAAAGGATGAAGATAATAACAACTTTTAGTATAGTACTTCGTATCATTTTAATTAGTTTATTTTATGTCAAGAGAATTTATTTGACCTTTAAAAATTAAATTTTTTAATTAACCTACGTTAATTACATTTTTTTGATTTAGTTCGTACCTAATAACCTATTTTAATTTAAATTTAAATTAATTTTAGATTAAATTTGATTTTTTCTTTTATTTGTTAGTACAATAGAGCGTCAACAGGGGTTTCAGCAGTAACCTCAAGTTCTCATATACCCATAACCTCTTGCTCTGATGCCCTAAAATTTCCTATTGTTTTTCCCAATACCATTTACGATAGGAGAGTAAGACTATTAGATCGTTTAGTCTCTTTGACTCAATTTCTTCCTTCGTACTACCTTTTTGGTATTTAGGCTTCATCAACTTTGAAAGATTTTGATGATTTGGTTTGAGCCACTTTAGCAAAAATTCATCGACTGGTGTTTATTTTAGCAAATTTTTACCTACATTTTAATTTAAAACTTAGCTATAATAAGTTAGTACATCTTGGCCCTAATAAAAATGTGAGGTTCGACAATTAACCCACTAATTATCCTTCATTATTTTATTAGTAAATAAAAATTTATCTTTAAATTACTTTTAAATTTATTTTGGATCGGTTTTACTACTTATCTGTATAAAACCGACCTTCCTATTTGAATAATTACCTATAAATAAATGTCATAAAATGCTTTAATATAATAGAAGTAATTACAGTAAATACAGGGTGAATTATATTTCATTTTCTCTATGGAGGGTCTCGCCTATTATGGGAGTTGCAAAATCATTTAAATGGGAAAAGAAATGGAGTTAATAAGGCCAAACTCAGTTTTCAGATTTCTGATACGATGTTCAATTGTGAAAATATGGGTGAAAAACCAAGAAGTGCTAAATTCTTTAAATTGCTCTAAAAGTACGTCTTTTATTAAAAGAGATGAGTGGTCACCCCTGTCGAGGTTCGACGAAGTATTTGAAGATATGAATGGGTTAGAAAATTGTTTAAAAAAATATTATAATGCACCTACTAAAACCGATGACTGTTTAAAATTTTAAATGCACAATATAGACGTGTCAGCCATTCATCGAAAATCGACCTACGTTGAAGTGGGGAGAACGGAGATAATAATACGTGTGAAAATTTATTAATATTTAAAAAAATGTATGAGAGTAATAATTTAAAGGAAAAAAATTAGTGCTGACATTATGTGTAAGTCGAGAGCTTGAATTTAAAAAAATCAATAAGAGCGGAGAGAGTTCAACATAACGCACATGAAATTCGCTCGATAAAATGGCGACCGCTCCGCACCCCTTTTCAAAGCAGCAGTAGCAGTAAGGCATAAGCAAAGACTATACAGTGTAAGACTGGCAAAGCTTATGGGCCGAATGTGATCAAAAATCCCTGCTACAGAAGATGTCGCTAGTCACCGGGGCATTTTCGAGTGAATAAGATAGCATGTCAAGGCGGGAGCAACAAAGAAAGGAGTAAAACAAGTTTACCCTTCGAGGGATTTTAAGCGATTTTTACCTTTAAAAACCTTTCACATTTTTTAATATAGGTTTCGGTAGTCTCTTGTATATGGTCTTTGGCATAAGGCTACGTTTATATGTTGGAGCTGCGATAATCACAAAGAGCGACGATTAGAGAGAAGCAGATAAAAATAAACGCATTGTTGTAGTGTTTTATTTTATCTAGTTCTTTCTAACCGTCCCTCTTAGCGCTTACGGCAGCTCCAACATAATTACATCTTTATCCTTAGTCACCGAACGATTTGGTAGCTGCTCCACAAGTGTCGCCACGTTCACGTCCGGTGAATGCACCCATTATTTAAAAATTTATAAACAAAATCGAGTTGCCATGAAATAACAAACGAATAATTTTGTCATTTTTCTTAAAAAAAAAAGCAATATTGCAACATTATTGTTTACTATAGGTAATAATTCAAACGAGTTTGCCGTTTGTCACATAGAAACCGACGTCTCGTTACGGAAACCGCAAATAATAGTATATTAAAAAACAAGTATCATTTAGGCACCTTCTTAACATACCTATGAGTCCAAAGTTTAGAAAACAAGCGCGCAGCGCGCGTTTTCTAATGGGACGAATACGCTAAGGGCCTAATGAAACGTGTTTTTTATACTATTTTTTCTATTTCGCTGAATTATTTTATAAAAATGGTATTAAAATCACGTCAAAACATAGTTTTTGGGATTTTGATGCATAAATTTATTTATGTTGGCAGTACTTAGTATTCTAAAGTTTGACGTTCGTGTTTGAAAGTTAGTCTAATCTGTCCAATGAAATTAATTTTATAACTGTCAAATATAATTCATCTGTCAACATGCAGTGCTGGACATTGAACAAAATCCCCTAGAAACAGTGCTGTTATAGACTCTATAAGCGTACTATTATGACGTCAAAACAGTGTTCTTATAGGCTTCTTAACGTACCGAAATAGAAAAAATTAATATGTTAGAACAATTATGCATAAATTCAGAATCATCACAAAGAAAATTGTTTCAAAATGTCCAAATCTGGACTGGAGCTCAAGAGATTCTGAAAAACATCAAAATTTGAAGTTTAAATCCGTACAAAAATTGCATCCAGAAGTTTATGACAATTTTGATTTGTTTATAATACAAAATTATTCGTTTATTTCTTTATAACAACTAATTTTTTAGCGGTGGGAATACAGTACCACTCGCCATCAGGGATCCTAGTTGCAGTAGGTACCATATTAATTCGGTTAATAACCAAATACATAATTCTCAACGTTTTCTTCAAAAATATTGAATGGGGGGAGGTTTTTCTTGACATTCGACCCCAGTTTGCAATCTCTGAAGAATAGAGATCGTCAAATTGTAAAATAGTCACAAACAATTACCGCAAAAACTTGCTAAAAAATACTGCATGGAAGATGCTGTATTTATTTCTTGGGTATTCCCTAATAATTATCAGTTCCCTTCTTTTTCAACATTTGGTCCAAAAGAAAATAATTATTTTTCATTTCTCAGAAAGCTTTTTTAAAGAAATTTGACTTGTTTCAAACCCCGTAATATGCAAAAACACTCGCAAAAACATTTGATGTTACTTTACAGTTAGTACACGTTAGTTTTAGTAATGCTCTTCTCTTGCTCGTGAAATTTTGGGCTAAAGTTAATTACATAATATCACCAATAAATAATGACTCAGTTAACTCAGAACGAAATCGAAAAGCAACGTTGAAGATTTCATAAAAAACTTTAATTACATAAGTACTAACCTTAAAGAAAACTGCTAAAGGGATGATGAACTCGAAAAACCATCCCAAACGACACAAAAAAAGCACTAGGTTTTAGAAAGAAACAACATTTCGTACTGAATTTTAAAATAAGACTAAATAAACTGTACGAAAATTTAATCGCAACGACCAAATGTGCGAAAATATCTTATCGTATTTTGTATTTAACCTAATCGTTTATTTTATCATTTTAAATTTTTAAAACAAAATTTAAAATTATAAAATATTACAATAAAAGAAAATATTCTACGGGGTGGTTCAAAAATAGCGGATTTGCTCTTGAGTGATTATTGGCGAAGCACTGAAAAATTATTAAAAACAATTCCTCTTCTAAATTTGGGTATTAAAAAAAGCTTGGCAGCATCTCTTCTTCATTTTCTGTAATCCAAAATTTTATGAAAAAGTGCTTCAATACCTACTGTAGGTATTTATGAGTTATTTTCAGCGGCTCTTGAGGGATTATTGGCGAATCACTGAAAAATAATAAAAAAATAATTCTTGTTCTAATTTTGAATAATAAAAAAAAGCTTGGCAGCATCTCTTCTTTATTTTCTCTAGTCCAAAATTTCATCAAAAAGTGCTTCAACACCTACTCTGTATGTATGAGTTATTTCCAGTGGCATAACAAGCACTCGGGGGCCCGTTGCAAAGTTACTGGTGTATGTAGTAGACTCCTATATTTAATAATTTATAAGTAGTAAATTTGAAAAATGAAATTGAGAATGCACAGAGGCCAAACCTGTCTGTACATCTTTCAGGTAGGTCAAAACTGCACAGACAAACTGGAGTAATAACCTATTTATGTGTCTACACCTTTAGTCAACTTTCAATAGGACAAAGTGTGTTTTGAATCGTTAAATTTAATTTTCGACCATAAAAATTGTTTACTGAAGCTAAAACTACTTTTTTAGAAATTAATTTTGAGAAGGTGGCAGCGGCAGGAGGGCTTCTTAGACGGGGGCGCGCGTGCTCGCACCCCGCCAGTTGCGCCTTTGAACGTGGTGCCCAGGAAAACATCAAATTACTCAAACGTTAAAATCTGGTGCTGTGCATTAAAACGATATTAAACACTTTCTTTTGACATTGATATACTTTACAATTTTACAATTGCAATTTTTAATTCATGTAGAAAAATGCGATAAGTTTGACATTGATAAGAATTTTCTATAGAAAAGTGCATTGCAATTTATATTTTGTTTACAAAGCAATTATAATTTTTTTTTAAATAAAACCACACACACACACATAGTAGTGACAAATTTAATTATTATAGTTGATAAACTATTTTGCAATGAAATATATTTTTTTTTAAATTTTGAACCATTTTCCCGTAAAAATGTCTTCAGTTCTTCTACAAGAATTCAGAAACATTACTTATTGTTTATTTACTAAAGTTTCGTATGAAGAACTATACAAAAAACAATTCAATGTACGACACTGTTTTCAAGTCGACTCCTTTTGGCAGTTGGCTCTCTAGATGTTTGGTGGACCTCTTCCAGCCTTCCAACCACGGTCGCGGTGTAGGAGCTACGTCACTGATGGTGTCTGCATATATTATTACGTAATTATTTTGTAGTTGAAGTTGGAGTGACTGGTAATCCGATGTCCAATAAGGTCTCATGGCCGAATTATGGATCCTCCTTAGGAATTTGACATTTTTTCGACCTCAGGATGCACCCATATAGCCTAAATAACATAGAAAAAATTGTAACCATAGTAAGCTAAATTTCAAGTCACTCATTCAACTCACTCTAACAGGTATTCCAAAAATGACCCAAAAGTCTCAAACTAGGTATTCCGTGTCATGTAAAGTTTTTATTGCCCAATCACAATACTTTCCTTGTCACAGGGTGAAATGGAAAGTAAAAACTCCAAATTCATTTCCTTCAAAGCATGTTCTATATTGGTTTTTTAATAACATTTAATTAAGAGATATGAGTCCCTTCACGGCCCTGTTGTGAAGGCTATTTTATTGAAGTATTTTACAATATCTCAGGAAGGAAATTTCATGTTTGATTAGATCTTTAAGGATAACTTGTTATTTGAATTATTCATTACTTCTAAAACTTGAAGAAAAAAGTTTACATTCGATGATGGATTTTTATTTAAAATCAATAAACACCAGTTATTTCGGGAAATCGACATGTCCGTGATATTTATATTCTTCAGATCCTTGTAAAAAATTGGAATAAGGATGTTCATGGCGTAAATTCGATTATCACCAGTGACACAACCAATAAACTTCTGTTTGAAATTCTCTGTTGTGTAATTTTAAAACTTTTAAGTACAACTCTGTACTTACAACCAATCCTATAAAGTTCTCGATTAGTTAACATCGGCGATAAATTTAAAAAGGAACATTGGATTTATCTTGCAATTTAAAAAACAATTCTGATTGGTTAACAATAATTCCAATTAATTTTAATTCTACGTTAAAGTTTGGTACACTCTGTCTACCGGACAGATGCCTTCTCCACAAATTTCTGTCAAATAAGGTTGACGCATTTCAATTCTTTTGTGAGTGTTGTAAACTGGATTTTCAAAATTCGACCAATAGAAAAACTCGATTCGAATATCGCGCACTTTTTTTGGAGTGGCTTTTAGCTGCATCTGTTCGATGGACAGAGCCTAGTAAGAACTATCAGTTGCTAGAGAAGTGTTGAACTGGAACAATCACGTTTTACATCATAAAACCAAAAACTCAGGTCCATAAAAGTCGAAGTTAACCCTCAATGGACAATTATCCGTAATACGTCTCTGCTTATATTTTGTACTATATTGGAATTAAACATATCAGATAATAAATTTTAGCTTTGATTGATAAGACCAATTGACACCTTTAGACGCATCACTCGAATATTTGAACCGAAATTATTTCATAAGAGCAAATTGAGGTTCGCATAACAATTCAGTCTGATACATACAGTTTCCCTCAAATATTCCATCAACCGTTTATTAAGTTACAAAACGTTTAAGCGAAAGAAGTTATATAAATATAGTTACGCAAAATCAAATGTGACCATTTAAGGTAAATATTATAAATAATTTGGCATAATTTACATGTAATATACTTTCTCCACTACGCTGTTTTTTAATGAACCTATGACTCGTTTTATAAAAATTGTGCAGTAGTGCGTCTATTTAAAGATCTAAAAACCTAACAATATTCACATCCGATCAGAAGAAAGAGCCGGTCTTGGTGTATGGGTTTTAGGCCAATCATTCTCTTTCAGGCATTCAGGGCTGGACTGGCCCGGCAGATAAATTGAAAAAATCTAAAATAGAACCCTGGACTATCGGATTTCCCGGTACTAATTTTTTTCCCAGTCCAGCCCTGATGTCATTTGTCAAATACTAACACCGAAGGCTCTAAAATCGTATAACTTTGAGTCAAAACTCACTTGAACTCCTCCTTTTTCTAAAAATAAAGTCACTTTAATGTGGGTGCCTTAGCACGAAAGGATTTGCAGATCAGAACAGCTCCAAACAGCTGATCGATTGCTCATCTATTTCATAGACAAAGACAGAGAGAAAGTATGAACAAACCATTAGCTGCTGGGAGCTGTTCTGTGTCCTGAACGGCTCCATTGAAGGGAATGAAACAGCAGATAACCTATCAAAAGATGAGACAGTAGCTTATGGCTTGAACTACGGTACAGCCACTTAGGAGCACGACTAAAATTTTCTTGTTGGGCGAACAGACTTGATCAAAGGCAAGCCAAGAGATTTAACCAACATCCGCAAAAAAAAGACCAAGGAAATTCTTTCATTCGCGACAAATTAGGAATTAAGAGCCACTACAGCTCCACCAAGCAATTTTGCGTTACGGAAAATATGTCAACTAAAATAATTTTATTTAAAATATTTTTTGCGGGAAAAGATTCGTCCAATCATAATCAAGAATTAAGGTTAGGTATACACATAGTTAAAAGTCGTGTGTATCTACATTCTACAACTATATTTTAGGTTATGATAAAACCTTTTGTCCGCTTACTACACGTTCGTTGGTCTTGCACTAACTTACTCGAACTCACTACAAATTACTCCTCCTCTTGACCAGGAGTAGGAAATGCATAAACGAACACGGTTCCTAGCAACCAGTGCAAGACAAAAAAACAGACTTTGTATTTCCTACTCCTGATCAAAAGGAGTAAGAGGACCTGAGTAAGTCGGAGTAAGTTAGTGCATGACAAACGAACAGACCTATTAATTGCAAACTTTTCAAATTCACTGTCACGAACAGACCTATTAATTGCAAACTTTTCAAATTCACTGTCTTAATATTAACCTATATTCAATTTTAGTGACAGTTAATTGTCAAATTTAGCGACTGAAATACTTTTAACTCGCAGTGTACTTCAAAATCTATGACAACGCTGGCCATGCCCCCTCAGCTCGCTAATAAATTTGGTGTAACTGTATCCCTCTACCTGAACAAGGCGATCTCTCTTATTTCTCTCTTCTCATTTAAGTAACGCTTTAAAGGATGATTAAAGCCAAGGCCGACACAGGACGCAGTCGGTAATGGAAATAAGCAGTAGGAGCAGTCGAACAGACTTGCAGCACTTAGAAATAGTATGTGCCTAGAGTTCATCCCTCAAAAGGATCTCAAATCTCTTCAAAAGTCGAGATTGGACTGGATAACCACTAGATCTATATGAGTTACTTGTCGCATATCACACTAGATCTATTAAAGACTACAAAGTCATACGAACATCTCGCCATAATAATCTAAATCTAGGATTTTCCGAAATCCCTCTAAGTGAGGAGGTACTTTATGACCCTTCCAACACGTCTCTTCGGAATTTGGAAAAGAGCAGAATCGAGCCATACCAAAAATATTTAGGTGGCCATTTTTACGATTCACTCGGTGTATTTTTATGGCAGCACAACACTCTAGTAAAAAATATTATAAACGTCACTTTTGACATAAGAAAATTAAATTTTTTACGTTGACGTGCGTTGACGTTAGCGTTTGCATATAGAAATTTTAATTTCCAAAAGATTACCTAGGTATATCACGTACTAATGTTAGAAAAAATTGTTTATTATTAAAATTAATCCTTTATGATAATAAATCAAAGTTTATACTCAACATTTACTCAAGATTTTCTTAACTGATTTATTTATAACTTAAACAAATTAAAATTTGCTCCAGCGTCAGTAAAAATAAAGACACAGTAGCTATTATCATCTTAAATAATAAGCAGATAAGAATTTAATTATTATATTTTTAGACACAAAATTAAATTTAAAATCGATCGTCATTGAATTTTAAAAAAAATCAATTAATTAAAAAAAATAATACAATTTCTCCAATAATGAATGACCAACACGAGGACATAAAATACAAATTGGTGGCGGGAGACGAAACTTTACTTGTCGAAGATGTCAGTCGAAAAACAACCATGATCGAAATGCAAAATACCACCGGTGGTACAGATAAACAAATTGGGGGTGCAAACCAAAAAAATTTAAATGGTGACGGTGAAAGTGCTGGAAATAGAAAATATTTATATTTAACAGCCTCCATAGGTTTGATTTTATTTTTATTTATTCAATTTTGGGTGTTTGTGAATTATTTAACAGTTATAAGGGAAGAAAAAATTAACTTTCTAATTTTTCCACTTCATTTCATTTTATTATTATTAATTTTAAATTAAAAAAATTTGGTGCATTTTCTAACACTTTATTTTTAATTTATGATTATTTATTTTTATTCAAGGTTTATATTATTATATATTTTATCAAAAAAAAGTTTCCTGTTTATTTAATAATTAAATGGAGCTCTCACCTACGCCTATCAACAATTACACAAAATTATAGAATTTTTTCTCATATAACAAAATTGCTTTTTAAAATTACATGCACATAATTTAAACGTTTTATTACATTTCCGAACAACAATCAACAATTGACTATAACAATCAATTAAAAATTTAATTCCTAATTAGGCACAAGTCGATTAAAACGCGCGTTTAACTTTAATCAGGACCAATTTTACCTATCCCTCAAGAAACTTTTTTCTAAACAAGTGATTTAATTATAAATTAGCCCCCCCACCTTTTCTATATTGTTATTAATTTGAAAATCAATTCCAGTGAATATAACTGCATTTGTTTGTGGCACATCCATCGGATGGACTTCACCAATAATACCAAAATTAAACGGAGATGTCGAACCAGAAAACAATCCACTTTCAATTAGCATATCAACAGAACAAGAATCATGGATAGGCTCGATGTTACCATTAGGAGCCACGTTTGGACCACTAGCTGCTGGAATTTTCGTAGACAAAATCGGAAGAAAAAAAACTCTCCTAGTCTCATCTTTACCATTAGCTGTAGGCTTTCTTTTAGCAGCTTTTGCCAACGACGTCAACCTTCTATTCCTAGTGCGCTTTTTGTGCGGTTTGGGCATCGGTGGCATCTTCACGGCTTTGCCCATGTACGTGGGCGAAATTTCCGAAGATGAAATTAGAGGGGCTCTGTCGTCTTTTCTCCAACTTTTCATTACATTTGGACTTTTATTTTCTTACTGCATAGGACCTTACATTTCGGTCACACTTTTTAACTTAATCTGCGCCGCTTCACCAATACTGTTTTTACCGTTGTGCATCATTTACGTCCCCGAAAGCCCTTACTATTTAATAGCCAAAGGTGAGCATGAAAATTCCGAAAAATCCCTAATGAAACTTCGCTCTAAATCAAATCAAGGTATACAACGAGAACTTAGCGAAATTCGAAATTCGGTAAATGAGACTATTGCCAATAAGGGGACTTTTATGGATATTTTTAAATCTAAAGGTTTGACCAAAGCGTTAATTTTATCAATTGGACTCGTGTCCTTGCAACAGTTCTCTGGAATCAACGTAATTTTGTTTTATACGCAAACTATTTTTTCTGCGACTGGAACTTCGATGAAACCAGAAATTTCAACAATAATTATTGGTTTGGTACAATTCATGTCGAGTTTTATAACTCCAATTTTTGTCGATAAAATGGGTAAACGCTTCTTGCTTATTTTTTCAGCTATCGGTATGGGATTTTCGGAAGCCATTTTAGGGTATTATTTTTATTTAAAAGAACAAAATACGAATTTGGATGCGGTTTTTTGGCTTCCAATTGTTTCATTAATTGTTTATAATATTACTTATTGTGCTGGTTTTGGACCATTGCCGTGGGCTGTTATGGGTGAAGTTTTTCCCGGAAATGTTAAATCGGCAGCTTCGACAGTGACTGCCGTTATTTGTTGGTTTTTGGGTTTTGTCATAACAAAATTTTTTGCAAATGTAACCGACGTCATTGGTATAGCTTTTTCATTTTGGATTTTTTCCATAAGTTGTGGCTTTTCCGCCATTTTTGTTTATTTTTATTTACCGGAAACTTCGGGAAAAAGTTTGCAAGAAATTCAAGATATTTTAAGCAGAAATAAAAAGTGATTTTGGAAGTAGTTTTTAAAAAATTACTAAACAATTTTTTTACATATTTATTGATGTAAAAGCTTCAGTAGATCTTTATAGAATGCTTAAATTTTTTGTTTAGCTAGCACAAACTCGTCTAGTTTTGGGCTCTTTAGAATAAGTTGAGATTATTATAGAATAAAAATCGATATTAAGAATTCTTTTTATAATTAAAACTGAAGTTTAAGAAAATAGTTAATAAATAATTGTGTTCTGTAAACTTATCATGTAAATAAAGCGAGTTGTTTTTGTTTAGAAACGATGAAATAATAGTTCCAGCATTTTGCATACACCCTGTGTAGTCCCAAATCGTGCTTCGATGCTTCTCTGTTGAAGCGCGTATTTACTAGTTCTTACTGTAGAGCAGGCAGGAGAAACTCTCATCTATTTCCTACGTTTACGATTTCTTCGATGAGGTAAGTTTCACCATTCAACTATGAGAAAATTTAGTGCTTCGGATAGGCAAACATGATACTTCCACACATCTGGAAGGAGTTTTTTGCTATAAAGTGGAAAAATAAATATTTTATGAAAACCTATACTGTGACCATAAGACTTTTTCGAGCTTTAAATAAGCTTTTAATGAAACTTACAGAGTGACTCAAAATAAACGTGATTTCCAATAGGTTATTCTACTTCAAAGAGGTCGAACAGTTAACAATTTGAAAAATATCTCGGGATCCCGAGTTTTATACAGGGTGATTCATTGATATGGCGGTTTTCGATAGCTCTAGAGCCGTTGGAAATAAGGCATACATTTAAATACAAAAGTTATTCAACTCCTTAAGGAGCATAACCTAAAATTATTTTCATGTCTACAGAGTGTTGTATTACTGCTCGGCGAGAATATTTTTATTTTTTAAATGGAACACCCTGTATATTTTTCTATATTTCGACTTAAGTCGCCTACATACCCATACATACTAAAACTTTTTAATTTTTTTGCGGTGTTGCCAAGTTATTAATTTTTTTCTCTAAAAAATGCCCGCGACACGCGTTGCTTTATACTAAAATCTCGTACTAAAGCCGTTTTTCAAGGAATAATAATAAAAACTTTTTTCTATGTGGTTACGACTATCCTCTATGCTATAAAATTTAAAAACATTCATTAATGCGTCACAAAGTTACTCATTTTGAAATGACCATAACTCGTTATTTTCAAATGGAACACCCTATATATTTTTACATATTTGGATTCCTGGTAAAATTTAGATACTAAATATGCAAAAATATACTGAGTGTTCTATTTTTAAAATTATAAAAAAATACATTGGAACACCCTGTATATTTTTGCATATTTAGTATCTAAATTTTACCAAGAATCCAAATATGTCAAAATATACAGGGTGTTCCATTTGAAAATAACGAGTTATGGGCGTTTTAAAATTAGTAAATTTGGATCGTTTTAATGAACACTCTGTACAGTTTAATCGAACTTTTTCTATTTTATAGCATAGAGGATAATCATAGCTGCATAGGAAAAGATTTTTGTTATTATTCCTTGAAAAATGGCTTTAGTACGATTTTATAAAGCAACGCGTGTCGCGGGGATTTTTTAGAGAAAAACATTAATAACTTATTATTTTGCGGCAACACCGCAAAAAAATTAAAAAGTTTTAATATGGGTATGTAGGCGACTTAACACCAAGTCTAAATATAGAAAAATATGCAGAGTGTTCCATTTAAAAAAATCAAAAATATTCTCGCTGAGCAGTAATACAACACTGTAGATATGAAAATAATTTTAGGTTATGCTCCTTAAAGAGTTGAATAACTTTCGTATTTAAACGTATGCCTTATTTCCAACGGCTAGGGAGCTATCGAAAACCGCCATATCAATGAATCACCCTGTATACTTTCATTATAAGTAGTATTTAGCCCCAAAAATTATTTAAATTTAAAACATACCCTTTAACAAATATCAGGTCCAAAAAAAGATTTATTTAGCAATTGAAAACCCTTAGTGATAAAAAAACACTGTACCTAAATAATTTCGAAATTTTTGGAAAATAGAATATTTTTTTCACATTAATTTTAAAAAATTTTATACAAATTAATCTCGAAATCCCGGGATTTTTACTTACACAATACAAATGGTACACATGGTGAAACTACCATCTAGCAAATTTAATTTTTTTACCTCTTTTCTATGCAGGTATAATAGGTATATAGGGTGATTCATGAGGAAGTGCAAATATTTTGGGAGGTTGTAGTATGGATTATTCATACTCAGTCAAAAATGTCATATGAGCATGTGTCCGATTGTTAATAGATACAGAGATACGGTCATTTTAAGGTGTATTAAAGTATAAAACAAATGACTTTTTGTTGATTTTTAATACTAAACATTAAAATAAACAAATTTACAGTAATAGTTCAAAAATCCCACAGCCAACCTCAATGCCCTTTGTAATGCTACTGTTACTTTTCTAATATCATCTTGGCGTTCCTTTATGAGCGCCGCACAATTCACATTCGATTGAGCAATAATTCGTCTCTGGTGTTTACCTTTTCTTGAACCGTCTTGTAAATTTGTTTAATTTTAATTGTTAGTATTGAAAATCAACAATAAGTTATTTGTTTTATACTTTAATACATCTTAAAATGACCGTATCTCTGTATCTATTGACAATAGGACACATGTTCATATGCCATTTTTTACTCAGAATAATCCATACTACAACCTCCCAAAATATTTGCACTTCCTCATGAATCACCCTGTATAATACCTTACCATCTCTAAACTGTTAATATTTTTACATCCTGTCTTTTGTATTTTAATGTAACTGATATCTGGCTTACCCTTCAATTTGGATATTTGGGTTTTTCCCTAATCCTAAAGATAAAACTTTTTTAACCCTTCTCTTCTTTTTTTTTCTTTCTTTTCCTATGTTACACTTTTGAGAATAAATCTTAGTTTACTCAAATTTTTCTTCGGGTGCTCAACATCTAGATCTAAGATCTAGATCTAAAAGAGGTGGTTTGAAAAAATTCTTGAAGTCAATTGAAGATACTTCTAGAGGTTTAGATTAGATATATATGTGAAAAAGTGCAAATCGTATCTTAGATTAAAAATATCCCAAGAACGCCTCGTTGGACTATCAATGATTGCAATAGAAAGTGAGCTGTGCGATCAATCAAAGTAACAATAAAAAAATTATAGACGAATTTGCGAGTGCTAAAGCCAGAAAAGTAACGTTTTAATATTTATATTGCTGTTTATTACTTATTTTAAAATCTCTACATATGTATGTACATTGTACATATTTTTTTTAGTAATATATACCGGGTGTTGAATGACTTACCAATACATAGGGCAATAGCACGTAAAATTGGGTTTTTATATACTCCTGCTTCCCTAATTGTTTTAAAGCAAACCAGAAAGCCAAAAATTATGAAGAATTAAAAATTCGAAAAAATAAAGGTATTACATTTCATCATGCTTTTACTTAAAGAGCAGCAAAAAGGCTTTAGAAGTTGTTAAAATTTTCGTTAATCGGGGTAGCGATTTAAATGTTGCTACGATACTCAATTAAATTATTGCTGGTTATTCAAATTGCTATCCTGATTAATAAAAATGTATTAAAAATTCCATAAATACCTAACCCAGTTTTTATTTTTTGGTGACAGTTTTAGAGGGTGAGGGGCGAAATATTTGAAATCTGCATAGGGCGCCAGAATAGGTAGCGCCGCCACTGAAGAAGCGTTTCCAAATAGGACAGCACCCAACAGAAACGTTTACCGACGACTTGGAGAATTTGGTCTGCTGCTTAGTGAGCTTTGGACTTTTTGTTATAGGAACTTGTAGTACTATTTTGACCTGAAGAATCATGTGCCGTTGGTCAAGGAATATCCTAACCCTGTATAATCAAGCGATGGAAATAAAATAGATATTTGAGACACTTTGGAAAATTTCATCTAGAAAATAACCTTTTAATTTTAATGAAACTTACAGTGGTCCACAATAAACATGCGGCAAAGAGATTTCCAATAGGTTATTCCACTTCCAAGAGGTCGAACAGGTAACAATTTAAAAAATATTTGAACAAATACTTTTGCTATTTTCTGCCTATCACATCAATTAACTATTAAATAAGTATATTGTACATAAATAATACTATATTTTACTTATGCTGTAATAGGAAAGGCTAAATACATAAGATAAAAACAAAAATCTTTAGAAAATAGTTTTTTAATTACACGATTTTTCGCCTGTATGTTTCCTCATGTGAAGCTTTAAATTTGATTTGGATGTACATTTATATTCACACACATCACATTGGAACGGTTTTTCTCCTGTATGTGTCATAATGTGTTGTTGTAAACTTGACTTCCTTGTAGATTTATATTCGCACATATCACACTGGAACGGTTTTTCTCCTGTATGTGCCATAATGTGTTTTTGTAAATCTAATTTTTTTGAACATTTATATTCGCACACATCACACTTAAACGGTTTTTCGCCTGTATGTGTCATCATGTGAGGCTTTAAATATGATTTGAAAGTACATTTATATTCGCACATGTCACACTGGAGCCGTTTTTCTCCTGTATGTGTCATTTTGTGTTTTTGTAAATTTGATTTACTTGAACATTTATATTTGCACACATTACACTGAAACGGTTTTTCTCCTGTATGTGCCATGATGTGAAGTTTCAATTTTGATTTTTGTGACGATTTATATTCGCAAATATCACACTTAAACGGTCTTTCTCCTGTATGTGTCATGATGTGAAGTTTTAATTTTGATTTTTGTGACGATTTATATTCGCACACATCACACATAAACGGTTTTTCACCTGTATGTGTCATTATGTGCAACTTTAAATGTGTTTTTGTTGTACATTTATATTCACACACATTACACTTAAACGGTTTTTCGCCTGTATGTGTCATCATGTGAGGCTTTAAATATGATTTGAAAGTACATTTATATTTGCACACATTACACTGGAACGGTTTTTCACCTGTGTGTCCTCATATGAACCATTAAATGTGATTTTTCAGCACCTTTATATTCACACACATCACACTGGAACGGTTTTTCTCCTGTATGTGTCATTTTATGTTTTTGTAAATTTGATTTACTTGAACATTTATATTTGCAAACATTACACTGAAACGGTTTTTCTCCTGTATGTGCCATGATGTGAAGTTTCAATTGTGATTTTTGTGACGATTTATATTCGCACACATCACACATAAACGGTTTTTCACCTGTATGTGTCATTATTTTCACCTGTGTGTGTCAATAAATGTGTGTTTAAACTTGATTTAAACCATGTTTTCATGTTTTGTAAGTGCACTTTCTACAGCGATTCACGTGAGTCTGCACATGGGTAATCAAACTTAATTTTTTAGAGCACTTAAAATCACATTTATAACAGTAGTACAGTCTGTTGATTTTTAAAGTACTTGCTTGCTCTTCTTCTGTTTTTATGTTTTGTCGAATTGTTTCTGCCACATCGTGTTCTTCTATTGTAATCGAACCTTAAACATTTTAAACACATGTAATACCACATGTAGGTATTAATAAATTATCGTAATGAATTCTTACCTACATCCGAGAGGATATGGTAACAAGACTCTTCTTCATCGTCTTTGACAGAGTCATCTGTAGTACCTAAATTATCAAAATTATCAGAATACTCCAAAGCAGAATCGACTTGTTCTTCTTTGATTGTTATGTCCATTTTTATATTATTTTTAAGAGACCAAAAAACTGGAAAGAGATGTTCCATGACTACGCATGTGCAAGCGCGTCGCTA
Organism: Malthinus seriepunctatus; assembly: GCA_963924605.1. Lineage (NCBI taxonomy): Eukaryota > Metazoa > Arthropoda > Insecta > Coleoptera > Cantharidae > Malthinus > Malthinus seriepunctatus. Next base: position 12,388,663 of record OZ004602.1, on the reverse strand, counting down.
GTAATCGCGTAAATTTTGAATTTTAAAATTACCTATTCTAAGTTTAAATTCTTCAATCTTTACATTAAAAAAGATGATTATTAATTGAATTTCATACATAACATTATTCTTATACACTTATAAAATTATGATATAAATTATAATTATGAAATGGAGTTGGTTGTGTTTTTACGTTTTAAAAATGTTTTAAAATTGGAAGAATTTTTTATTCCGTAGTTTTATTTATAAAATTCAAAGAAGGGTAAAAAATTAATTTAATCTACTTTTGAGCAAACGTTATTAAATTGGAAAATATTTTATTACCGCCACCTGTCTCTATTGCAAAACAACGGATGTGGCCCTAAGAGGAACTTTTTCCGTCCGTCAAATCTTGTAATTTTGTATTAAATTTATTTTTATGTTAAGGTAAGTGGTAAGTTACATGATATTTGCTTCCTTCAAGGTTAGATCCTGGGACTTTCTGTGTGTAAGCAGAATTTTGAGGTATAAAACTGTTTCAAAATTTTATTTTTCTATAATTTTGGCATAAATTGAAGTTCAAAATATACATTATTTTATATCTTCAGAAAGCTAATTTTACGAGCTTTCAAAATATTTAAAAATATACAGGGTGTTCTATTTAAATTAAGAAATTTGATCTAATTTCCGGTTAAACCGGAAGTCATTATATAAAATACTTAATATTATCTAATAGTTAATTTTACAAGCTTTCAAAATATTTAAAAACATAGTGTATTCCTAAAAATTTTAATATTTTTAGTTATGGTGTTAAATTGTAAGATTTCACCAACCCTAAACATTTATGTACCCCCCATGTAATTTCCGGTTTAACCGGAAGCGTTTTGTTAAATGAAAATAGTGTCAAACTATAGATATTCAAACGTCGAGTAAAGCAAAAAATTTTTGGTTTTAAGTTTGTAATATTATTATTTTTTTTCCTCGATTATTACAACTTTTTCTTAGATTGGAAAAAGTTAATACAAATCTAATGAAATCGAGTTTTATTGTCAGTTATAATATAACAAGACCTCATTTTTCAATCGATAAAAAATTAACATTTGCACAAAAGTGCCAAAATGCATTTACATTTATTGAGACCTTTTTTCTTGCATTAATAATGCTCAAAAAGGTCGAAATAAATTACCTTAGGCATTTTGGCACTTGAGTGCAAATGTCAATTTTTTATCGATTGAAAAATGACGTCGAATTATATTCGATAAGACAATTTTTTTAAAAAAGGTAACGTGATTATGTACAAAAAAAAATTGTCCTTAATATTTTTTTATTTATAATATAATCAACAAAATTATAAAAAATAGAGTGTTCATTCTGAAAGGGTTTTACAAGTTGCTCTATCGCATATTAGATGAATTAATTATTCAATAAAAATAGACTTTACTTTTACTGTAATAAGAAATGCTAAACACTAAATAAGACGAACAAAAATATCATGTAAAAAATTTATTTTATGAACTTTTTCGCAATTAGATTCCCAAAAATCACACTGAAACGGTTTTTCATTTGTATGTGTCAGTATAAATGTCTTTGTAAAATTGATTTTATTGAACATTTATATTTGCAAATATACAATGAAACGGTTTTTCGCCTGTATGTGTCATCATGTGAAGCTTTAAATTTCGTTTTCTTATACATTTATATTCGCACACATTACACTGAAACGGTTTCTCTCCTGTATGTGTCATAATGTGTCTTTGTAAATCTGATTTTCTTGAACATTTATATTCACACAAAACACACTGAAAAGGTTTTTCGCCTGTATGTATTAAGATGTGATGGTTTAATGATGATTTTTGTGAACATTTATATTCGCATACATCACACTGAAATGGTTTCTCTCCTGTATGTTTTAATATGTGTCTTTGTAAATTTGATTTGCGTGAACATTTATATTCGCACACATCACACTGAAACAGTTGTTCACCTATATGCGTCAGTATGTGTCTTCGTAAAACTGATTTCATGGAACATTTATATTTGCACTTATCACACTGAAAGGGTTTTTCTCCTGTGTGTGTTAAGGTATGATGGTTTAATGATGATTTTTGAAAACATTTATATTCACACACATCACACTGAAACGGTTTCTTTCCTGTATGTGTTAATATGTGTCTTTGTAAATGTGATTTGCGTGAACATTTATATTCGCACACATCACAGTGAAAAGGTTTTTCGCCTGTATGTGTTAAGATGTGATAGTTTAATGATGATTTTTGAGAACATTTATATTCGCAAGTATCACACTGAAACGGCTTCTCTCCTGTATGGGTTAATATGTGTCTTCGTAAATCTGATTTCTTTGAACATTTGTATATGCAGACATTACACTGAAACGGTTTTTCTCCTGCATGCGTCATGAAGTGATGCTTTAAGGTATATTTTTGGGAACATTTATATTCACACACACTGAACTGAAAACATTTTTCGCCTGTATGTGTCATGATGTGACGTTTTAATTTTGATTTTTGTGAAAATATATATTTACACTGAAGCGGTTGTTTGCTTGTATGTAATAATAGATGTCTCGTTAATGACAGTTTACGTACATATGCACTCGTACATATTTTACACTTAAATAGTTTTTCAGTTGTGTGTGTCAACATATGTGCGTTTAAACTGGATTTGAGAGAAGTATGATATTTACACATTGTACATCGATTCATGTGAGTTTGCATATGAACTCTTAACCTTGCTTTTTTGGAACACTTAAAATCACAATTGTAACAGTAGTATACTCGGTTGATTTTTAAACTATTTTCTTGCTGTTTTTCTATTTTTACTATATTTCGAATTGATTCTTCTACATCTTGTTCTTCTATTTTAATCGAACCTTAAACATTTTATACACATGTAGGTAAAACATCGTGTATTAAGAGATTTATTTAACGAATTCTTACCTACTTCCGAGAGAATATTGTAACAAGACTCTTCTTCATGGTCTTTAATAGATACATCTGTAATTGATGTGTTATATTTAAAAGTAAAACACACGAGTTATAGTTACGTACCTAGATTATCAAAGTTATCGGAATACTCCATAGCAGCATGGACTTGTTCTTCTTTGATTGTTAAGTCCATTTTTATTAGATCAACACGTTCTATTACTTAACTACACTAACTTATTCGAGAAAATCATAACCACTAGAGGCGCCACTTACATTCCAAGATGTCGGAAACCGTGGGGATAACATTGGACATATGATTTTGACGTTTACACATCCTGTTTATTTACATTCGTTTAATCAAGTTTATTGTTTACAGGCGGTTGTATTTGATATTTATAACATATTTTTATTTAAATTTTAATATTTGAAGTACTTTTTGTAGCTCTATTGCTAAAATAAATTTGTATTATTGAGGTTATGTTGACGCCCTCCATAAAATTTAGATAAAAATTGTAAACAAATAAGTGCGTTGTTACACGGTCCGTTTTTGCGGGTCCCGCAATGTGGGTCCCGCTTTGCAGGATGGCAACAACGCAAGAGCTTAAATGGCAGGTGTTACACGTGTCCGTTTTGGCGGGATGTGCGGCAGCATGCTGCCGCCAGTGCAGGACTGAAGGATGCGGGAAGCAAGCGGCGACACATTTAGTTGAATGCAGACTGCTACACGGCACGGTTGTGCGGCACCGTTTAAATTATTATTATGTTTGATACGGATAAATTTATTGAAAGTGTCCATGGGGAGCCAGCCCTGTGGGACAAAGCAGCGCCCGAATACTCCAATAAAGATAGTCGGCAAAGGGCATGGGTAAATGTGGGGGAGTGTATGTATCCAGAGTGGGCAAGATTCACATGCAAAGAGAGAAATTGAAATTGCCAGCTTCAAGTGCACAAACAATTTTTAACTTTGAACGGGACATACCTACGATATGTCTTGCAGTCACAACATCCAAAATTCAAATGTCTGTACATGCTGCGCGAGTTTCCCGCAGTCCGTTTATGCAGGAGCGTGTAAAATCGTGACGCCATCCGTTTTTGCGGCATCCCGTTTTGCAGGATGCTGTAGAAACGGACCGTGTAACAACGCACTAACACGTAACAGCCCCTACGGAAAGTATTTCATATTTAACCGATAGGTGTCGCACCCTTTGTGATTTTCGCGAATAAATAAGACAAGTTTTGTCTGAAACCAAAAAATCCCTATAAACAGTTGTGGCAAGGCCCAAGTTATGCAACCAGTTTGCCACAAACTTTATTATCAGTGGCGTAGCGTTACTACTACGGGCCCGGGTTCCAAAGATTTTCCACGGGCCCCCTAGCGCCGCAGGCTAAATTTTTGGAATTTTCAATTTATTAGATAAATTTTAGTAAATTTTAAACATGTTTTTGTACTGTAAAATTTATCAAATTTTTGTACCGAAAAGAACTTGATTTGGTAATTTATTTATTTAACAGTGGCGTAACTAAGAGTTTGGAGGCTCTCCCGCAAAATCCAGAGTGGGGCCCCTACCCATTACCGTCAATAATCATTTTATTTAACCACAATTTGATTTTATAACGATATTTCATATAAGACTTAAAGATGTTTCAAGACCCTTTTCTATCCTGGGGCCCTCCCGGCCCGTTATTTAACCATATGATAACTGTTTTAAGCGTTAATTGTTCATTAATAATAAGAAATAAAACAGATGACAAGTGACTAGGAATTTGCTATTGACTTGCAAATCTTGCAATGCAACGCTTGAAAACCAAATAATAAAAGATAAAAGACCTCATTTGTGTACTGTGTGTGTAAGAAAGTTAGATTCGCAATTTAACACGATTTGAAAAAAAAATTGTTTTTTGGTCCGTTCTTCCGGGCCCCTGAAACCACGGGCCTGGTTCCACGGAACCCTTGGAACCATTATAGATACGCCACTGTTTATTATGGTGAAGAGAAAATACAAATCTAAAGCTCGTACTTCATTGTAAAAATTTTCTTAAAATTTTTTTATTAAACTATATAGTGTAGTCAACGAACCAAAATTTATCCTGATTTTCGGACTTTTTTTGTAACAGCCAGTTTTTTTTCTTAATCGGTCGAAACCATTCCTGTGAGTTTGTGTATAAAATGTCTCAACTCAATTTTGACCGGAAGGCCCTTATTCTTCGACTTTAGTGTAAAATTTTGACTTTTTCAAGTTTCCGTTTCACTATTTTTTGAATAACTTCGCTTGTATTGGTCGGATCGGGACCAAAAAATTTTCTTTTTATTTGTAATGAATTTCTCTTTAAAACGGCTTGGGTTATTAATCTATATTAATTTCCTAACCCAAAAAAAATTCAAAACTGCAGTCATTAGTGAGTCGTAGTTTTTTATAGAGAACTCGAGTAATAATTAATATTACGGTATGAAACTTTAGAAAGTTGTAGCTGATATAGTAACAAATCCATATTGCAAATTGGGTCCAAAAATATTGAGAACGAAGACTTAAAATTTGCATTTTGGTTCAAATTTTCTAATTCATATTTGTTGTGAGCAATTGGTGGTATCGTAATAATTCTTCCCTTGAAATGTTGGAAATTTAATGCTCTTTCAGATGAAACCAAAGACCATCACATTCCACCAAATTTTCTTCCGATTTCGTTGAAAAGATAAATAAAATTTTTAAACTATTTACCCACAAAACCAATTTTAGTGGTCGAAATGGTTGACTTTAAAACCAGTTTTAATGTTCAAAAATAGTTTATAGGAGTTCTTAATGATTAATTTTCAAAAATACCTAAAAGAAGAATTAAATTTCGACCACTAAAATTGGTTTTGTAGACAAACAGTTACAAGATTTTCTTTTTATCTTCAAAGAAATCGGAAGAAAAAATGGTCTGGTGTGATGGTTTTTGTTTTCATCTGAAAGAGCATTAAATTTCCTACATTTCAAGAGAAGAATTATTGGGATACCACCAATTGCTCACAACAAATATGAAAAAGAAAATTTGAACCAAAATGCAAATTTTAGCTGTTGTTCTTAATATTTTTGAACCCAACTTATAATATGGATTTGTTACTATATCAGCTACAACTTCCTAAAGTTTCATACCATAATATTAATTAAAACTCAAGTTCTCTAGAAAAAACTACAACCGACCAATGACGACAGTTTTGAATTTTTTTTGGGTTAGGAAATTAATAAAAATAATTTTAACCCAGGCAGTTTCAAAGAGAGATTCATTACGAACAAAAGGAAAATTTTTTGGTCCCGATCATACCATTACAAGCGAAGTTATTCAAAAAATAGTGAAACGGAAACTTGAAAAGTCAAAATTTTACACTAAAGTCGAAGAATAAGGGCCTTCCGGTCAAAATTGAGTTGAGACATTTTATACACAAACTCACAGGAATGGTTTCGACCGATTAAGAAAAAAAACTGGCTGTTACAAAAAAAGTCCGAAAATCGGGATAAATTTTGGTTCGTTGACTACACTAATAGTATTTATTTTAAAATGCGTTTTTGAAGTTTCATAGTGACAAGTGACAACGCAGAGTTGCCACATACCGACAAATCAAGCTTAAAAACTTTGAATTTCAAACAAATTAAATTGAGCGTGTCACTTGTCATGAAGTTCAATTTTATTCCACGAGGTTCGCACAATCGACGGTCCCAAACGTCAAATTACAGTATTACCAAATTACTTTTATTGTATATAATTATAGGGATTTTTTCAAATTTGTTTGAATTAAGTAATTTGGTAATACTGTAATTTGACGTTTGGGACCGTCGATTGTGCGAACCTCGTGGAATAAAATTGAACTTCATGACAAGTGACACGCTCAAATTGTAATGAGACAACTCTGTACAGGGATGCCAAATTGAAATAGTCCCTAACTGCGCTGTCTCTTCACATTTCTCACTAACTTTAGGTTTGCTCCGGTAAGTGTAAAAAACGCATTCTTAGAAAAATACTCCTATAGTTTTGACAGTGTGCTCGGCTATATTCAGACCCGGACTGGCCCGGTCGGCAATCATCAGTACCGCGATTCACTAACTATTTTCGATAGCGAGCGACGTCGGTCACCATAAAATTCGTTAAGTATGAATTTTGTAATTCTAACTTAGAGATTTATGTGATAAAGATTATTTAGAGATAAATATATCGTTAGTTACCGAGAAAATTGCGATAAATTAACGATTTTGGGTAGCTATAGACATATTTATCCACAAAAATCGAAAATTTTTAGTTATAAAATAGAAACATAACCTCAAGCGTTAGTTATCGATATCGTTATCTCAGTGGGACCAAATGAAAAAAATGGAAAAATATTCACAATTGATGAAAATCCCACATCGTGTTTTTTTTGTTTCCCTTAATTCACAGTACAAAAATATGTTTAAGATTTTCCAAAGTTGATCTAAGCTCGTTGACCTTCAAAATTCCAAAAAATTTTCAAAACTGTATTATTTATGAAATAATGCGACTTCAAGTAAATATTTACGTGATTTATTTTTATTAGTGTATTTATTTACATAAATACAAACGGTCCTATTTTTGTTGGAGGTTTTGCACCTTATGTAACACATTCTACAATCCGTAAAAATAATGATAGCAATTTATGAGTGTGGTATACCCACATAATGACATAATTTTACAAAAATATTTATGAAAATATTGATATGTAGTCAGCTCATAATATTATCCTTAATATCTTTCTCGTTTATCTTTAACAGGATTATAAAAAATAGTGTAAATACCACATTCTGAAAAGGCTTTACAAGATTTGCTTTATCGAATATCAGATGAATTAATTATTCAATAAAAATAGACTTAACTTCTATTGTAATTTGTAATAAGAAATGATAAATACATAAGATATTTACAAAATTCGTTTTGAGAACTTTCTCCCAATTTGACAGTCCTTCTTTTTCCAATTTCAGTTTTGTATTGAATGTTGGAGATTCATATGGATGTTTAGATGGTGTTTTTGCTTACATTTATATTCCCACATTACCCTGAAAAAAATTTTCGTTTAACTATATTAAACGTTTCAACCTGACGCCAATAACAACCCCCCCCCCAGAAACATATCGAGTAAAAGATGTGAAATCATCGCTTCTGTTATACTCTTTATCATTTTCGCTGTTTTCCAGTAACATGGAAACGCAATGTTCGCATGTTACTGAACTAATTATTTTTGTTAAAAGGTAACCAGAAATATAAAATAATATTTGGTTAACGCACTGGGAATCAGAAGTACGACATGTAATAACTTGCTATGTTTATTTCTCGCCGCCGCCTTCGTTAACGCCTTCATTGGCGTTCTCGTTTTCTTTACGATAGTCTAACAAAGTAGACGTTTCTTCAAAAAATTGACAATTACCGCTCACCATAACACTATTACGAAAAATTAATTTTCTTAAAGCCCACTTAAACTGCATAGTATTAGGATTGTTGTTCCATCCTCCACGTGCTCTAATGCAAGAGAAGAATAGCTCTAAATGATCTTGCGAAAATTTATAAGTTAAGATAAATTGAAAAGGATTTTCAGTTCTATATAATAAAATGTTTGCAATAGCTTTAATACCTGCGATGGCAGTAGCAAATCCTAAGGCAAATGTTCTCCTTTGATGTTTGAAAATCGAAATTCTCTCAATTTTTAAAGTTTTTAAATAGTTTAAAATCATATTAAGTTTTGAAAATATTCCATTCATATTTCTTTTATAGATATGACTTTTAAAGCCAGATAGAAACGGCGTTCTGGAATTTAAAATATCGAACAGCAAATCAATATTTCTAAGAAAAGTAACTGTTGCTGACGCGTTTTCGAAGTCCTTATTTTATTGACTTTGCAAAAACTCAATTGCATCAGTAGTATCACTGCTTAATGTTTGTGCTGCAAGTCTGACATTCATTTTACTGTTTCTAAAATTGACATGAATTGAAGACAACTTATTTGTAAATTTAAATCCTATTTTAGTTTTCAATTCGTTTAATTTTACAATTAGTTCCCATTTTATATCACCTTGCGGAGAATTAATGATCTGCTTATCGGCCAGTGCATTACGAGCTAGTTTTAGCATATGACAAATGTCTAACATACAATGAACAAGCAATTCTGTCTTTGGATGCAAGAAATTAGACCTAAAATTTTTATGTCGTTGATCTAAAATATAAATAGGTAAATATATTATTCACACAAAGAGCACTATAAAATTATATACCTTTTCTTCTAAAATTTCACATGAATCTCCTGTGATAGAAAAATTGGCTGCAATATTAGATACCCTAGTTGATCGCTTAATTGATATCTTTTTTTCAAATGATCAGGAAAATCGAACAAACTTGGTACAGCAGTTTCATTTAAATATTGTTTAGATGCACCTGGTCTTATAAAATAATCCTCTTTTGTAAAATGTTTTGAACAAATCACAGAGTAAGTCGAGGGCTTCCAATTTAATCACTTGCAAGCTATTACCCATTGTTTTAGAAGTTCAGGTTTTTTAAGAGGAAATCTAAAAAAAAATTTAACGAAAATATAAATGTATTTGAAATCAAATACGTAATAGTTAAAATTCAAATAAGTATTTAGGTCTATAAAAATATTCTTACCTGTGAAAATGAATATGTTCCTGTACTGCACATTCTTCTTTTATAGATCTGTTGGTGCAGTTATAAGCAGAACACGAATTAACCATTTGAACAGGTAGTAAATAATATCTAGTATTAAATATCATACAGCAAACAGGACTTTATTATTTTAATTCAAAATAAACACATGAAATTCAACAGTCATCTGCATTAACTTCTTCGCAAAACTACCACATGTGCAAAGCTCTTGCCCCGTTGGAGTGGGGAATGCGGAAATACGTCGGACCGTTTACGTAATACAGTAGCTGTTGGTAGTGGTTCCTCCAGTAGTTATAGAAAGAATATAATGTCGAGCTCATTGATATTTGCACACATCACACTGAAAGGGTTTTTCTCCTATATGTGTTAAGATTTGATGTTTTAATGATGATTTTTGTAAACATTTATATTCGCAAGCATCGCACTGAAACGACTTATCTCCTGAATGTGTCTTACTGACACAAATGTGCCTTAACATGTGTCTTTGTAAATCTGATTTTCTTGAACATTTATATATGCAGACATTACACTGAAACGGTTTATTTCCTGTATGTGTTAATATGTGTCTTTGTAAATGTGATTTTTGTGAAAATTTATATTCGCAAGTATCACACTTAAACGGCTTCTCTCCTGTATGGGTTAATATGTGTCTTCGTAAATCTGATTTTCTTGAACATTTATATATGCAGACATTACACTGAAACGATTTTTCCCTTGTATGCGTCATGAAGTGATCCTTTAATATATATTTTTGGGAAAATTTATATTTACACACACTGAACTGTAAACGTTTTTCGCCTGTATGTGTCATCATATGCCGCTTTAATGTTGATTTTAGTGAACATTTATATTCGCACACATCACACTGAAACGGTTTCTTTCCTGTATGTGTTAATATGTGTCTTTGTAAATGTGATTTTTGTGAAAATTTATATTCACAAGCATTACACTGAAAAGGCTTCTCTCCTGTATGGGTTAATGTGTGTCTTCGTAAATCTGATTTCTTTGAACATTTGTATATGCAGACATTACACTGAAACGGTTTTTCCCTTGCATGCGTCAAGAAGTGATGCTTTAATGTGTATTTTTGGGAAAATTTATCTTCACACACACCGAACTGAAAACGTTTTGTGCCTGTATGTGTCATCATGTGCCGCTTTAATGTCGATTTTAGTGAAAATATATTTTCACACACATTACACTGAAGCGGTTGTTTGCTTGTATGTAATAATAGATGTCTCGTTAATGACGGTTTACGTACATATGCACTCGTACATATTTTACACTTAAATGGTTTTTCAGTTGTGTGTGTCAACATGTGTGCGTTTAAACTGGATTTGAGAGAAGTATGATATTTACACATTGTACATCGATTCATGTGAGTTTGCATATGAGCTCTTAACCTTGCTTTTTTGCAACACTTAAAATCACAATTATAACAGTAGTATACTCGGTTGATTTTTAAACGATTTTCTTGCTGTTTTTCTATTTTTATTATATTTTGAATTGATTCTTCTACATCTTGTTCTTCTATTTTAATCGAACCTTAAACATTTTATACACATGTAGGTAAAACATCGTGTATTAAGAGATTTATTAAACGAATTCTTACCTACATCCGAGAGAATATTGTAACAAGACTCTTCTTCATGGTCTTTAATAGATACATCTGTAATTGATGTGTTATATTTAAAATTAAAACACACATGACATGAGTTATAGTTACGTACCTAGATTATCAAAGTTCTCGGAATACTCCATAGCAGCATGGACTTGTTCTTCTTTGATTGTTAAGTCCATTTTTATAAGATAAACATGTTTTATTATTTAACTACAGACCAAAGCAACTAGAAATAAGACAAGTTTGGAGGAACGATTTTGTTTTTAAGAGTTAGTTCTGAAACCAAAAAATCCCTATAAACAGTTGTGGCAAGTCCCAAGTTATGCAACCAGTTTGCCAGGAACTACTGCTATGGTGTAGGAAAAAAAACAAATCTAAAACTGGTATCTCATTGTAAAAATTTTCATATAGTTTTGACAGTGTGCTCGGCTATATTCAGACCCGGACTGGCCCGGCCAGCTGACCGGCAATCGCCGCTGGGGCCAAATTATGCGACCACGTAAATATTTACGTGATTGGTTAGTGTATTTATGTAAATAAATAACGGTCCTATTTTTGTTGAAGGTTTTGCAGCTTATGAAACACATTCTACAACCCGTAAAAATAGTGATAGCAAATTATGAGTGTGGTATACCCACATGACATAATTTTATAAAAATATTAATGAAAATATTGATAGTTCATAATAATACCCTCCTATTTTTCTCGTTTATCGTCAACAGGATTATAAAAAATAGTGTGAATATGACATTCTGAAAAGGCTTTACAAGATTTGCTTTATCACATATCAGATGAATTAATTATTCAATAAAAATAGACTTAAACTGTAATAAGAAATGCTAAATACATTAGATATTTACAAAATTCATTTTGAGAACTTTCTCCGAATTTGACAGTTCTTTTTACAATTTCGGTTTTGTATTGAATGTTGGAGATTCATATGGATGTTTAGATGGTGTTTTCGCTTATATTCGCACATATTACCCTGAAAAAAATTATTCGCCTGTGTGTCTGAAGATGTGATGCTTTAATGATGATTTTTGTGTACATTAATATTTGCACACAACACACTGAAACGGTTTTTCTTCTGTATGTGTTAATATGTGTCTTTGTAAACGTGATTTCCGTGAAAATTTATATTCTCACACATGACAATGAATCGGTTTTTCTCTTGTATGTGTCATGATGTGTATTCGTAAACCTGATTTCCTTGAACATTTATATTCGCACAGAGCACACTGAAACGGTTTTTCTTCTGTATGTGTCATCATATGAGACTTTAATGCCGGTTTTTGTGAACATTTATACTCGCACACATCACACTTAAACGGTTTTTCGCCTGTATGTGCCATCATGTGACGCTTTAAATTTGATTTTCCTGACCATTTATACTTGCACACATCACACTTAAAAGTTTTTTCGCCTGTATGTGTCATCATATGAGACTTTAATGCCGGTTTTTGTGAACATTTATACTCGCACACATCACACTTAAACGGTTTTTCGCCTGTATGTGCCATCATGTGACGCTTTAAAATTGTGATTCTTCTACATTTATATTGGCACATATCACACTGGAACCGTTTTTCTCCTGTATGTATCATAATGTGTCTTTGTAAACCTACTTTCATCGAACATTTATATTCGCACACATCACACTTAAACGGTTTTTCGCCTGTATGTCTCATCATGTGCTGTTTTAAATTTGATTTTCCTGACGATTTATATTTGCACACATCACACTTAAAAGTTTTTTCGCCTGTATGTGTCATCATATGAGACTTTAATGCCGGTTTTTGTGAACATTTATACTCGCACACATCACACTTAAACGGTTTTTCTCCTGTATGTGTCATATTGTGTCTTCGTAAACCTGATTTTATTGAACATTTATATTCACACACATCACACTTAAACGGTTTCTCTCTTGTATGTGTCATAATGTGGCTTTGTAAACCTGCTTTCATCGAACATTTATATTCGCACACATCACACTTAAACGGTTTTTCGCCTGTATGTGTCATCATGTGCTGCTTTAATTTTGATTTTTCTGACGATTTATATTCGCACATATCACACTTAAACGGTTTTTCACCTGTATGTGCCATCATGTGACGCTTTAAAATGGTGATTCTTCTACATTTATATTGGTACATATCACACTGGAACCGTTTTTCTCCTGTATGTATCATAATGTGTCTTTGTAAACCTAATTGCATCGAACATTTATATTCGCACACACCACACTTAAACGGTTTTTCGCCTGTATGTCTCATCATGTGCCGTTTTAAATTTGATTTTCCTGACGATTTATATTTGCACACATCACACTTAAAAGTTTTTTCGCCTGTATGTGTCATCATATGAGACTTTAATGCCGGTTTTTGTGAACATTTATACTCGCACACATCACACTTAAACGGTTTTTCACCTGTATGAGTCCTCATGTGTCTCTTTAAGGCTGATTTTTCTGAACATTTATATTCGCATACAACACACTGAAAAGATTGTTGAAATATATTATGTAGTGATAGATGTCTCTTTAATGCCACTTTACTTGCATATGCACCCGTACATATTGTACATTTAAATGGTTTTTCATTTGTGTGTATTAACATGTGTGTGTTTAAACTTGATTTGCACCAAGTGTTATATTTGCACTTCGTACATTGATTTACATGAATCTGCAGGTGTGCAATTAAACTTGATTTCTTAAAACACTTAAAATCACAATTATAACAGTAGTAGACTCGGTTGGTTTTTAAACTATTTTCTTGCTTTTTTTCAATTTTAAGTTTTTGTCTAATTGATTCTTCTACATCGTGTTCTTCTATTTTAATCGAACCTTAAAAATTTTATGCACAGTTAGTAGCACTTTGGTATTAAGGAATCAAAAAATATGCTCTTACCTACATCCGAGAGGTTATCGTAACAAGGCTCTACTTTAACAAATTCATCTGAAATGTACATTTTATAATTAAAAGTTAAACATTTTCGAGTTATAGTTATTTACCTAAATTATCAGAGTTATCGAAAAGCTCCAAAAGCCCCATAGTAGCATCCACTTGTTCAAGTATAATTTTTTTATGAGGCTACCAACTACCAACGAATTAAACTGGAAATAACTATAGAGAATCAGATAAATTTATTGTGGATAAATAAAGTCAGTTATTATAACACAAAGATATCTGTGCCACGACCTCCTTTAATTCCTTATCATTTATCATTGATTACGTCATTTAAAACTTTTGATCAAAGATAATAGTAGCCATTGCAAAATTCAAATGACCTGCATTTGATAATTAAATTTCTTAACACTAGGGGTAGCTGCAGTTAACTTTTGAACATTTTTGAATATCAAAAACGAACCCCTTCCTTATTGATTAAATAAAATCAGAACAAACCCCAACGGTCAACTTTATATTTTAATGCGGCTATGCGGGATTAAAGCAGTAGCGTAGATGCAAAAAAAAATTTATGAAAGAATTGGGATTTTTTTTTAATTTATAGGGGCCATTTAAAAAGTTTAAGTGCGCGTTAAAACTTGCTTGTTTTTAAACAAAAATTTTATTTTTAATGAAGTCATCTAATTAAAATAAATTATGCAAATGTTTCTAAAGTACCAAAGCAGGCTAGGAGGCATGTGCAAATTAAAATAACCACGGAAAGCCTCGTTGATTACAATTACAAAGTATTGGTTGCGTGATGATCGTACGCTCTGAACGGTTATTTTGTTTAGTTATTGTTAAAAAAAAATTTTTATTCAAAAAAGTGTAAAATCTAAAAAATTATTTATCGGTAAAAAATTTAAACTTAAAAAAAAACAATTAAAAGATAAAATAACTCATCAGATTATCAAATAAAAAATTATGGTAATTACAAAACTGATAATAAGCTGATATTTAAAAGTTGCCGGTGTACACTTATTTTATTAGTTGATCTCTAAACTCCAGTTTAGTGACACTGCACCAAATATTACCTACATTGAACTGTGATAATTGATAATGGCGGAATCGACTAGCGGAAGTAGAACTTTTGTGTACTTAGCTGTTTGCACAGGTCAGTTTAATTAAAAATTAATTACCATTTTCATTCGAAACAACAAAAAATTAACTTTTAATGACATTTTATTTTAAGTACGTCTCAAAAATCGCTGTTTATAACGGGCACGTTGCCAAAGTTTTGACAAAGAATATAAACACGTTTATAAGCACTGACGCTCCCAAGTTATGCAACCAGCATAACAACAAACTTTATTTTGGAGGGAAGAAAAAATTTAAATATATTTTTTTTACTACTCTACTAGCCTAAAATTCTATCATTATTGAGTCATTTTTAAACAGAAAAATTAAATTTCTCAACCTAGGTAAATAATAAAATATAATAATCTAAACTGTTTTTGACGAGGGGTCAGCCACTGTTCTGAATTTGTACACTGACTGCAGTTGAGTGCTCATGACTGCATATGCTATGGCTGCCACTGACTGCAGATGACTACCATTGACAGCTCAATTTTTGTACATTGACTGCAGAGAGTGGATAACCCCTCGGTTTTTGAGGTAAATTATAAAATATTATTTACCTAGGTAAAATATGAAAACTGTTTTTATGATTTTTTAACGATATTTTTATGAAAACTGATATTACTTGTAGTAAAAAAATACTATACTGGGTGTCCCACTTAGCATGCTCCCATGGGGATCTCGTAAACTGTAAGAGATACGAAGTCGGTTAAATGGCACCAAATGTAGCCTCTTTCATAGCCAACTCGATCCTACCTTTGTTTTTTGAAAAATATTATAAGCACTCTAGATATTTAGAAAAAACAACGGATGTGGCAATATGAGAAACTTCTCCCGCCCGTCAAATCTTATAATTTTCTATTTTTTTATTAATTAAAATTTCATTTGATATCTTTAGAAAGCTAATTTTACGAGTTTTCAAAATATTGAAAATTATACAGGGTGTCCCATTTAAATTAGGGCGAATTTTTCGAATAAATCGAATATTCCGAATAATTCGAATAATATGAATAAGATATCAAATATATGAACTAATCTCGTAATTAAAATATTCGTAAAGTGAACAATAGTCAGATTAGAATTACTCGGAAATTGGAGGAGGGGGTTACTGGTTTCTGAATTTTAATTAAAAATTTCTTAAAATGGTCTTAATGTGATATATCAACTTTTCGAAATTATTTTTAAAAGTATAAACAAACAATACCTATAGCTCAAGAAGTTTAGCAGTAAGCTCGGCAGTAAGCAATTAATAAATCAAATAAATTGAATAAACGAGTAATGTAAAATTCAGTTTTTCTTACTTTACTGACACGTGACTTTTAAAATACTCGGTAAATAATTAATTTAATTATAAGTTTGCAAAATAAATATTTAATACAACTCTAGTAGCGAACTGAGGCTACTTCTGAACCTCGGCGAGACAAGAAAGTCTAGACAGAGAAAGCACATAAAGGGGAACTATTCGCACCAATTCAATGTGTGTTGACGTTTAATTTAGTCATCAAATCGAGTCTTGGGTTCTTTTAATTGTTCTGTGACAAAATACTTATATTAAAATATTTTAATACTTTTAAGTCTATAATAAAAAATTTGAAAATTTTCAATTTTAACGGCCTAAAATGCGGATTTGCTAGTACTGTAGTGAATTACAAATTGCACGGTTCCATATAAATGGTCCTAAAAAGTTTATTTTTGAAACGCGACTACATGTTTTCCGAGAAAAAGAATTTTTTCTGTCACAATTGACAATTTCTTTTTGAATTTTAAAACAATTTTTTATTCCGGAATAATTACTCTATCAAATACAAAAAAAATCAGCTCTATGCGTTTATTTAATAACTGAAAAAAAAAGTTTTTGAAAGATGATTTAGCGCATGATATTCGCTAAATCGCTGGAACTTAATCTGTTAAATTTCACATCTGTGACTTATTTATCAAATTGTAAATCAGCAAAGCTGTTATATTGTAGTTTATAATTTGTATTTAATAAATGATTTATTTTAATAAAAGCTGATAAGTTATAACAAAAATGCGCTCGTTAGCTCGTATTAGTCCCCTTGATATGCTTTCTCTCTCACGCCGCTACTGGTTCAAGGTTGGCTTCAACCATCTTCAACTTAGAACGTTCGTCGGCATACCTTTTAATATTTTACCGTGGTATTAACTAAATTAAATAATTAAACTCAACTAAATAAGTCGCATTCATATTTATTTATTTATACATATTAAGATGGTCACGTGTCGGTAAAGTAAGAAAAAATGAACTATATTTGAATTTGAATAATATAGAAACGAATAATTAATAGAATATAGACTAGGACTGTTATCGGAGAAAACGTATCCTTAACCATACAAGCGGCATTTCATATAACATTTTGGTAACCGATGTTTTCCCAGTATTTCAACCCTGCTGAATACGAAAATTGCGGTTATCAAAGCGAAATCTTAACCGGAAGCGTGATATTCAAGATGACACCCAAGATGTCAGCTTTGTTATTTTTGATGGAATCATTATGGACAATTAAGACAAATATTTTTATTGGTTCGGATAGATAATTTTATACTCTACAATTTTTATTAGAGGTATAACTATCTTCAGATCACTCCTTAAGGAGCTACAGTCGGAAGAAGCACCGTGAAATTGGAACAAAATCCCAGTATCGAAATGCTAGAGGAATTTCATATAACATTTTGGTAACCGATGTTTTCCCAATATTTCGACCCCCCTGAATCCAAAAATTGCGGTTACCCACAGTGAAATTTAAACCGGAAGCGCGATATTCAAGATGGCGACTAGGTTGTCTGCTTTATTAATTAAGATTTATTTGGATGGAAGAATTATTATTGAAACTTGGACAACTGTTTTGATTGAATTAGATATACAAGGTTCTCTACAATTATTATTAAATGTAAAAGTACCGTAAAATTGCTTATTAAGGAGCGAAAGCCAGCTAAAGACATCGTGTGCGTAAAAATCGTCGTAATATACATGTTTGCTCTTTTTATTTATTTTGATGGATTAATTATTATGACAATTAAGACAAATATTTTTGTTAGCTCGGATAGATCATTTTATGGTCTACAAAAAATTACAGTAAAATCACTCTTTAAGGGTCTAGAGAGTCGGGAGAAGCACCGTGTGTTGTCAAAACAGAAGACGCAATATCCTCTTTATGATCGACTTTTATGGACTTGATTTGCTCTGATCATGTTTTAACAGATACATCCTAGCTGGATACTGGGAAAGCTACCTCGCTGAACTCACCAAGATGCTTCCATATACTGCTTTATGTATTAAGACGGTTTATACAACACTGGTGCTTTTATCGACTCTAGCTCTTTTAGGAGTGATCTGAAGATAATTTTACTTCTAATAAAAATTGTAGGGTATAAAATTATCTATCCGAACCAATAAAAATATTTGTTTTAATTGTCCATAATGATTCCATCAAAAATAACAAAGCTGACATCTTGGGTGTCATCTTGAATATCACGCTTCCGGTTAAGATTTCGCTTTGATAACCGCAATTTTCGTATTCAGCAGGGTTGAAATACTGGGAAAACATCGGTTACCAAAATGTTATATGAAATGCCGCTTGCATAAAATACTTTAACTTTTGCGCCTAGTCTAATATAAATAAAACGAATAATTCGAATATGAATATGAATTTATGAATAAAACGAATAATTTGAGTAGGAATAAAATGAATAGTTGAAATAAAACGAATAATTCGAATAAAACGAATAGTTCGAATACTAATGCGATGAATAAATAAACGAATAATTCGAATATTCGAATACAACAAACCGGAAGTCAAAATATAAAGTATTTGGTATCGTGTAACAGCTTATTTTACGAGCTTTCAAAATATTGAAAAATATACTAGGTGTTTCTAAAAATTTTGATATATTTTGTAAATTCCGGTTTAACCGGAAGCGTTTTGTTAACCGAAAATAGTTTTAAATAATAGATGTTTATGGGATTGATACATATCGCCTTTTTTTTTATTTTTGGAATCAAAACGTTGAGAAATGAAATAAAATTTTCTTTTTAGATTTTTCTTGTTTTTAACAACTTTTTCTAGGAAAAAGTTAAAATGACAATAGCAATATTTAAATAAATAAGTAGGTATCTAATGTTGATTTCTATTTTTAGACTTTAGACCCTTAGAAATTATTAACATTTGATAATTGTATATCTCTAAATAACTAACATTATTTCACGATTACGTTCATCAAAGAACCAAAATATTCAGGTGACGAATTTTATTTTGCCCGAAATTTTCAAAAATCGAAGCTTGCTCTGTTGGGAACTTCTTCAATATTAGACGATATAATAATCAACTTCAAAATGATTATTTTATACAATATTCGTGCACTTTCCATCCAAAGTGTTGCTCCACCCGGTTCCCTCGTTTCGCAACCCCAATAGATACTTTTAATATTTGTATCATGAACTATTAAATACGATTAAATGCTATTTCCTTGAAGAAAAATAAATAAAATATTTGAACTTTGCGCTTTAAAACGCATTCAAATTCAAATTGTTATTAACTACAACCTTCATATTAATTTAAAATATTTCTAAATCCATTATTGTATTATTGTATGATTCTATACCTATTACGCTTTTCTTAGGCTTAGGTATAGAAAGTTAGTCATAATGAGAATGTGCATTCTTATCATATTTGAAATAATTTTGTTTGTTCAGGTTGTCGATTAATTTCCTTTCCATTATTATTATATTTTATATAATATGTATATATTTTATAATATTTTTTATTATGGGTATTTCTTGTATGGCTAAATTTGCATTTACTGATGTAGATCTAATAGGAATTGACCATAATGTTCCTGGATATTTTAAGTTTAATGTATAGTCTGAAAATACATATAAGAACCTGACTTCTATAAAAGTCAACAGTTGCTAATCAGCTTATGCGAAATGCGAATACACAGTAATTTGCAAATTATTTACAAAATTTACAAATTTATAATTTGTGATTAAATTATTAAATGTTTTATTATTAGTAATTATGTAACAAGTTAAATATTAGCAGTAATACCTATTAATTTAATAATTGTAATTTGTAATTGTGTATTCTCATTTCAAATACTGGTTGGTTATTGTGTATTGGCATAAGCTGATGAGAAACTGTTGACTTTTTATAGAAGTCCGGTTCTTATATGTATTTTCAGACTATACTGACCATGATGATGTACACTAATAGTTCGCAGGTTGATCAAAGTAAATTTAGCTACAATTATTTGTTCTATAGGTATCTGTTTTGAAATCTCTTGAACAAAAAACAGAGAATCAAGATACCTCGATATGAAAATTTGAGTATTTTGAGTTCGATTTTGTGGCTTCAAAAATTATGTGGATGGTGCAATTTTTTAGAATAACAACAAACGATTGGTTGTTAAACAGTTAAATAAAATAATCGATCATAATTGCTTCCACCAAGCGACGAAAAAGTAAAAGCGAGTAAAACTTACACAAATCATCTTTGACACTTATTTTAATTAATATTTTATCTTAGTGTTTAAGATTCCTAGTTTCCTATCATAATAAGATTATGCGACATGTTTATCTAACTAAAGAAAGCTATTTTCACTATGGAATTTGCCATTCCAGCAAAAGTATCTGTTAGATCACCATTACATACCTAATATGGTAATAAGCGAGGTACTGAATAATTAATCCGTATAATTTACAAAATGCTCAATTTTGTTACAATTAAATAGTGCAATGCATTTACGCCATTAATTTTCTTAAAATTGGTTGCAACGACCTTGCAAACCTGCCCGTGCATTTATTTTTGCATTAAGTGCAATGCTAATCTAAACTCTAAACTGATTTTGATTAGATACATTTTTAATATTTTATAAGTGTTACACAATATTGTTATTGTGATAAATTATTATTAGAATTTATTTAATCGTGCAAAAAAAATTATCTATGTGAAGCATTTCTATTGAATATTTTTACAGAAAAAATATTTTTATAATAATGACAATGCGTGGATTAACTTAATTTTGAGGCAACGATATGTAGTTTATTATAGGGTAAAGGGTACCTTACTCTAATTATTGCATCATTAATTACTTCTATGTACATAAAAATAATGCTCTTGTATTAGTTGGCCGTGTGAAATTTCTACTAAATACGGTCCTGTTTATTTATATTTTTGCAAACTCTAATCAACTATCGTGCATTTGTTTAATTAAGCTATTAAACATAACATACGCTAACTTATTTATTACAAAATAATAAATAGTTATCGATTATGAAACGATTCTAGAATTTAATCGTAATAGATAAGGGATAGTGCTGAGATATAGGGGTACACTATTATAGTAGGTGTGGTATGGTAAAATTATTTTATTTTGTAGGTAATTTTGTATTTTATTTCAAAAGAGATAATAAGTTTCCCTGAAGTTTGCTTTCTATGTTCATTTCATAATTCCCGTACAGACGCATTATAATGACGCATTTGCTTATTGCAAATACAAATAAATAACTATCGTATTCGGTATTTACATCTGTAAATGACATTTAATATAGTAAATAAAGACAGGGCATAGGGAATCGAATTTCCATTTCCGTCATATAAATAATAGCTTCAAAAATTTTTTTTCAAAAACTAATTATAATAATAAACTTTATTTCGCGAATAGCGATACAACAACAAAAATTCATACAATATTATGACCTTGTGTCCATAACATAGCTTTTCGACAATTTTTAAAAATTTAAAATACCATTACGTTCCTTTAAATTACCTGGTAAGCTATTAAACAATCATACTATTAAATTACATACAGTGTGTCATACATACATTGGCAACCCCGGATGGGGTTGCCAATAGGGGGAAAAAATTATTTTTCAATATAAGAGTTGATTCGAAAGTTTCTCAAGAAGCAAAACTTTTTATAAAGAATACTTTTTTAGCTAAAATTGGCTTTTTCTAGAATTTTTTTCGAAATGTTCAGACTTGAAAAAAAAAGTCGAAAAAATTTAGAAGAAAAGCTAAATAACTTTTTTATTTAAAAATTTATTTTAAATATTTTTGCATATTTGGGAGTTTGAAAAGAAGCAAAACTTTGTATAAAGAATACTTTTTTACCTAAATGAACAATAAACTTTTTTTCTCTATTAGCAACCCCATCCGGGGACACACTGTACATAAAATTATTTATTTATTTTAAAATATTGGTTTATTTGTTGGGGGCTCAATATTTATGTAACTACTTTGCTTCAACCTTTAACTTCGTTAATAAATATAGCAATTGATGCTATTCTGGTGCACAGCTAAATAACACATAATCAAATGCATTTGGCTCTTATCAAGACTTATTTTTAACTCTCCACTGCATAATTGAATTTCTGGGAGTTTTTGTTAGAAAATGAAGCTCTTTATTTTTCATATGAAAAGTTTCCAACGCCTTCTTAATTTATTTTTCAACAAAAAAATTTCTCTTGAATATCCTAAAAATTATTTTTAAAAAAACAATATCAAGTGTCTATACAGGGTGGACAATACTAATAAAAAGTTATTTTGGTCTCTTTTTTTGCAAATTTAAGTCTAAATTATTTTTACTTGGCTATAAGATAGTACCCCAATCAAACAAAAAAATTTTGTACATTGAAAATGGCGACCAATACAACGATTGACCCATTTTGTAGTTTTTCATTTCTGGATGTGTTATAATTTATAAACATAGCAGTTCTCTACCGAATGCCACATCTTTTATTCCTTAGAAATTTCCAGGACCGGAGTTATAATTTTTTGAATGTCAAAATTTCAAAAATATTACTCCTATTTCTTTTGTAATAAAACTGTAAGCTTGAAATGTGGCAAATGTATCAATCATCATTTTACACTATTTTCGGTTAACAAAACGCTTCCGGTTAAACCGGAAATTACAAAAACATCAAAAGTTTTTAGAAACACCCTGTATGTTTTTTAATATTTGGAAAGATCCTAAAGTTAGCTATCTGATAATACTCAACACTTTGTACTTCACTTCCGATTTAACCGGAAAAACAGAGATACAAGCGGGCATACCGCATACGTGCAGATAGAGAGACAGTCAAGCAGGCAAGGTGACAGATAGATAGATATGAGTATATGTATACAGAGTGACTGGCAGACGAACAAGCGGACGTGCAGACGTCATTTTAACCAAAAATGAATTACCCAGTGTATCTGTGTAATTTGATGACCATGATGCCAAATTTCAATTCTATCGCTTGGGAAGTTTCAGTCATTCTGAAAAAATATGGTACATATTCATGAATACATACAGACAGGCAGGCAGGCAGATATAAATACTTTACTGCAAAATTAAACAGTAATTAACAAATTAAAGTCATTGCCAGTAGATACTAAAACGGTCAGAATTGACGAACTTTGATCGCCTTCGCTTTCTGCAATGACTTAAATTATTAGAAAACTCAAACACTAAACGACTAAACAATTAAATAAAATTTGCATTAAGTACCATTGACCTAATTACTATAAATAGAACGATTTGCGTATTAAGGGTGGTCGATATTGCACAAAATGTCCATAATCGATATAAATGTCGATAGTGATAAAAAAATTTAACCCTTGCCTTGCGTGTAATTTTATTTTGCAAACTTTAATATTTTTTTTTGATTTCAGGAAATCTTGTTGCATTTGCATCTGGAATCGCCTTGGGTTGGTCTTCTCCCGTAAGTCCAAAACTGAAAGATGTAACTTTAGTGGATGAAAATCCATTTGGACAAGTGATATCAGACGAACAAGATTCATGGGTCAGTTCCTTACTGGCATTAGGAGCAATTTTCGGTCCAATTTTAGCGGGATACGCGGCCGATAAATTTGGAAGAAAAAAGACTCTCATAGTATGCAGCGGCATACCGCTTGTCGTATCGTTTTTAATTTTGGCTTTTGCCAAAACTATAATTTTATATTACATTGCTAGATTTATTGCCGGATTTGCCTTGGGCGGTGTTTTTACCGTTTTGCCTAATTTTATAAGCGAAGTATCCGAAGATTCGATACGTGGTTTAATGTCGTCTTCGATGAACGTTTTTGTAGTTTCGGGACCTTTATACTCGTACGTAGTGGGGCCTTACATTTCAATTATGTGGTTTAACATAACGTGCGCAATTTGGCCCGCTTTGTTTGTTGTTTTATTCTTTTTATTTGTGCCAGAAAGTCCTTACTATTTAATTGCCGCTAACGATTCGAGAGCCGCAGTTGAAGCTTTGAAAAAGTTTCGTAACACCAACGACGGCGGTGTTACTAAAGAAATGGAAATGATGAAAAATTCTGTCGAAGAAGCAATGAACAATAAGGGTAGTTTTAAGGATCTTTTTAAATCAAAAGGTTTGGTTAAAGCTTTGGTTATATCTTTGAGTTTGGTTGGTTTTCAACAATTTTCTGGTATTAATATAGTTTTGTTTAATTCGCAGAAGATTTTTTATTTGGCCGGAGATTTTATTCCTTCTGCAATTGCGACTATTATTGTCGGAGCCGTTCAAGTTGGTGCTAGCTTTGTTACTCCTTTTGTTGTAGATAGACTTGGTAGAAAAATGTTGTTGTTGATTTCGGCCATTGGTATGTTAATTGCCGAAGTGCCTTTGGGATTATACTTCTATTTGAAAGACGACGGAGTGGATGTTGATTCTATATTTTGGTTGCCCATTTTATGCTTAATCGTTTATATTACTTTATACAATTGGGGTTTTGGACCGTTGCCCTGGACTGTGATGGCAGAAATATTTCCAACCAACGTTAAAGCTGTCGCTTCAACAGCTACGGCGTCATTTTGTTGGGTGTTAGGTTTCATTATAACAAAATTCTTTGCATCTGTTTCCGATAGTATCGGTTTGGGTGGTTCGTTTTGGCTGTTTTCAGGTTTTTGTGTGTTAGCAATAATCTTCCTTTTAATGTATATGATTGAAACTAAAGGTAGAAGCTTTCAAGAAATTCAAAATATATTAGCAAAATAATGTTATTGTTATTAAAATGTGTTAAAAAAATTGTGATAAGATTACGAAACTAACACTTTCTTAATCTTTTTTATAAGCTCTACTAGTATTGATTTATAAATTTTGTATAAAATAGTTAAAATTTTAATTAAGTATCGAAAGAGTTTCTACGAAACTAAATTGTTATTAATAAAAACATATTTATAAATATTTTATATGAGATTGCAAGAATAAACAAAATATGCAGAGGTCCTGGGTATTACTTAATTAAAGTTTCTTATACCCTCTCCAGTTTTCCTCCAATTATTTTTTAATTATTTGAACTCAATTGAACTACAACGTTACAACTTTTAATTTAAAAAATGGCCTAAGCGAGCATTAAATAACAAAGATTAAAAACAAGCCACTATTACTATTTTAAAATAATCTAATTAAAATTTCAATTAAAAAAGTGAATGCAAGAGCCATCTATTGTATTTTAAAATAATCTGATATAATTTTGTTATAGTAGGAGAGCACTTGTTATCATATATCATCATCATTTATATAAGTGAATGCATGTAGTCTTTAAGGTGGAAAGTCCCTGTTCCCTGTTTAGTAAATAATTCTTCATTGACGAACGAAGCGTACGAAAACTAAAAATTTGAAACGTCTTTACAGTGTTGATGTCCCTGCGACTGCCTTTTTGGCAAAAAAGTAAGCTGTCCTTGAATAGTAGGCAATTGTATACCGAAATTAGCCAAAATACGGGCTAGCTCAACTGAAATTCTGAAAAAGTATGAAAACTTTTTGACGATACGCTTCAAAAGCATGACACTTGTAAGCAATTTTCATTTCATATTTGAAAAGCTAAGTATTAATAATTAAAAAAAATGCCTTGTACCGCACTATAATTAATACACCTTACACTTTAGTTTGCAAAATTTTTTTTTGAAAACACTGACAAATTAAGGCGGAATTTAAGGTGGCCGAACCAATTAAAATTAGTAGCGGAGCTCTCCCCCTTAAGTAGCAAATTTATTATAGATAGGCAACCAAACATACACAACCTTTATTATGTAGATGTACGAGTCTTTTTACAGCATCTCGAGGTCATTAAAAAGGGCGCGGGGCGATAAGCAAAGTAAGCATCGCACAGGGGCTTCTTGACCGATTATCTTTAAAACTAAATAATTTTTAAAGATACTAAAATAGCAATAACAGTTTCACCAAACTATAGATACTATTACTACGTATACATGAAGTATTGAATACGGTATTGAGTTTTGACTCAAAACTTATCAAAGTGTATACATGAAAAGGTCATGTGATAGGTTTGAATACGTTTTCAATACTATTTTTAATAGGTTGACAACCGTCTACAAGTTGTTATAGATACCTATATAGGTTGTCTGGTTACAAAGAATTTTGATATGTGATTTGTTAACTAACAGAGTAATTCGCAAGGGGTGGCAGTATTCTATCGGTTCTAAGCGTATACATGACAATTTTCAGTTCAAAATTTCGATCCGATCCCGTATTTTTTGGGATTGGAACGAGGTATTGAATACGCGTGTTTAAAGTGTATACATGCGGTTTTCAAAACTCAAAACGTTTTCAATCCGTATTCAATACTGCTTGTATACGTAGTAAAAATAAAAACAAATGTGGGTCAAAATTTGAGATTAAAAGTATGCAAAACTGCATCTTCAGTAACCCAAGTTACCAAAAATACCCTTAAAAGAATATTTTTGTTTCCATTCTTCTATAATACCGTGTAGCGTCAAGAGTTGACGAGTGCCCACGGTTTTGAATCTTTTCTTTTAAACATAAGTCATAAGGACTCAACATATCAAAAAATTGCAAAAATCGAGGAGGGTGTATTTTGGAAACTTCGACTTGAACATTTGACACTGGAACAGTTTGACCAAAAAGGCTTAAATCAAAGAAGCGATGCGTAAAATAAATAGTACGTTCCTTTAGCTTTAAATAGGCGTATTTTGCAGAAATATATCTCTTTTAGATCGCGAGTTCTAAATTATTGAAGTATTCGTGTTTTCAAAATAGTTCAAAAATTAATTTGACCATCCAAATGGACCATGATAGGTCCAAAATAATTTTTTCGCAAAACCACTTTGTACACTTAAGTTTGAACATATTTCCAACCGACACACCAAATTTCGTCAAAATCCGAAGACCTAAGGGTCAAAAGTACTTTATTTTTCCAACTACGGAGTAATTAGTCTTTCTCAAAGTACTGTTTAAAAGTTTTTCTTTATTAACTACGTAACTACGTACACAAGTAAATATACAAAGTATTAAGACTAGGTATCGACTAAGACTAACTTATTAATTGCATTTTTCGTATTTATAACCTTTTCTTATCATTTAAAGATACAAACATTTCCTTTTTGATTAACCCTATTTAGTACAGGCAAAATACCCTAAAATCAGCGGTTACCTTGCATATGCTACGGTCAAGCTGAAATTTTGTAGACACATTGTCTTCGGTGTCCTAAACAACATACTAAAAGTCCCCAAGAATCCCCTGTGAGCTTCCTCCAATATCGTGGATCTTAGCCCCTCAAGTGCAGTTTTTCGCCATTTCATTAATTAATCCAAATTATCCTAAAATAGTCTTAACAAATTTTTTAGACCATAAAATTTTCTACAACTTTTGTATTTACAAAATACGATGTTAGAGCAATGGTTTTCTCACAAAATGAAATTTAAAAGAGCTGTCTTCAAAAATAATATTAAGCAGGCGATTGCTATTATATTTATATCAATATTTAGATCTTAGGCCCCCAAGTGCAGTTTTTCGCTATTTACTCCGTCAGGTTGAATTTAATCATTAAATTAGTTTAGCAATATTTTATAAAGCATCAAATTATTTATTAAATGAGCTATAGAACACATTTTTACGTTCAAAAGATGTAGAGTAGTTAGATGAGTCAGAGGAATGAAAGTCAAGCGGGGTTGTGACATGGAAATTAAACAATCCAAATTTTCTATCGGAAAAGAATTCTTTTGAATGTTTTCCGGCCGGATCTTTTTTTTTAACCCACTAACTTTTCCGTTTCATAATTATTCCAATCGATTGGCGAAAATGGGAAATTTCTTAAAAAAAATTTTGAAATTTTTTGATATCCGATAAATTTGAAAATTCTTTTTAAATACTGGCAAACATTATACAATTCCCTACAATTTTAAATATCGAAAAATGCCCGGCAAAATTAGGGGAAAAATTTAACATCAACTTTTTTCAATAAAAAATTAAAATCACTTTGCTTTTTGATTTTAATTTTAATACTGAGTATAATAAGCATCAAACAACCTTTTATAATATTTATTTCAAATAAATACAATAATCGAAATATCTGATGTGACATGATAAATCAAACACCCTGTATATACGTGCTCGTATATGCAATTAACTCTTTTAGAGGCATTATAACATCTCTAAAAAGCATAATAAGTCGTTTTTGAGAACACTTTTATGATAATGTTTAAATATCTCCACAGCATTAGATAATGTCGAAATTTTTCGCAGAATTCAACACCTGCTCCTTTAGTCCCAGTGAATCGGAAGACGTTCTAATTCTCGGATATTAGAGTATAAGCTTTCATGTTTCATTTTCGTAAGCGATTATTGAAAATGTGCAGTACTTTTACCTTAGGAGGAATTTTAAGAAAAAATTGCCTATTTATCCACTTCTTCAATGTATTAAATAGAAAGAGGAAACTTGAGCTGATTAGTAAAATCTAACCAGTGCATCAAAAAGTAGACATATTTTCCTTCATAACGAGTTCTTAGTTTATTCAATCCGTTTAATATTAACCATTTTACAGCAATTTGAGTCAAGATTTTTATTAAAAATAAAATTTGCAAAAAACGACGAAATATGAAATCATTGTGCTTTTTTAAAATAAATGTACAATCGATTTCTAATCACTTAACTTTGACAAATAATTCATAAGGAACAATATCCTTGAACGAAAAGTTTTTAAAATAATCCTTCCCACAAAATATCTTTTACTGTTTAAAAAATGGTACATGAAAAACTGTGAAAAACTTTATTTGTGGTTTAATATTACAAGGTGTAACAAAAGTAAATTTAAAAGACATGAAAATAAAGGCTGAATCCTTCGGCTTTAAATTCATATAATTTTTTAAATTTTATCATTGTTCATCTCGGAGTAAAATAGTTTTTTGTCCATCATAGCAATCGCCTGCTTAATATTATTTTTGAAGACAGCTCTTTTAAATTTCATTTTGTGAGAAAACCATTGCTCTAACATCGTATTTTGTAAATACAAAAGTTGTAGAAAATTTTATGGTCTAAAAAATTTGTTAAGACTATTTTAGGATAATTTGGATTGAAAATGAGATACAAGAAAAACTAGAGTTTCCTCTGTTATTTTCAAGATAGTGGTACGCGCATAGGCTCGCTAAGGTCGAAATCTCGGATTTAACATTAGGAGACCACTTTATAAAACATATTAAAAAATTGGAACTATCGAAGTAATTCCGCGTAAAAAATCCTTCTGAACCACTATTCTTTAATAGCGTACTCCTCCACGCCCTTTGATCGTAGAAATGTGTTCTATAGCTTATTTAATAGATAATTTGATGCTTAATAAAATATTACTAAGCTACTTTTACGATTAAATGCAACCTGACAAAGTAAATGGCGAAATACTGCACTTGAGGGGCTAAGATCCACGATACTGGAGGAAGCTCACAGGGGATTCTTGGGGACTTTTAGTATGTTGTTTAGGACGCCGAAGACAACGTGTCTACAAAATTTTAGCTTGACCGTAGCATATGCAAGGTAAAATTGGATTTTGCCTGTACTAATTTTCCTGTTTATTACAATTAAAATTATTAATCAAATTAAGCGATTTTCCTTCCGTCCTAATTAATAAAATATTGAAGGAAATGTGATTAAGTGTAGTTGGATAACTCCTCCTCTCTAAGATGGAATTGTATACCACTTTTATTACAACCCTTAACACTATTTATTTCTACAAGAGTTCGGGGTAGGTACAGGTTTTGGAAGTACAATTGTATTAGGTTTTAAATATTGTACATCACAATATCGTTCCTTACCTTCTTTCTTTTTAAATAATCTGGTAATTTTTTCTTTAGAAATTACCTTTTTCTTATAAGCTACATACACACATATAATAATTAGAATTACAATTACAAAGATAATAATAATATTTGAGCTTCCTCTTTCTAGCATTTAAGGTAATGGTTTTTCTTTTTCAATTTCTATAATGTTAATTTTGATAATTGGTCTAACTTTATTGACTTTAAATTCATTTGAATTGCCTTAATATTAGAAACTGGATCTAATATTTGAGGTAAATATACGGGTTCCTCTGGTAATGTCATTTCTTCATTCACATATTTAAACTCTTTAGCCGTAAAAGTACATAAGTACGGTAATTGTATAGGTATAATAAGTTAATTGAAGTTCATGAATTTCTTCATGATCACATTGTTCATGAATTAGAGTTTTTTCAGGTAAGATAGCTTCGTTTGAATAATAGTTATTTGTTTTATAAGGAGACAAAGTGACGTTTTGTGTGACAAGACTGTGTTTGGCTGAAGAGCGAGCGCGTAGCGAGCGAGTCAGGCAATACAGGCGAGTCACACAAAACTACTTTGACTCCGTATAAAACATTAAATTTTTTCTGCAAACGTAAAGCGTAAAACTGAAAATTTTGATTTTTGAAAGAGCACCATCTCTTGTCAATTACTTGTAGTTCAATTGTCAAATATTTTTTAAAATTAACTTAAATTTGTAAAAAAAGCTAATTATTAAAAGCAACGAACTAATTATAAAGGAAAATTTAAAAAACATTAAATTGTTTACATTACAAATGCTTAAAAAACATTTTTTACGTTAAAAATAAAAATAATGTGCGGTTAAGATTTTACTTTTCCCTCCTAGACAGACAAAAATTACTTTTCTGACAATTTTTCCTGCCTCGGCGGGAAAGTTAAACTTCACCGTTACCTATTCAGTGACACAAAGGCGACTTTTTCTGACGTTTGAAGAAAAAATTCATTTTCATTATGAAACTTTAAAATTTCCTTTTTCATTACATTGATTTGTTCTTCAGTAATTACGTTTAAAACTGCAAAACTTAATGCTGTTTGTAAATCTGCTATTAGTTTTTGAAAATCGCTCATAGTTACTCTTAATAATGTTACAAAATACTTCTTATTCATTGTTTGAAAAGTATTATTTAAAATTTTGAAATTACTTGAGATGTTATTAAAAAGATTCTCATATTCCCGAATTATTTCATGATTTAAAGATATTTGTTTATTATAATGTTTGATTAGATTTTCTTGATTTCTAGCTATTTCTAATATCATAATATCATATCTTTCTCCGTCACTTGCATCTAAATTTCCTGATATAAACTTAAATATTAAACCTAGTGCATTTACTAAACCTCTTTTATTCCTAGTTTCTTTTTCTTTTAAAATGTCTGGATGAATCATGATTAAATCATTTTCTATATGTTTCATCTGATGCTGTAAAACTGTTATTTCTACTCCTATTACCGTTCTAAGCTCCTTATTCCCTACATTTTCATTTTCTCTTTTTAATTTTGTCACACAACTAACTAATTTGTTAAAATGTTCTTTTAATGGATTTAATTGATAATTATGTATAAAAGTATGCACCGTCCGTTGCACTCTCGTTTCTCCTAGCTTCAATGGAAGTATTCCTGGGTTATTGTCTAGTTTTTTTAAATTCTATCTGGTTCTTTCCCTTTGTTATTCGCATTAGGATTACTATAATTACTAGATGTAGTAGGTTCATTTTTATTTTCCGTTGATCAGGTCGTCTCGGATGCTGTCCTTAGTTAACGCTCCTTTTGAATCCTTTTTTATTTCGTGGAATTCGTTGGAATCGTTGATCCTTTTTTTGGATCGTTCCTAGATTTGATTCTGTTTTTTTGTATAATTTCTACTTTTTTCTTATTTTCTTTATTCGGGAGACACGTAAGTTTGAATCTGCACGACTGCGCCAGTTATGTTTACGGAATCGGAATTTAAGTTTTTAAAAAACTTTATTTTTCCAATTACGGAGTAATTAGTCTTACTCAAAGTACTGTTTAAAGGTTTTTCTTTATTAACTACGTACACAAGTAAATATACAAACTATTAAGACTAGGTATCGACTAAGACTAACTTATTAATTACATTTTTCGTATTTATAACCTTTTCTTATCATTTAAAGATACAAATATTTCCTTTTTGATTAGCCCTATTTTCCTGTTTATTACAATTAAAATTATTAATCAAATTAAGCGGTTTTCCTTCCGTCCTAATTAATAAAATATTGAAGGAAATGTGATTAAGTGTAGTTGGATAACTAATATAGAATTTAAATCTTATCAAATGATATTTATTTATATAATAAATAAAGTATTTATAAGCATT
This sequence comes from Malthinus seriepunctatus, assembly GCA_963924605.1. Taxonomy (NCBI): domain Eukaryota; kingdom Metazoa; phylum Arthropoda; class Insecta; order Coleoptera; family Cantharidae; genus Malthinus; species Malthinus seriepunctatus. The sequence continues at coordinate 12,356,025 of OZ004602.1, read as the reverse complement.
TAGCGTAGCATTACCATAAGTTCATTCATAAACGTTTTGTTACGAACTAAAATAAACTGAATCAAAATTCACTGTTTTTAGCGCGGCACATTTGAATAATTTTGAAAATTTTTAAAACTTTCTTTTAAATAAATTGTTTCTTTTTAAAAAATTAAATAACTTTATATCGATCATATTGATTTTTCGAAGATAGTCTACACTAAAGTTAAATTGGTTTAAAACTATGCAATATCTAGAATGTGGTCCCTACCTACCGTTAATAATCATTCTACTTGACCATAAATTGATTTTATAACAAATTTTGATAGTAAACGATGTTTTGGGGGCCCTTTCTGTCCTGGGTCCTACGGGCCCGTTATATACGCCACTGATTAAAGGAGATCCCTAAGGTGATTTTGAGTCTGTGAACTTCATTTCGCTGTGTATACCAAACAAATGTTACATAATAATTTAATTACATAAATTATTTGCTCATCATCTTGATTAACTTATATGCATCCAGTAATTGTTTTAAATTAAGTAGACCAAATCGTCTTAGTGTAAGACCTTGAAGAATATTTCTGCAATTAGAAATAATTATTCAAGAACGTCTCGTCAGTCTCGTGAATACATCAACACCAAAGATCGTATAATACACCCATTATGGTATGAACACATACAACCACGGAATAAGCAGTAATTATTGGGTATTTTCCTCAGTCCCCACATACGAAATTGCAATAACCAATTCGAACACTTTATGCCTCTATTATTAGAGTACCGTGTATTGTATGTTATTTTTTCTAAAATTAAAAAACTGGTAATCCGCACCAATAGATTCTGGTTTATCAATTAAATCTCAACTTGGCTCACTTAGTATGTAAAAAAGTCTTCATCGTGATCGTGAGTGCACACACACATCCATCAGCAGAATTAAATGTAAAGTGGTTTTTGAATAATTAATTTCTTAAGGAATGTAGTTTCAAAATAAAAACGAGTTACTTTTTACAGAGCTTGTAAGTTGAAGTTTACAAATTTATTAAAAAAATTAAGTATCTCTATGCGATATTCAAAAAAGGTTGATAAACTTGTAAATATTAAAACACACAGTGTAAAAATTTGTTGTTTGTTTAAATAGTTATACAAGTTGACTAAACTATAACTAATAATAGAAGACGCCTAAAGTCAATCTAAAAGCTATCAAAATAAGATTGCATCAAGATGGCTTTTAGGTAGACGAAGTGATAGAACTAACAGTAGAAGGAAAGTGACATTTTTAAGCAGTTTTATTGGATGCGATAGCAATTTTTTGAGAAAAATCTCGTACTTACTGCAGCTTTCTCCATTTTGTCCAGTTTATCCATACCCTCGATTTAACAAACAGTCTATTGAAATAGATAACAAATATTTTCAAGTTGGTCCTATTTACCAGTTAAATTATGTAATTAGCACGCGCACGCCATTATTCTATAAATTCTTGTTATTTTGAATTTTCCATCATAAACCACAGAAAAGAACCTTGGAATTGGGTAAATTTAATAAATAGCTTGTGGAACATGCACCTCTTCTTAAGAAATTCTTAATAAACAATTCCTAACAACTAATTACATTCATCTTCACTTATACCATCAATTATTGATTTATAATTGTTGTCAACAATTTGTTGGTTGATTTATAATTAGGTACGTCATCAGCAGAGAACGGTAATTCCAACACATAAATTGACATTAAACTAATCTTAAAAAATTATTTCGCTCAAGCGTAAAGTATTTTTATGTCTTAATTAAAATTTCTTTTAAAGACTTAAGAGGGAAATCCCGTAGAAAACACGTCATTGTAAAATGAAATATTGAGTTGGGTCAGCTGGGTATTAAAAAAATTATTGATGAAACGGTTCTGTGCATAATAGTTGGTTAATAAATAATAATATAATGCACCATGAACTTAAAAGACCCCCCATGAATATATTAAAAATATTCGATCATGTATAGTCGTCATTTGGTCATAAAAGTTAAGAAACTGAGCTAATCTTGTGCTATGTTAATTTACTACTTATAGTAAAAGGGTTAAGTCATTATTAAGCAGAGGGTAAAATTGAAATTTCGGCAACAACAAAAGATACAGCTTTTAAAAGCTTTTTAAAAGCAACACTTTACGTTTTGAATATTGGACATAAAATGAGCCTTTTCATCAACATATCATTTATGTGATTTTGTTACTATGGCAGCCACTTTACGGTCTAGACACAGTAAAATGCTATTTTACGGTTCCTAATTATGCTTAGACGGGTGCGCCATCTAGTGACATTTATTTGAAGTTCCTATTCTAAATAGTTAGGTACCTATTTTATCTGAAGTCTATAAATATTTACTCTTACTATTCCGAAAACAAATTTGCGGTTAGGTACAATGCATATAAATAAATACTATATAAATAGTCGAATAAAATTATGTATTTTGAATTTTATTGAAATTATTTATTTTAATTTAAAAATTGTTTACAGTTGAATAAAAAATACTGTTTGACGCACGGACATAAAAGTTTTTTGGTCTCGGCTGATGCATCGATTCACAAGCTCCGCATTCACCCGTGAAACATCATTTTACGTCCTTGTATCGTAATATACTATTTTTTTAATATCTAAAGACTGTTTCCAAAAACACGATAAGGGATATTTTGGTTATGTCCTACGGGCGACACACGTGGTTAATCCAGCCTTGTCTATCGATACATGAATAATTTATTACTTGTTAAATATAATAAATTTTAATTATTTATTTTTTGTCATCAGCTTGTTTAATTGTATACATTTATTCACTTTTTTTAAATGCTAAATCGGTGCTAAATGAATTTAATTTTTTATACTTTCAAGAAGTCTCCTAACTTAAGTATTTGAAAATTAATTTATTAAATATTATTACAAATAGATTTAATGTTATTCTTCTTATAATTAACATAAATTATTGCTTATGGAAAATTTTTTTAATTTTCTACTTAAAACCATCAACGGCGCGGCGTTGACTACCTATACTGCTATACTATTTAAACTCTACATCAATTAACACTTTTGTAAGTGGGTCATTATGAGATTATGACATGATTATGATACAGACCATAATTTTACATAAACTAATGAAAGCTACACATTTTGTGTAAACACAAGTTAAAATATGGAAAAAAAATGGGACAAAATAATGCAATTGCAGGCCTGCATTCTTTCATTGAAATTTTCGCACCTTTTGGCATAATTGCGGCTCTGAATTATTGATGACGGGTTCTTCAGCTTGGAGGTTTTTGGGAATAGACTTTCAGTTTTAAGCAATACCAACAAACGATATGAAATGCACGAAAGCACGACAGTTAGCTTCAACCGAATGAAAAAGCTTTCCCGATTTTCTTGGAACTGAGCAAACCGATAGAAATTTAAAAGAGCGCATTCGATGTATTTTTAAATTCTGAACCGATTATCTATGTACAGTTTTGCTGTGAAATAATTAGGGGAGTCAATATTTGAAGTAGTTTAGTTTTTTACATGTTAAATCGCTATGTTTAAATTACAGGTTTGCACACTGTATACGTGACGAGTGTAAAAAAATTTGGAATTTATTGGGGAGGTGTTAGATGAACATACATCTTATTTCAATTATTTAAATAATTTTAAGAATTTGAAGTGTTATTACTAGCCAAACATTAAATTATCTGCGAAAGCAAAGAATTTTAATTTTCGTTAAAGGGGGTGAGTACGCACACCTCATTTTTTTCAAAATCTGATATTCGTCATACTTTTTCGTGAAAAGTATTGTTACCATATATTTCGAGGGTGCTGAATTGATCTGTTACAATGGAAAATCGATCTGAACATCCCCATGGGTATAAAATCGCCATTTTTTTAACTGGCGCTGTAAGAACGCTCTTTCAAAGATTTTAAGAGTTCGAGTAAAATGATATCTACTGCACTTTTGGTTAATATAATGAAACTCGGCAAATAGTTGACTGGAACCGTATTGAGTAATTTTGTTCGATGAGACCAAAGATATGTTCGAAGGGGCCGCTGTCGCTGTACAGTCAGTCTCACAATTAATGGCCATCCTGGCTATACGTCTAGCACGAATTGTGGATGCAATCATCATAACACACCCTACTTAAATTGAGAGTAACTTTATTTTTCCATCAAGTAGTAAATCAACAACCCCCCCCCTTCTGCCCTTTTGTCGTTGTTGGCTAATAATCACCCTGGAGTATAGCCAGAGTGGCTAATAATTGTAAGGGACTGTACATCCCTCTATTTTCAAGATCTGATGTTGGCCTTATTTTTTTGTGAGAAGTATTGTTGCTGTACATTTTGAAGGTGCTGAATCGATCTGTGACCATGTCAAATCCATCTGAACAACTTCCGGTGTTTAAAATCGGCATCTTTTGCTTTAGTGCTGTAAAAACGCTCTTTCAAAAGTTTAAAAACAGTCTATTGAGGCATTGTTTATCGGTATTTTTTTGCTCTCATCGGACAAAATTTCTCTATGTGATCCTAGTATTAAACCAACATTTTTTTAAATGCTGGTGGTCTACAAGAAATATATTGTTTAGTATGTATAAGGTTATGTTGTGACACTGACATATTCAGCAGACATGCGCATATAACTTTTTCATTTCTGAGTCGTTTCTTGTTCCTTATAAATTAATATCCAAGGGTATATTTTCTTTGATTCTACTAAGCAATTATTATTTTGAATTGACATAAACGACATAAATTACAAAAAATAATTAGGTTAAATGATGGTTAAATGTCATCCTATCAACCAGACAATTTAAATTATGAGTGAAGTTAAAGCAAATAATTGTTACCTTTATTTTGTCGTTTTTACAGGTTGTTCTTTTTAATTAATTAATCAAATGAACTTTATACGAGTAAAATTGTTTAGGTAATTTAGTAACATTTGCAATGGGAATGTCCCTCACGTGGACGTCGCCTGTTTTGCCAAGACTAACAATATGTGGTCCTGAAAATCCATTAGATGAGGCAGCCACAACAGAGCAAATTTCGTGGATTGGTTCTTTATATGCTCTCGGTGCTATGTTAGGCGCACTTGGGTCTGGTTACCTTACTCACATAATTGGAAGAAAAAAATGCATCATATCAGGCGGAATTTTACTTGCTGCATGTTTCATTATTTTAGGTTATGCCACAACTATTGTTCTCTACTACGTATGTAGATTTTTTCTCGGTTTTGCTAGCGGTGCTATTTTCACTGTTATTCCTATGTATAATGGGGAAATTTCTGAAATTAAGGTACGTGGACGGGTTTGTTCGACTTTAACCACGTGTGAAACTGCTGGAGAGTTTTTGACGTATTGTATCGGGCCCTATTTATCAATATTTTGGTTCTGCATCACTTGTGGTTGTATAGCTGGAGTTGCTTCGTTACTTTGCTTTTTTATTTTACCTGAAAGTCCCTACTATTTTGTATACGTGAAAGATTATGCCGCAGCTGAAAAATCTCTGATTATATTACGCCGTGCCACTAAAGAACAAGTTAAAAACGAACTTGAATTGTTAAAAAGTTTTGTCGAAGAAGCCCACAATAATAAAGCAAACTTGTTGGATTTGGTTAAAATAAAAGCTTCGAGAAAAGCTTTGGTTATTACTTGGGGGATAATTCTTTTTCAACACTTTTCTGGCGTTGTTCCAATTCTTCTTTACGCCGAAATAATATTTTTTGAAAGTGGGACTTCGTGGAGGCCAGAAATTTGTGCTATGACTCTTGGTGGTGTTGAATTTTTGTCTAGTTTTATCGCCCCTACTATTGTGGATACGTTTGGTAGCAAAGATCTTTTGCTTGTTTCAGCTGTGGGGATGGCGATTGCCGAATATCCTCTTGGTGTATATTTTTTGTTACAAAAAATGGGAAAAGATGTCGACGGGCTATTTTGGTTACCTGTTTTTTGTTTAATGTTATACATACTTACATATACTGTTGGTTTTGGTCCTGTAACGTGGACTATTATGGGAGAAATTTTTCCTGCAAATGTTAAAAGCCTAGCTTTCTCAATAACTGCTTGTTATTTTTGGTTTATGGTATTTATCTTGAGCAGATATTTTTTCTTTGTTATTGAGTTAGTTGGTCCGGCTATTTCATTTTTCGCGTTTGCCACAATTTGTGTGGTTGCCATACTTTTCATTTTAATTTTCGTTATCGACACCAAAGGCAAGACTTTTCAAGAAATTCAAGATACTCTAAACGCTTAAAGAACATCTACAACCATATTCGTTAATCTAAGCTTTAAGTATTTTCATGTAAATAGATGATTTTTGCTTACAATATTAAAATGTTTTATTGGTTTTATCTTTATTATTTTCGCTCAGATAGTGTTGTAATTAGTGTAAATACGAAATACCTAGTTTTCTCTACTGTGTTTATTTACCTACTTTAAATTAATAGTTATTTAGCATTCACCTTGTGGGAAAAATATTGCTAATAATACCTATTTCAAGTATAAAAAATTAGCACTTTAGCTAATTAGCTGTAACCCAAGTTAACGTTTTCCTATAAAATACAGTGCGCGTGAAAGGTATGGAACATAGCAAATAAAACTGAACTAAATGGTTTTATTCATAAATCTTGAAACACATTAAAATACACATTATTTGTATGTCAAAATCGTTTTCATGTGTATTAAAAAAAATGAAATGACGTGTTTCAAGATTTAGGAAAAATAGTATATTATAATATAAGTGTATAAGACTTATTGCATTAGCGATGAAAATTACCAGCACGGGCTTGCGAGTGCTTGTAGCGGCGCTTGTGCGATAAAGTCTACTTATACACGAGTATTATACGCTATTTTTTATTATAATTGCAATTAAAACCTCTATGGTGGACAAAAACGAATGAAATCACAACACAAGGCAAGTTGCAGAAATTGCAACGCCTAGCGTGTTTGGGTATAACAGGGGCTATGAGTACAACCCTGACTACCTTTAGAACTACGACCCCTTCACCTACGGGTGAAGAGGGAGAACCTTCAAACCGCCATAAAAATTACGAAGAGCAAGAAATTCAAACTGGGTGACAGAACAGGTCACCTAAAGATCCTGGACTTTCTACAGTCAGAATTGTTTGCAAACCCTTGGATGTCATTTCAAGAGTGTTCGACTTCCAGGCACCGTTCGAGGTGATCATTCAGGACCGCAACACGGCTAGAAGTCAGTCGATACAACTGGAACAAAACTCCTCCGTCTGGTATTCAGATAGATCTAAAACTGAACAGCTAACAGGTATAGGCATATTAGGTATGCCCCAAAATATAGAGCATCAATAGCCTTAGGAACCTACTCCACAATTATGCAAGCTGAAACTTTTGTAATAGATCTATGTGCCCGAGAATGCCTACGAAGGAATTTAAAGAGCAAAAAAGTTTACATAATGTCTAACAGCCAAACTGCGATAAAGGTACGCAAAGCCAGTAGCGTTGACTTCTTATCCACTTGGGAATCTAGCAAACTCCTCAAAACTCACAGGGATAACAAAGCTGCCCTTCAGTGGGTGCTGAGTCACGAGGGAATTGGTGGAAACGAAATAGCTGATGAATTAGCTAAAACAGGCTCAAAAGCCCTCCCGATTTGACCCGAACCATTCTGTGGACTATCTAAAAGGCATAGAAGGGGGGAGATACAAAACTGGGAAACTTAGAACAAAAATTCTCACTGGAACAACGCACCAGGACAAAGACACTCCAAGAAATTCATTGAATACTCGGCCACGAATGCTGTAAAGCTTCTTCTATTATCAAAGAATGAAATTAGACTCATCACGGGCAGAGTCGGACTGGCCTCATTTGGGTCCGTCGGCAACAACTATAATTTGGCCCCATATCCGGCTCCGTTTGGTCCCAAAAAGCATTTTATGACCCCGTTTGGCCCCAAAAAGCATTTGGCCCCGTCGGCTATTGCCGACCTGCCTACCTGTCTAGTCCGACCCTGATCACGGGTCTGTTTACTGGACACTGCCCAGTGAGGTATCATCTCAACAAACTGGGACTGGAGGATAGTGACATATGCAAACTCTGTGAATCGGAGATCGAATCCACCGAACACCTTCTCTGCAATTGCGATGCATTGGCTGGGCTTAAGCTGAAATACTTAGGGCGGGCTCAATTGACGCCTGAAGAAAGAAAAAGCAAACCTATATAAAAGAGAAAAAACTTAAATTTAAAAAAAAATTAAATTGGAAATAAAAAGCAAGCGTGTCGATTCTGGATACACTCTTGTTGCCACAGAGATACTTTTTGTTTACATTTGAGAACAGTTGATGTTGTGATTACCTAGACGACTTTACAGCACTAGTGCTATAAAGACGGTTTTATGAACGCTTTTTAGTGTTAAATTGGCAGATTATAATGCAAGTATGTATAATAGAAAGAACTATTTAGTCGATTTTATTTCCTATATGTACCGCATACCTTTCACGCGCACTGTATAGTGTATAATAAGTTTTAAAAACAATAATTTATTGATTGTTAAATAAAAATAAGTGGTAGGGATGCGATTTAAATTAAAATAACGACAAATTAAAGTTGTTCTGTTTTACATATCCTCCAACAACTCACTTCACAAGACCATCACACAAGTCCATCCAAGTATGATCAATTTAAAAGACTTCTTTTTAGTTCATCTTCTATCATTTTGTCACTGACCTTGCGTTTTCTGTTAAGTAAAATCACGTATATAACTTACCTGTTTTTATAAGCGACTTGCAGACTTCATAAGTAAATGTGCGTGTGTGATCATGTCTGTTTGAACGACTTTTTTCGAGTGCTATTTATTGAAGAAGTGCGCCCGCCGATATTTTGGAATTTTTTTATTGTGAATTGCTCCATTTTTTGGACACTTTTAGATAATATTGTTTAAATCAATTATCAGATTATCACAGTGTAAGTTTTTTAAAACTCTTTTAGCTTGCTTATCGTTTAAAATTCGAGTGCGTTCAGCCGATCAGTGATTACAAAGTTATCAATAAAATTTATAAATTACAATGCAGTTTTCATTTTTTTCGAGTTTTGAGTCACTGGGGCTTCAGACCAAAAATGCAAAATATCTTAGAAAAAGTCTGCTCTTTCGGTTACAGCGAAAATTAGAAAATTATTAACAACTTTTTAGGGGCACCCTATATTTACATTTTTCAAAATTCAAAATTTTAATCAAACCTTCCACATGAACCATGAAGAAACAGTTTTCTAAAAGCAGCAGAAGCCCTATTTTAAAAATTAATAATTATTTAATATTTAATGAAATAATTAAGAAAGAATAAACAAATTTAATTGACAAATAATTAAAAATTTAAAACTAAGCAAAATACTTTGATGTAATAATAAACAATAACACACATTAGCATTAGTTGAAAATTTGCATAAGACTGAATGACATATCAAAGGTTCAGGAAGTGCTTTCGGGCTCAAAAAGCTCTGTATGGCCTTTTTGAGGAACAAAAAAATCTTTTTAGATGAGGTCGATAAAAAAGTGGAGTGAAGACTCCAAAAGAAGCTCTAGAATATACCTATCTATAGGTATATTAGCAAAGTTGTCCCCTGAACTTTTTTTATTTTTAATTTTCCTTTTTATTTCAAAACTTCTAAAAACTGGATTTTCGATTGAAGATTTCAAAAGTAGTGCTATACAGGGCATTGAGAATTTTACTACGAGCTATTTATTGGCGGACGGATTGTAGAAACTCTAGCTTTCATCTCCTACCCACTATTCCTACGAGCTTTGCCGAATTCGATGGACGTTCCCATTTTAGCACAAGAGAACGAGCATCAATGCGGTGCTAGGGTCGTCAAGCTTCCAGATTTTTCACTGTGTGATTTTTTCATGTGGGGATGTGGGGTCATCTTAATATTCTTTGAAGAACCTAATCGTGACAAAATGTCAGTTATTTACAGCTAAGCAATTATTAAAAAATAGCAGACAATCGTAGAGGTATTCAATTCAAAATGGAGGTTTTGATTTATAAAAATATAATTATCATAACCAGCGTTTTCCAAACAGGGCTCCGTGGGAAGGTAGCAAGTGCTCCGCAAAAAAATTAATGATTATGTGTCATTACTTACCCTTCAAATTACACAAAGTGCTCCGTCAAAATTCAAAGACCCTCAAAGTGCTCCATTAGAGAATAAGTTTGGAAAACCCAAGACTCGAAACTGTCTTAACAGTTTAGACTCTAAACTGATCTAGGCTCGAATGATATTTGTAATTTGGGTTGCAGTAAAAAAAATTAGGACTTACAAGTTAAACGGACCACCCTGTATAGTTTATATTTTTTTGCTATTTTCCGTTAAATAATGAGTTGGTTTATTCGTTTATTTATGAGCTCTAATAATTCCAACCATATCCAAAACTTAATGTTGCATTATTACGTTAAATCTTCTGTAAAAATTGTATTACCGTGCCTGATGTGGTCTTTATTTTTATAACCTTTTTGATTACATGTTTCTCATGGCCTACATTATTTGGGCTACATTATGTAACTTTTGTTATTTCAGAACACCTTACATATTTTTGCGTATTTCGATTCCCATTTCAATGGTTTCAATGGCGCTCAAAACATCAAAACGATGTAAGGTTAATGCTGGGTGTGGACCAAAATATTGCCCATTTCATGCCAAAACAAGTCAACTTCCTTGCACATTGTGACGTAACAAGTTCATATTTTTGACTGCAGTTTGCATTAGGAAAATTATTTTCTTTTAATCTTCCAAAACTGCCAATAATGTCATATTTATACAGGGCAGGAGTCTCTTCAAATTTTCTAAAACTCAAAAGTAGATACTAAAAATTTTAATTTTGCATTTAATGTCCCTATGGTTCATTTTGAAAAGGGACGTGCGGTGATGGTGATAGTGTTGTAGATCTGTTTTATTCAAAATAAGTTAGCTTTTAAATGCAGCAATAATCACGTGTATTAAAAAATTAAAATTTTTAGTAGATATTCTTTCTAATTTGGTTCATTTCTTAACTAAATTTGAAATTAAATAATTAACATCGTGGACATATTTGTTTATGTTTAGCAATACACTTCCTTGTTATGTGAAGTTCAAGGTAACGAGTTTTTTAATTACATTATTCATTACTCCTATTTTATTTTTATTTTTTCATTCTTTATAAATAGTGATTTTTCTTGATTTTAGAGTGAATTTAAAATTTTTAGCTAAAAATACAAATCCAAAACCTGTTTAATAATTAATTAAATTTATTAAACTAAACAAATTATTTTCTAACATTACTTTAAAATTAAACTAAGGATTTCTAATCTTCTAATAGATAAAATGTAAAATACACGATAGTACATTTCGGTTTAAGAATAGACTTGATATCTGACATTTATTTTTGAACAATTCATGCCAAAAGTTTTTTATTAAGAAAAATAAAGTCAAAAATGTGTAATTAAATCAAAAATTAATTAGTTTCTTTAATAAATTTAAATAATTATGAATAATAAATTAATTTGATTTTAGTATAGTAAATAGCTTTAAAGCTAATTGTGAGAATACTGGATATTTTTCATCTTATTTACTACTATTTTTTACCATAAAAAACAATGTATCATACGTAGAAATCGTTTTTTTTCTATATTTATTATTATGGGAATTTATTTAAATTAATAATTGGAATTTATGTAACTTATTGTAGGTCATTCAAAATTGACACTGCTGTGATATAATAGAAAGTAAAATGGGAAGTAGAGGCATAATTTAGGCCCTTAAGGCCCTCTTAAGGGCCCATAACAGAAAAAACGGGGTGATCGTATTCAGGCAGGCCCATCTTTTGGTAATAAGTTATTTGTTATATGAGTGCCAGCGAACACGAAAACCTGGTTGGCTTCCAAAAGTAGTGGCTTAAGGCCTCAGGTGCAAGCGGCCTGCACAGGTCACCTGAACGCTGTTCAGAAGCTACAGTTTGGCCTGTGCAGGCCACCTAAACGGTTTCAGCACGCAGGTGGTCTGCACTGTGTGTGTGGACTGGCCATTTTTATGTATACTATGTTAGCATAGGTCTAATAATGGCTCTGTATAACCATATAGTGATCCATGGAGTATGGAGTAATAATCCAGGTTCTGCTCACTGCTCTACCAGAAAGAAGCACAGTCTTTTTCAATTTTAAGCGTGGTCAAGCGTGGAGGCTCTTCACAGTGCTCACTAGTTTGAGATTATGTTATTTTTGAGTCGAGTAAAATCATTTTCCTCGCGTTTTCTGGTTACCAGAAGACCTAACTCCGTTATGTAATATTTGATTTAATCGATTAAATAAAATGCGTCTACATTAATTTTATTGATATTACTTAATAAATGAATTGAATACGACTTAAATTGTTTAGTTATAAATAGAATTAATAAAAACATTTACTACATACTATTTTTATTATTGTACCATTCACAAACAATTCGTAGTTAAACCCGGAAATAATTTCCAAAATGGCATTTTAGCCTATCGGTGTTCTAGTAATTTTAAACCATTGCTTTTTCGTAGAGAAGATGTAAATTCTTCAGTGAGGTACTTAATGGACAACAATTTGAAGTATAATTATTTAATTTCCTGTTTCAGGTAACACAAGCTTTTTACACATTTCCAACAAGCACCACCTTAAATCTTCCCATTAATTGACCATGATAGAAACAAATGAAAATGTTGGAAACAGAAGATATTTGTACCTTACAGTATTTACAGGTAACCAACCCTTTATTAACATTACCAAAAATTTTATATCAATGTTTTAGGAAATTTACTTGCTTTTACTGTTGGCCTATCGGTTACGTGGAGTTCGCCAGTAATACCTAAATTATTAAATGGTACTTTAGAAGATAACCCATTTGATAGATACATAACGACTACCGAAGCATCATGGATTGGTGCTCTTTATGCGGTCGGGGGGGTTTTCGGTCCTCTCATAGCAGGATTCACGTTAACTAAGTTTGGGAGAAAAAAGTGCGCTTTGTTTTGTGGAGGAATTCCTTTCATACTCTCATTTTTATTAATTTCGTTTGCCAAAACTGTATATCTCTACTACATCGCTAGATTTATAATTGGAATTGCAGCTAGTAGTGTTTACACTGTTATTCCAATGTACAATGGAGAAATAGCGGAAGTTGCAATACGAGGAAAAATATGTTCTTCGATTTCAACGTTTGAAACTGCGGGAGAACTTTTATCTTACGTCTTGGGACCTTATTTATCAATTTTTTGGTACAACATGACAATTATGTGTGTTGCTACTGTAGCAACAATATTAGGATTTATAATTTTACCAGAAAGTCCTTTTTACTTAGTAATTAATAATAATTATTTAGGTGCTCGTAAAGCTTTAATTAAATTACGTTCGACTAACCCTGAGGGGGTTAAAGATGAATTAGAATTAATACTATCTATGGTCGAAGAATCTAAAATGCAACAAGGTACTTTAAGTGATATTTTTAAAACTAAAGCTTTAAGAAAAGCTCAGTTAATGATATTGGGCTTATTGACATTCCAATTATTATCGGGTATAATTCCGATAATATTTTACTCGCAAAGCATATTTGAAGAGACCGGAAGTGATTTTCCACCAGAGATGTGTGCTATAGCAATTGGAGTAACAGAATTTATTTCAAGTTTAATTACTCCTAATTTTGTAGATAGATGTGGAAGACGTCCTTTGCTTATTTTATCAGCAACGGGAATGTTAATATCAGAATTTGTTTTAGGGACTTATTTTTATTTGAAATACAGTGGTTACGATTTAGAAGAGTACTTTTGGTTACCTGTTATATGTCTTGTAGGTTATATATTTAGTTATATAATTGGTTTTGGTCCATTATTGTGGACTATAATGGGTGAAATATTTCCACCCAATATGAAATCGGCAAGTGCTACTTTTACTTGTTTTATTTATTGGTTTTTAATTTTTATTATGAGTAAATTATTTAATTTTATATCTGATCCATTTGGAATAGCAATATGTTTTTGGGTTTTTGCCGGAAATTGTGCTATTGCCATTGTATTTGTACTGACTTATGTAATTGAAACTAAAGGTAAAAATTTTCAAGAAATTCAATATGAATTAAGCAGGTGATTTAATTAGTAATATTATGTTAAATAGGTATTTAATAAAGTTTGTACATCTCATATAGTTTAAAGAAATGTAGAAAAGTAAGAGCTCTTTTAACTATTTTAACTTTTTCCAATCCAAGAAAAAGTTGTTATAATAGAGAAAAAATAATAATAAATTTTTTTTACATTTCTCGACGTTTTAAGTCCCCCTGATTCCAAAAATGCAAAAAATTTTCAAAGCTCGTAAAATTGGCTTTCTGAAGATATAAAATGGTATATTTTGAACTTCAATTTATGCCAAAATTATAAAAAAATGAAATTTTTGAAACAGTTTACACCTAAAAATTCTGCTTACACACAGAAGTCCCAGGTTCAATACTTGACGGAAGCAATTTTAAGCAATTTATTGAGGGAGGGGTTATCCACTCTCTGCAGTCAATGTACAAAAATTGAGCTGTCAACGGTAGTCATGGGTAGTCAGTGGCAGCCATAGTATATGCAGTCATGGGCAGTCAACTGCAGTCAGTGTACCAAATTCAAAACAGTGGTTGATTCCTCGCAATTTATCATGTAATTTACATTAAAATAAAAATAAATTTAATACAAAATTGCAAGATTTGACGGACGGAAAAAGTTCCTCGTATGGCCACATCCGTTGTTTTTAATACCTGATACCACTGATACTTATCTAATAGTTGCTAATAGTAATAAAATAGCACTATTAACATAAAAACTGTACATTCTCTTCCTCATTTCTAAGTTTGTGTATTGTGGGTTGCCTACCTTATAGGCGTCCAATCCTTTCTTTTTATTATTATACAGTGTTGTCATATGCCTCAGTACTTGAGTTATTGATTGAGGTTAGGTAAACTTGACACTTAAACGTCAAAATAGGTCATATACCCTTAACGCGATTCAATAATGCATTAAAGTTTTTAAATAACATAAATTAAACCTATACGTTTGTTTTACCAGCCGATTTAATGATGAACGTAGCTGGTAGAATACACCTAAACAAAATGACATGCTGCTTTTTGTGTCTATGTGTGATGTTTGTGTTTTTTTATACAAATGCAAATGAGAATGTACAGTGGGCCAAAACTAGTAATCAAATAAACTTGCGAAAATTATTGGCGGTAGCAATAATGGCAGCTGAAGATGGTGGAAGAGTAGTCGTTGCTACGAAAAACGATATAAAAGTTGATAGTAAAGGATTAACAATAGAAGGTGCTAACGATACTGTTACTAATGCAGATATTAAGTCCCATTGTGTTATGACTACAGTATTGGCTCGTAATTATCCGCAATTGACTGTAATTTCGGAAGAAGCAAAAGCTCCTTGTGAGGATGACGGGCGCCGAGATTTCAATGCTTCAGACGTAGTCGAAGTTCATATAAGGGACGAATTTGTTGATATAGAAGATTTAAAAGTTTGGATTGACCCTTTAGACGCTACACAAGAATATACAGGTACTTTTAGTAATCAATCCAAATAATGCATAAAATTGTTTTGATTAAATTCTTTAGAAAATCTCGATTTATATGTTACAACGATGGTCTGTATTGCTTATAAAGGACAACCTTTAATCGGAGTAATTCATAAACCCTTTTTTGGGGATACAATGTGGGCTTGGATTGGAAAAACAAGGTCTCTTAATTTAAAAGAACCAAAAGTAAGTACAAATTTAATTGTTGAAACCTTTTTTGCCACATAATTAAATTTTGCATTGTTTAAGGATAAAGATGAAAATAAAGTAACTTTTATTACTTCTCGTTCTCATAAAGGAGATGTAAAAGAACTAATTAGAGAGAAATTTAAAGACGAAAATTATGAAATTATATCTGCAGGTGGTGCTGGTAAGATTTTTATTTTATAAAATTTATTAAGTTTCAATTGGAAGTATTGTTTAAGGCTACAAAGTACTTGAGCTTGCTCGAGGTACCGCAGATGCTTACGTTCATGCCACTGTCATTAAAAAATGGGATATTTGCGCTGGAAATGTTATAGTTAATTCGCTAGGTGGTAAAATGACCACAAGACACGGTGTTGAAGTAGACTTTAGTAATTCGGATGATGTAGTTAACAAAGATGGTCTTATTGTAGCTTTAAAAAATTACAACAAATATTTTGATGCACTCTCTTTAAAAGAGTAATTGTAATAGTGTCAAATTTTGCAATAGTCATTTCTCCTACTTCTTGAAATAAAAATAGAATATTGTGCCAGTGAACAATAACTAATAATCTCATTTATTAATTTAATCATATTCGTCACTATGTAAGTGCTTACATTTAGTCAATGTATACAATAGAAGTCCGTGCATTAAAATCCTCTATAAATTTGTAATATTGATTGTTTTTCCTAATATCACATAAAATTATTTATTACTAACTAGTTGGGTCTTGTTGCTTCTCCTTGTATTACGTGTTGTAATTAACATACGATGTGTATACGTCAAACCCCAACGATATTACATTATCATATAATACTCGAAATTTTGGTGGTACATAATAAAAGTTAATAACCTGGCAAGGTGGCCAAACCAACCAGTCCGCCTTATACAATGTTAATCCTTTTTGTTTAAAATCTACAATAAATTCATCTAAACTATCACCATCCAGATAGCTCATACAAATTAAAAAACTAGTTATACATAAAGGTGAACACACGCATTGATCTATAAATAATTTTTTAAATAACGTTTTCATAGCTTTGCCCGGTAAATATCTATCGAGAAATATATAGTAAGTGTGGCAAAAAATTCCAATTGGTAATCCTGTACTTGCCATTTTTGCTGTTCTTAATTTATTCCACTTTGTTACGTGACCACTATATATTTCATATCTTTGTTCTATAAAATCCCCAAATCCACTGAGTCCAATCGATAGGCACATATTGGTGTAAAATAAATTTTTCTTTTTAAAAGCAACCGAGAGACTTTTTCTTAAGCGATTTGTCATTGTAAATTATTGAGCAATTAATGTATAATTCATAGTTTTGATAATGAGGAAAAAAACTATTTCTTAATTTTAAAACTACGCTTAAATACGCGCACATGACATCATAAAAGTTAGGTTATGACATGACGCAAATGATGTAAGATGTAAATAATTTACAGTACCGTACTTCTTAATTTTAACAAAAATATTTTTTAACTTTTTCCAATCCAAGAAAAAGTTGTTTTTCTTCAAACGTCAAAAAAAGTCGACTTTGTGCCACTCAAGATAAGTTTGAAGTTTAACTTTCCCGCCGAGGCAGGAAAAATTGTCAGCAGAGTACGTTTTTCTGCAAACGTCAAAAAAAGTCGACTTTGTGTCACTCAATATGTCAGGAATGTCAGGATGAAGTTTAAGTTTCCCGCCGAGGCATTCTTAACCCTACCTTTAAGGGGCTAAAGTAAGTCAAAATTTAGAAATGGATTTTCTCAAAATTTCCTCTGCCATATTTTTTCTTTTTTGGATATGTTACAGACAATGTAATTCTCTATCGAAATATAAATTTTTATCAAAATCTCTCCAGCCGTTTTGGAGTAATGATTTTTTGAATGTGAAAACTTCAAAAATCTCTTATTTCTTTTGTAATAAAAATGAAAACTTGAAAATGTATATATTTATCAATCCCATGAATATCTATTATTTGACACTATTTTAGGTTAACAAAACGCTTCCGTTTAAACCGGAAATTACAAAAATATCAAAACTTTTAGAAACACCCTGTATATTTTTCAATATTTTCTAGGCTCCTAAAATTAGCTTTCTGAAGATATAAAATAATGTATATTTTGAGTTTCAATTTATGCCAAATTTAAAAAAGAATGAAACTAGTATTTTAAGGTCTATTCCCACACAACCGAGATTGATCCGTCACGTCACGTCTCCGGTCAGTCAAATTTTTTGTGATTTTATTTTGACGGACAGCACGATTCACAGATTATAGATTTAAGAATATATCTCAGTTATCTGTGGCACGATTCACACACATCAGTCATGTATCCGTCATTTACCTTCAATTATAAAAGGATTTATAAAAATATCGTTGTCGACGATATTTTATTTGACTGACCGGAGACGTGACGGCGTCAAAAGCAAAATCTCCGAACCATGACTGATGAGTGTGAATGGAGTCATTTAAAAGCACGCTTCCGATAATTTTTATACCATTTTTGACTGACCGGAGACGTGACGTGACGGAACAATCACGGTTGTGTGTGAATACAACTTTAGACAGTTAATACCTAAAAATTCTGCTTACACGCAGAAGTCCCAAGTTCGAAGCCTGAAGCACGGGAGTAAATTTTTTTAAGTTTTTTTTTTATAATATCATGCACTACTAATTTATATTAACATAAAAATAAATTTAATAATAAAAACAACTGATGTGGCCATACAAGGAACTGTTTTCATGCTTAATTTCAACACCTAAACGCTTCTTTAGTGCACTTTTTAAAGTTTTTTTTAATGTCTTTTACTTATAAAATATTAAATGAAATTTTAATTTAAAAAAAAATACAAAATTACAAGATCTGACGGACGGAAAAAGTTCCTCGTAAGGCCACATCCGTTGTTTTCTAATTTATTTTCATATCACTTCAATTTACAAATATGGCAATTTTTCTCGAGATTAAAACCTTGTTATAATATCTATTAAATCCACTTTATTAACTCAACGCTTAATTGTTATACAAACACGAAATAATTTTAAGAACCTAAACACATACAGATCTAAATTGTTACAAAAATAAATTAAGAAACTATTGATATTAAAACATACCATCATTGATACCAATAGGGACTAGTATAGCTAAAAATAAAATAACATTACGTAAAAGTGGTCTCCAGTCGGAAGGAACAGCATATGGTAGCAAAACTTTGGTCAACCTGTGCACTTCGTGTGATGCACAAACAAAAATAAACGAAGTTATAATAACATTAAGAACTGGATAACCTGGTATGAGAACCATCACTCCATGAGTATCGGCAGCTAACCAAATATGGTACTGGCTTATAAATAATTCTAAAGAAATATTTCCGAACCAAGCAAAAAAGCTTGAATATCTTGTACGTAACATACCAGATATGTTTCGAAGAACTATATAACTAACAATAGGAATAAAAATAATATATGAGTGAATTTCTGTACAGTCAAGTTCATTTCGACACAAAAATGTAAAAGTAAAGTAACTACCGATGCCTATTATACCCAATAAAGTTGCACTTAAAGCTATACCTCTTGAAAATAAGTTATTGTGATTATTATCATCAAAAAAATTATACTTTTGAGCAAGTAAATGAACTACAGCAAACAGCATACCGTACAGCGCAGAGTATCTATCCAATTTCCACCTATACCACCACTCATGTATATCATCGTCGGTTGTAACAAATAAAGCTTTCCAAGGTCGAGTTACAAAAACTTTCTCAAAGAAAACTTCCGACATAAACAAAATTGTTATTACAGTAAACAAACACACAAATTTAATTACTAAATAGAAGTATTGTACAACATTATTTTCAGAAGTTTGCGCGTTAATATGAGGAGGTAGCGCTAACACACCATAGCACATCATAAACCAAAAAGACATTAGTGGTACAAAATTATAAAACTGATAAGGTCGATTCATACACAAGCATAAAGTAACGGTCATAAAATTCAACTGAAATAAAACCTTGAAGAAATTAAACATACCAACATCGGCTCGTTGCCACACATGACAAAACTGTTGATAGCCCAATAAAAATAAGTAAGCCGATATCAAAATTTTAATGTGCATATTAATAGGCAAAATTTGATTAGCTCCCGTTACATAACAAACTAAAATAACCAACTGCATCCAACCTTTCCACTCATCAATTTGATCACGATGGAGTATTTTAGTAAATTTACTATCCTCGGTAAAAAACAAACCTAAGGCACAAACGTACCCAATTGGTAACCAAAAACTAAATTCAGAATAATATTTGTTTTCTTTCATAAAAAAGTTGGTTCTATCGCATATAAAAAAGTATCCCATTATTACGGCAATTCTTGCTAATGATGTAAAAAGAGTATACATATCACTTGTTGGTAATGTCAGTGGAATATCCGGATCGGTCAATAGTGTATATTCGTGTTCGTGACGACCTTTAAACTTTAATATCCAACGATGAAAAACCATTCCCATAGAAATTAAAACACTGCAAATGAAATCTTATGCACAAAATAAATTAAAACTGTTATTTACTTACCAAACAGCCAAAAACGAAAAAGTAACAATCTGAAGTGTTGTGTAAGTCTCTGCTGAACTACAACATGAACCATCATTGAAATTCATGTAGTCGTTACAATACATGTTTAGAAGTATTTGAGTATCATGTTGCAACGCTCTTTTTGCTAAGTGTATGCCATCTGAACTTTCTGCTATCATTCCTTGAGCTACTAAACGTGCACTCCACCACAATTCGGCAGTTGAAAATGACAAAATCTCAATTGCAGCTTTATTATATAAATCAATTTGTTCATTTGTGACCATTCGAAATTCGGGTTTTAATTTTTCATAATTAACAGGTTCTTGTAAAGCCCACAATACTCGAGTTTTTCGTTCGTGTAATCTATCTATTGGTTGTACCAGTCTAGTTAAATTTACATTATATTCTTGTACCGTTGCTAATGAGGCATTAGAAGTCATAATTGACCATAAACCACATCCTGCAATAATTACAGAAGGTCGATCTTCCATATTTTGCCACTTTCTACAAATAATAAGAATTTCAAATTAACTTATTAAGTTGAAGATTTTAGGACCTACCTAAAAGTTTCTACCATGTGGTTAGAGATGTAAGGAGTCCACACAAATTCTACATTTATCTTTAGTTTGTTGTCTACATGAGTTAAATTAGCGTTAATGGGACCGGTTATTTTTTCAGACACTTCATCTAGATATTGCAAGTGTTCAACAAAAGAAAGGTATAAATCACGTATTCTTGAATCACCAACAAACACAAAATATGAATTAGTACCGTAAAATGCTAAATACCGTAAACATCTTCGTGTATCTCTGAAAATCAACATGAACAGTAACCGTTTGAAATTTTAATAGTAAACTTACATTTTACTGTACCGATGCAACATGCAACCATAAGGTTGCCATTCTTGATTAGCCTTATAACGTCCATCAGATAGTAACCACCTGCACGAATCCGTACCTACAGCATAGAAAATTAAATAAGATTTTTTTTTAATATAACCTAAAAACTTGCCGTATTTAAAATGTAGCAGTCCATGATAAAATGCAAAAACTAGAACAAGAATTAAAGCCGCTATTTTCGCATTTGCTGAATTTATTTGTTCTACTATTCTTTCTACCCGAGATTTTTCATTTATCATAATAGCCCAAATGGTACATTTGTTTATGAGATTTGGAATTTTTAGTTTATACGTATGAACTACTTTTCATATATTCAAATGAACTAAACTACTAGTATTATTGTGCATAAAAATTACTTTGCAAAATTCCTGTATAGAGAGAAAAGTTCAACAACATAATAATTTAAAATGAAGTAGGCATCACGTAGGCTTTATAATTTAAAAAAAAAAAAAAAACTTAAATCAAAATCGCTCAAATGCACAAACTTTTAGGTCGAATGAACTACTCGGGTCATTTAAACTAATTTGTTCTAACCTCACAATTAATATAAAATGTATTTAATAAACAGCATAAATAAATTAAAAACATGGAATTTAACTAAATATGTATATAAATACAATAATTTAACGAGACACATAAGTTTAAGTTTAAAAAATCGAGTGTCAAGTAATATTAATATAAATACAAAAGTAATCAAAGATGTAATTTTATATAAATACGAAAATCCTAGATTTTTTAAAGTTTTAAATATTTGTGCAATATGCCAATTTGGATTTTGGTCTTATTTATCTATATTTTCCTTCAATAATCTACGTGATGCACCTGTTGAGGTTTCCTCCGAATCACCTTGGTGGCAACGTATAAATCTCGGTGAAAATAAATATAGAAACACCATAGCTATAACTTCTTTTTTAATTGGTGAGATTAAATCAACACTATGTATTATTTTTATGTATATTAAATTGTTTTAGGCTACGGAATTTTGGTAATTTCTTGGATGTATACCTTACGTTCGATTAGATTTTTAGTTTTACGTAAAGGTGGAGAAAGCTTAACGTTTGTAACTTATGCACCATTTGGAGTAAATCGTATGATGACTGTAGGGCTTGAAAATGTAAGCTGTCAAGAAATTAGGACTAGTGCACGTTCACAATTGCCTATAAAAGTTAAGGATCGTTTTATGTATTACTTGTTAGATATGAAAGGTGAATTTAAAAATGTTTCTTTATTTGATAATACAGCAGGTTTAAAAAGAATGTTGAAGTAGTAAATAAAATCATTTGAGATAAATACCGCATTTTATTGGTATTAAATTACTCCATAAAATTTGTCCCATAGTGGAACTTTAAGTAGTACAAAATCAAAATACTTTTTAGGGCAAAATGAGAAGTAAATTATATTTATCAAACAATTGTATACAATATACTTTAGTTAAAACTTAACTTTAAATATACTCTAATTCCTAAAATAAACCGCACGATCTAATAATGCAAGTCTGTTCTTAGAAACGTTGCAAAAGTCGTTAGAATTTCTAAAAGTACAGCTACGTATTTTAAGACTGCATTACTACTCTATTGAGAACGTCACCAAAGAAGAATAATCACTACTTACAAACTCCTTAGTCGACGCCCACGAGTTAAGACAATAATAATAAAGCGTTCGATTAATTAAACAATCATCACAAAAGAAACGTTCAAGACACAGACGGCAAGGTCAATCACAGTATTATCACAGATTCCGTCTATGTTATTTTATCTAATTTTACCAATCACACAGACGCACACATTTTTGTGTAACTACAAATATTTAGTCGATCATATAATAATAAATACAGAAGAAAGTAGTTTTCGGTCAAAAAACCTAATCGTTAAACTAATTCATTACGAATTTTCGTCTGGGATTTCGTCTTCGTTTTCAAGTTTAGTAGGTCCGGCGTTGCAAAATCTACATTTGCAACAAACGATGCAAGGTGCTGCTAAAAGTAATAACGGAGATGCTACTAATAATAAAATGCCAAATCCAGCAAAAATTCCAATCACTTGAGTTCTATGCCAAATCACTGAAGCACGAGAATGTCCCAATTTATTCTTACAAGGTCCTTTATCATAATGTCGTAGTAAGAAGTCATCCTAAAACATTAAAACTAACTTTTTTCAAATTCAAATAAAGTAAACTTACGTCAAGACTCGCAAGGCAATACCAACAAAAAACATGTTTGCATCGCTTGCACATCATTTGCGCACAGCCCTCATCTTTTTCTATAGGAACGCTACACATTGGACAACACTTGATGAGATCGGAATCAAAGAGTAGTGCAGGTTCTTCAGGCTAAAATTGTCAACTTATAATTTACTGTAAAGTACTTTAGAATTAATTTACTTTGCCTATCTGTATAAGATGTTTAGAATATTGATCACAAGTAAAACCAGAATGCCATTCTAATTTACAATTACTACAAAAATCTACAATGCACGTGGGACAATGTACACATTGAGGTAAACAACGTTGGGATGGACAGAGGGTACAGACTGTTTCACAACCAGCTTTTGGACACCAAGTACGATTTTTATCCAAATCTACTTCTGTAATGGTAATTTTTATAAGTTTTTATTTTGTCCCACAATATGAATTTTATGCATGACTTACCTCTATTTAAGCGATATTTAAGATGTTTCTGTAATAAATCACTCCCAACTAGTTTTTCAATTTCGTCTTGTTGCAAAACACCTTGAGAAGAACACTGAGCATCGGGGCACGAAATATCATAAGCACCTTCGGCAATTTCAAATTCAACATACGCTCGCATACACTAAAAGAAACCATTAGTATCAAATTAAAAATTATCGCTAATCTAATTACCTGCTTACAAAAGGAACAATTACATTGTTGTATACGATAGGCATCGTTGGAAGGGGTTTCTGCTAAACATAGCTTACAAAGCAATGGTGGTTCATCTTCTACTGGAACAAAACCACCAGTTGCAGTATTGAGAGAGTATCTTGAATTTGAGGCCAACGTCAATAAACTAGAACATCTCGAACACAAACGCGAGGTTGATCCATGAGGTGAATTTCGAAGACGGTTTACAGGATTTAATGGCTCGATACTGCTCGAAGATGAGTCCGAACGTATCACGTTTGTTAACGCAAGCACAGTTTCGCATTTTCGTAAACTTGCTAAACTAACAGAAGGTCTTATAAGGTTACTACAACTACCTTCACGCTTCACTAACGGTGAAACCGTGTCGTTTTCGTTAGATTCGTTGCTATTGCGTCGTCTTCCGACGAGCGACTTAATTCCTGGCATCGAAAGTAAATCGATACGGCTGCGGGGCCGTCGATTAGGTTGTTGAAAGACATGAGGTGTAGCTAACGAACTCACGGAACGTCGGCCCCGCGAGTCAATTAAACTTGTTCCGTCCGCCACGATACCAGAATCCTCTTCGTGTTCGCTCAAAGTTCCGTAACCGATCGACCAAGAACAAACTGCACGTCTACGCTCGCGACGAGAACTTGGTTGTTCAGACCAAATTCCACTCAACGAAGGTTTTCGTCTATTTGAGCCGTTTCTTAATTGAAGCGCAGGTTTAATCTCGCCCAACGGTTGTATGGGCAACGTCATTTTGTCGTTTAAAAAGATAAATGGAGATATTTAAAATTGTCGACTCCTGAAAATGATTATTTTTTATATTTTAAGACAACCTTCATTGTGTTGTTATGAGAGTTGATAGTTAATGGGAATTCATGCATGAAGAACCGTTAAATACTGTTAATGTATACAAGGACGTGCTCATGTTCCTCATAGGTACGAAAAAATTTTAATATTTCGTTATCGCCTTGTACAGTGGCGTAACTTTTGGGAGAGTTTGGGAGCCCTACCGCAAAATCCAGAGTGGCGCTCCTACCCATTCTCGTTAATAATCGTTTTGATTACCCACAGATCGATTTTATAAAAAAATTTCATACTAAACGATATTTCTGGGGCCTTGTGGGCCCGTTATTTACGCCACTGGCCTTGTACATCTGATTATAAAAATACGAGGACTAAAGGACACTAAAGCAACGTTCCGTGCCGTATGTTTATGCAAATGAAACCGTGGACGTCAACAACCAGTAAATAAGTAGTTTTTTGCATTTTTTTATAACTTGGAAAAAAGCTACTATGGTTCAAAATATCGACGGTATAAAGGAAGAATACTTTAAGCGACATTTTGTGAATTGTACATGGGAGCGGTTTAAAGTTTTTATTTGTAATAAAAAAATCGTAACTTTTTATCTATTAGTGCTACATAATAGGTAACTTTACTTCGTAATAATTATTGTGAAGAGTTTCAGATCATCTTAAAAGAATTAAAAAAAAATTAATATTTCCTGAAATAAATGTCGCTTAACCTCTTAGTTCATAAAAATATGAGCGGAAAAATGATTGAAGCGACAACTTCTTGCAATGTAACACTAGGAAGAGAAGGGGAACATACTGTCAGTTAGGAATCTACGCAGGGATTAGTAATTTAACTACCTTTGCTGTAACAAAAACTAACGTATTACGTAGATTTTTTTATTAAGTTTATGTAATAAAAAATAAGCGTTTTTATCATAAAATTACCAAAAAAGTTTTCAACTCTTGAAAATCTAAACATTTAAAAAATTAACAAATTTTTCGAAAAACAAGCACTTATTTAAATAGAAATTCATTTCCTTATCAGTTATCACTTTAAGGATATTTAAAAAAAAATAACAATATTGTAAAATATTTCTTAAAAACAAAACCCTTATTTTACGGAAAATTAACAAATATTTAAAGAAATAAAAAGTATAAATTTAGCCCTTCATCATTTCTATTATTTCAGAGCATTTATTTAAAAACACAAAAAGAACAGTATTCTTATTAAGAACCTAACCACTTGTATCAGATGCAATTTATTAACAAACACCTTAAAAACATAAGACATTTTTTTACCTTAGTAGGAACTATTACTTTAAAAATAACTAGGAAAATTCTATTACCCTGAGTACACTTGCACAAAAATCACAATAATTCAATCAGTCAGTTTCATCTTCAATATCAGTCTCAACGAGTGTATCTTTGGTACTTTTAGTAAATGGCATACTCAAATTGTTTAGGAACGGATTCATATTTTAGTGTTTTTCTATATTTTTAGTGAAGTTCCTAAATGTACCCCCACGGTCAACCCTGGTGGCCATTTTTTTATCTATTTTTGCTACGTACTTCGTCACTTACCACCTTCATTAGAACAGAGTCAGTTGTTACCCGCCAAGGTGTAAACAAGTACAAGTCTCCAAGTCGTGCCCGGTCAAGGGACAGACTCCTCAAGCGTTTTATTACCCGCCAAGGGTAATATTCACGATTTTTTCCTAAAACTTCTGAAGAAGGTAGGTGCCGAAGTACTGCATTTCTTTGTTTACTTTTGTACATAATTATTTATAAGTTGTTTTGTTCATTAAATCCTTAGAATCGAATTGCTTATTTTTTTCTTGCGTTCTTTACACCAGCGCATCCACGATTTTTGATCGACGTTTATTGCCACCTGTGCAACGATCAATGTCTGAGGATTGTACCCAATTCACATGTTGAATTGAGACACCCGACGACGTACATAAATTGGTCCTTCGAGCCGGATCTTTCTAAATAATTTTTATTAAGATCTAATTATTAATTTGTCTTATAGTATTTGTAGTTATTCTAGTAGCTATCCCTGTTTATAATTTTTTGATTGTGGTACCTCCTCTTAGGTATTCACAAATCATTAATTATACTGTTTAGTACGCCGTTATTAGTTTATTAATATACGGGTCGTATTTATTATTATTAACAATTGACTGCCATAGGTCAAATTGTCTATTTTATTCGCTCTAATCGCGAAGGCGTTTATATTTAATCTTTTTTGGCTAATTTTCACCCATTGCGGGTGTTCATTACCTACCTCATAAATAATTATTTTTATAGAATTTAATTATTTTTATAGAATTCGGATAAATTACTATTTATTCACTACCTAATTTATTGTTATATATTTTTACGATTAATTAAATAATTTTTTTATTAATTTCATAAGTGTATTAACATTAACCTATCTATTTGTATTTTTCGGATAAATCATTTATTCACTATTTGAAGTTATTGGAATGTGTTAAAAATTAGTTCCCTTAATTTTATGTAAAATTCAAACAGTCAAGTTTGTTAAAATTCGTACATTTTTAACCCCAAGGTTAAAATTTGTTTGCGGTTCAAGTAAATTTTCTTGCAAGTTTATTACCTCGCTTCCGTCCCTTTAACGGTAATTTTTTGAAAAAAGCTTTGTGTTTTGAAATTTATTTTTGTGGACAATTGTGCGTTCAATTAAAGAAAGTAGGTAACCCTTATTTAAATTTGGCAGGTAATTTTAGTTAGTGCTTTTAACAGATTTATAAATTCCATTGTTGGAATTTTTCCCTTTTTTTGTTGTTATTTGTACACTTGTAATTTTTAAGTTATTTGTTTAAAATGGCAAATCCAAATCAAATTATGGCAGCGGGCCGAAGAGCACTCACACGTTTAAACCCGTTACTAGCCTTTGCACAACAAGCCCAGAATGATCCGCAATCACATTCACTATTAACAGCCAAGGTAGAGATGGCTAAACAGATCCACGATGCATTTTTAGAAACATATAATTCAGATCTTGCGACATTAGAAGAAACTGATGATTCTGTAATGTCAACCCTCGATGATCTGATGGTGCAAATCGATGACATGTTCTGCACTATTCACAGCGTGCTCTATAACATGATTTCTATTAATATGGCGCAAAGTCAGGTATCTCAACCCCTTCAGGGTAAACCTTCAAAAGTTAAGTTGCCCATAATTAAACTACCAATGTTTAGTGGGGATTATCGGGAATATACAACATTTATAGAACTATTTAACAGCCTCATCCACACCAACGCCAATTTATCAGAGACGGAAAAATTGCACTATTTAACCCTCTCGTTGAAGGATGAAGCTTATAAAATAGTAAAAACTCTTCCAGTAACGGCCGCGAATTATCATGTCGCACTTAGTATGCTTAACGAAAGGTTTAACGATAAACGAAAAATCGCTACTGAACACTTAACGACTATTTTTAATCTAAAACCGGTATCGATTAAATCAGCTGCCTCATTGCGTTCTTTAGTTAACGCTTTCCTAGAAAACCTCAATGCATTGAAAGCTTTAAATATTAATAATGAAGAGTTAGTGGACTTCGTATGGTCTACGTTGTTACACGAGAAACTTGACCCCGAAACCCGGGAGCGGTTTGAATTGTCATTGGACGATAACACTAACATCCCCAGCTTAACAAACATGCTGGACTTTGTAAGTGCCCAATGTCGGGGGCTAGAGGCTGCTGTACTTACTAAAACGAGCAACACTGCTACACTTAGTAAACCAAATCCAAAATCGAGCCCGTCTGTGCAATTCCGTAAACATAATTCGTCCAAGGTGGTCACTCAGAACTCTTTTGGTACGACCACATTATTGGCAAAAGTCACAAAGCCCACCATGTTCAACTGCCCATTTTGCCAACAACACCATTCTATATTTAAATGCGACGTCTTTCTGACCAAAAGTCCCACCGAACGAGTGCCCTTAGTAAAACAAACGAATCTTTGTTTCAATTGTTTATCGAACACCCATGTTATAAACAAATGTTCTTCCAAAGTCAATTGTGCGATCTGTAAGAAACGACATCATACGTTTCTGCACATCGACAACCCGGCCCATTCTCCTAACGTCTCGTCGGAGAATACTTTATCTGAAGGCAACAATAGCCAAAATGTCGCCTCTGCTTTACCGCCAACACCAACTGCCTCCTTTATGGCAACGAATCCTGCTCCAATAGGCGTCCTATTAGCCACAGCGCTACTGCAAATTCGTAATGAGCGCGGCAAATACATTACTTGTAGAGCCGTCCTAGACAGTGGTAGCCAGGCTTCGTTCATTTCTCAAAATTGTCTTGCTAAACTAGGCTTACCAAAATCGCCACTTACAACCCCCATCACGGGCTTAAATCAAATGTCTTCAACCTCTAACTCTGGCCGAACCGTATGCCAAATCAAACCATGCAACGCTCATGATCCGAGCTTCTCGTTAGACACTATTGTCATACCAAGTATTTGTGGACTTATGCCCACTCAAGCCATGCCCGTTAAAAACTGGAAACATCTCAAGGGCCTTCGGTTAGCTGACCCGAAATTTCACATTCCTAGAGAGGTCGATCTGCTATTAGGAGCCGACGCTCACGCTATGTTATTAAAAGATGGTATGAAAAAGGGACCGCCCAATGAACCAATGGCGATTAACACCATCTTCGGGTGGGTTCTTTTGGGCCCGGTTAATTTCCCTGCGGTAGCTGACATAAATTCTTTCTTTACCTCGCTGGAAAATTCTCTCGATGACACATTAAAGAAATTCTGGGAGGTAGAACAAATCCCTTCGAGAACAGTTCAATCCAATGAAGCCATTCAATGCGAAAGTTATTATGTGGAATCCCATACGAGAGATAACACGGGACGTTACACGGTAGCCCTGCCTTTCAAAACCCCAGATCCCTGTCTTGGGGACTCCAAAAAAATCGCGCTTCGCCGTTTCCTCTTACTCGAACAACGCTTAATCAAAAACTCACCGTTGTATGAGGAGTATTCAAAATTCATGCACGATTATTTAGATAGCGGGCATATGTCCCTCCTAACCCAACAACAAGTTAATGAGGAACCTCACTATTATATTCCTCATCATTGCATTCTAAAGCCGGAGAGCAGTAGCACCAAACTGCGTGTCGTTTTTGACGCTTCTGCAACCACCATCGAAGGCAATTCATTAAACAAATCGTTACATATAGGTCCTAAACTTCAACAGGACATTGCCTCTATTCTGTTAGCTTTCCGATCTCATCCCGTGGCTCTTACCGCCGATATAAAACAAATGTATCGGCAAATATTAGTAAAACCAGAACATCGTCGATATCAGCGCATCTTATGGCGTTTTTCACCTGACGCCCCTTTGTCCGAATTCCAACTGAACACAGTCACATATGGTGTCTCTTCATCACCTTTTTTGGCACTTAGAACCATTCAACAACTTGCTATTGATCATGCTTCAGAGTTCCCTCTCGCCGCAGAACTTCTGCAAAAAGATGTTTATGTCGACGATATAGTGACAGGGGCTGACTCTCGGCAAGCTTGCTTAGAAGTGCAAACCCAATTAATTTCACTCTTACTAAAAGGCGGGTTTGAACTAAGAAAATGGTCAAGTAATGACCCTCGTCTATTAGACTCCGTTCCTGCTGCACATCAACAACCGCTCTCTTTTGATGTCGATGATCCAGCATCAATTAAAATTTTGGGCTTGCAATGGGCTCCAACATTGGACGTCTTTTCCTACAAAGTCCAACCCATGGAAAGACCCTGCACCAAGCGTCATCTACTTTCGGAATTGGCCCGGATCTTCGATCCACTCGGTTTTTTAGCACCTCTCACGCTGGTCTCAAAACATCTAATCCAGCAACTTTGGAGTTTGGGTTTGGACTGGGATCAATCTCCTCCTCAAACCATTATAAATCGTTGGGACACCTACAAGTCCCAATTACCTGATTTATCATCATTACAAATCCCCAGGAACGTCATTTCAAACGACGTGGTCTCCTATGAGTTGCATGGATTCTGTGATGCCTCCGAGATTGGATACGCTGCAGTCATTTACTTTCGTTTGACTGCAACGACTAATCAAATTTCATCGCGGCTGATTTGCGCTAAATCAAAGGTCACCCCTTTGAAGCGACTGTCGATTCCAAGACTGGAACTTTGCGCAGCGGTATTGCTAGCCAACCTGATCAAGTTTGTGGTTGACACATATCGTAACATTTCGTTTACATCAATCAACGCTTGGTCCGATTCGACAGTAACGCTAGCCTGGATAAAATCGTCTCCACATCGTTGGAAGACTTTCGTAAGCAATCGTGTGAGCCATATTCAAGAGCAAGTCCCTTCTCATCTGTGGTCGCATGTTCGTGGCGTTGACAATCCTGCGGACTGCGCCTCCCGGGGACTTCTTCCAGCCGACCTAAAGTCACACCCCTTATGGTGGGCGGGTCCACCGTGGTTTCTTCACGATCGTAATCAGTGGCCCGAGCAACCAGTCATAGTGGCCTCTAACGATGAGGTCGCGGAAGAAAGAAAAATAGTTTTAATGACCGAAGTGCCTCAACATTGGATGATGGAACTCCTCCAAAACCACTCATCCTTACGCAAAGTGCAACGTTTAATTGCGTATTGGGTCCGTTATTGTAACAATCTTCGAAATGCCCAGCCAAAGATTAGGGGTCACCTCACCAAAAGCGAATTAGAAAAGGCCCTATTACTCGTTATTAAGCGGGTCCAACGGACGATGTTTCTCCAAGAAATAAACCAAATCAAAAATGGAGAGTCATGTCGAAAACCCATCCAACAATTAAGTCCCTTTCTAGACGAAGAGGGCATGATTAGAGTAGGCGGTCGTCTTCAAAATGCTCACATTTCTTTTGAAGCTCAACATCCACTACTCCTACCACGCAATCATCATCTAACTCAGATGATTATCAGTACATTTCATCGCGAGAACCAACATGCAGGACATCAAACAGTGCTATACTTACTTAGACAACAATTTTGGATTCTTGCATCTCGCCGTGCAATCAGGCAATGCATTGCCCAATGTAATATTTGCCATCGCGCCAATCCCAAATCAATGGTGCCTCAAATGGGAAATCTTCCAATAGCGCGAGTTTCTCAACTTAAACCGTTTTCTCACACCGGGGTGGACTTCGCGGGACCGATCTCCTTCACGCCCATACGAAGACGCGGAGCCCGCTCCCATAAGGCATATATTGCCATATTTGTATGCCTTCCAACTAAGGCTATTCATTTGGAATTGGTGTCCGACCTGACGTCCGAAGCATTCCTGGCCGCTTTACGCCGGTTTATTGCTCGCCGAGGTCGATGCAGCGATCTATACTCCGATTGTGGCACCAATTTTATTGGGGCCAACAAATTATTAACTACGTATGCCCAACAAGCAGCAAATGGACTTCAGATAAAGTGGCATTTTAATCCGCCTTCAGCCCCCCACTTTGGAGGATTATGGGAAGCGGGGGTAAAATCCGTAAAGACCCATTTAGTCAGAGTAATTGGATCGCAAATACTAACCTTCGAAGAATACTACACTGTGCTCACGCAGATTGAAGCGTTGCTCAATTCTAGGCCGCTCACCCCTCAGAGCTCGAGCCCCGATGACATCACAGCCTTAACGCCCGGGCACTTTCTCACCTTAGAACCTCTAACCGCGCCCGTAGACCAGGAGGTCACGCATCTCCAATTAAACCGGCTGTCCCGGTGGCAACTAATCCAGCGCATCCAACAAGATTTTTGGAAACGTTGGCACCGGGAGTATTTGAATAACTTGCAGCAAAGGAGCAAGTGGAGCCAAGCAACGTCCAACCCAAAAATTGGTACTTTGGTGCTACTCAAAGACGAACGATTACCAAGTTTACAGTGGCGCCTAGGGCGCATAGTGCGTGTCTATCCGGGTAGTGATGGTGTAGTG
Organism: Malthinus seriepunctatus; assembly: GCA_963924605.1. Lineage (NCBI taxonomy): Eukaryota > Metazoa > Arthropoda > Insecta > Coleoptera > Cantharidae > Malthinus > Malthinus seriepunctatus. Next base: position 12,323,227 of record OZ004602.1, on the reverse strand, counting down.
CGTGTCGCGCAAATAAAAACTGCTTCGGGCATACTTAATAGACCCTTATCAAAACTGTGTCCCCTCCCTGCACAATAGCAGGAGGGTTGTTTTAGGCCTGTTTTGCCTAATTAATATTATTTGTATTATGCATTTTATGTGTTTTTTTCTTACTGTACCTATTTTTTAATTGTGTTTTGTCATTCATTTATTGCTAGTGAAACTCTGTGTGTCTTGAGTTTGTATATAATGTTTTGACTTCCCTCTAATTTGTATTATTTGCAGTCATGTACTACTTGTTGTGTTTTTGGCCGTCATGGCCCCTGTAGTTGTGTCTTGTTATTCACTTACTGTTATTTGATTTCTTTATTTCAGCTAAGTAAAATAATATTTATTTTGGTGGGCGGTATGTTTAGGAACGGATTCATATTTTAGTGTTTTTCTATATTTTTAGTGAAGTTCCTAAATGTACCCCCACGGTCAACCCTGGTGGCCATTTTTTTATCTATTTTTGCTACGTACTTCGTCACTTACCACCTTCATTAGAACAGAGTCAGTTGTTACCCGCCAAGGTGTAAACAAGTACAAGTCTCCAAGTCGTGCCCGGTCAAGGGACAGACTCCTCAAGCGTTTTATTACCCGCCAAGGGTAATATTCACGATTTTTTCCTAAAACTTCTGAAGAAGGTAGGTGCCGAAGTACTGCATTTCTTTGTTTACTTTTGTACATAATTATTTATAAGTTGTTTTGTTCATTAAATCCTTAGAATCGAATTGCTTATTTTTTTCTTGCGTTCTTTACACCAGCGCATCCACGATTTTTGATCGACGTTTATTGCCACCTGTGCAACGATCAATGTCTGAGGATTGTACCCAATTCACATGTTGAATTGAGACACCCGACGACGTACACAAATATTCATTTATGTAAAGTCTAGGTACAACGCCTGTGTCACACAGTTTCTTTAAATCAGTGTGTTTAGTTTTAGAGATTGGTAGGTTTTCTGTGTAGAGTTTAGTGTTGATTTTATCTTGAGTAGATCCCAAAATTATAATTTCTTCTACCGGTGCATTTTTCTCCATGCTGTATTTTACATACATTTTGTTATGTATTATTTTTTTAAAAGTTGCAACTCGTATCTTACTAATCTTTCCAATTAGATTTCCTTTAAAGTACTTTTCTATAAATCCATCATAACCTTTAAAGTCAGTGTGATGTAGATAGTTGATCTGATAAGGTCTGGGTTCTTTTCTAGCTAGTTGACACACAGTAGTCCATTGCGAAGGTGCCCAAACGATTGAGTTTTTGACAGATCCTTCAATAACCGAATGCATGCTATCTACAGTCATCTCTGTATGGCCAGGCAGAAGATAATTCATTTGTATGGTCTCAATATTTTCACATTTGTGTAGGGAATCATGAAGCACAGCCAATACCGTTCTATTTTTATTTTGGCCAGGACAGGAATCTGAATAAAGTATTAAGTTTCTCACCGAGCCACGTGAATCTACGTGTAGTATATACGTTTGCAAAATAGTTGCTACTTCATTAGCACCTCTTTTACCGTCACTTTCACCCCATATAAAGCACAGACCTTCTCTCGTAATATTTTCATAAAAACATAAATTGAATACGGAATATTTTCGAGAATAATATAATAACATACTTTCCCCATGTGGGGTGTTCAAAACTTTTTGCAAATCAAATGATACGCACAAAATCTCAGAATGCGCTTTACCAATTTCTCGATGGCATTTGAATCTGGCTTGACTAGCATCTCTCTCCTTGAGATGTTCTTTCTTCAAAATTTCATTTTCTTCTGTCTTTTGTGTTTCAAATTTAATGCATTTAAGGCACTTATCTTTTTTTGGGATGTGAAATCCAATATTAAATTCGTTTTTAAAAACGTGTATGAATACTTTCTCGCTAACCACGTCTACATTTTGTCCATTTTTTTCCTGTTTATAAATTCTATATAAATTTTTATAATTTTTGAACTCGACAGGCAAATATAATTTACTACTGTCTTTTCGACAGTAGTGTGATGGCACTGCTGGTAACTGTTTAATAAAGTTTTTGACGCTTTGAAGAACGCTGTTATTTGTTTTATTAGGTGGAATAGTTTTGCCGCGCATATCGTCTTTTGAAGATCCGTTACTTGCATTCGTTAGGGTATAGTGTACATAAGTCTGTGACACATTTAATGTATTTAGAATAAATTGTTGACATACTCTTCGTCTGTCTTCGTTGTTATTGATATAGAATTCGAAAGAGTAATTGCGACGTGCAGATTCCATTGATCTTTTTCTTTTAATTTCACATCGCTTACACATATTTACTAACCAATCGCGCTGTCTTTGACTAGAAAGACCCCAAAAATGATTAAAGATACTTACTCTTCTATCTTCAGCTATCTCTTCGCAGTTGTTGCCACATTTTTTTCCTTTGCAAGGGTTTGGCTTCATTTCTCGTTTTCTTTGTGTGCTGCCATCTTGTTTTAAATATTCTTGTCCTTTTTCTCTCATTTCCTTACGAATTTTCTTTTTGTTTATTCTCTTCTTTCTTGCCGCTCGTTCTCCTACTATCTGGTCGTTATTCTCGCATTGTTTGGTCTGCTTCAATTTTTTGGTTTTCTTTTTACTTGTGCCAGCTTCTTCGGATGATGAATCGTCTGAAACAGTTGTACCTTCCCACGAACTTGAATCACATTCAAATGGGTCTACATTTTCTGGTAAGAAGTCCACATAGCTTTTATGTGGTCTGGTCCTATACGGTTGTTTTTTTTGACCTAATTGGGCATTACTACATCCTGGCTGGTGCTCATCTCTTATTATTTTGTTTGATGTTTCTATTGCTAAATTTTGTATGATTGGATTTGATATTTCTTTCTCCATTATTGCTGTAATCTCTAAATTGGAGTTAAATTTTGATTGTACGTCAATTTCGTCATTCTGTTTCTCATTTTCATCACAGTTTTCTTCGTCAATAGTACGATAATAATTATTTATTTCTAATTCCTGGTTAAAAGCAGTATCTTCAATACTAGGTTCAACATTGTAGATAACATCGTCATTATCGTTTGGTTGAGCTGGAAGAATATTGTAATCACTCAAACAGACATTCTTTAGAGCTATTAAATTAGGTCTAGTTTCTGGGGATTTAGATACTCGTATAGTTTTGGGCAGTGGAGATATGCTTGGTAACAATGTGGGTATATTTTCGAAGTGTTCATTCACTGTTTCACAATTTTCAAAATCATTTATCAATGATCGTCTTAAATGTTTATTTTCACCACCCTCTTTCATCTCCGTAATTATTTTTTTATAAAATAGGTTCCTTTTATTCATCTGAAACAAAAACAATCATTAATTTATAATACTGAGTAAACGTTATGTGAAGCTAATAATACAAACACAACTATAAAGGATTTAAAAAATATTAATTATGTGAGATCAAGCATTCCCTATAATACTGTGATTATAAATCGTCATGAAGTGTATGTGGTGATACTTACTTGAAGTTAAAGTATTACTTACACAATAACAAGTAAATTCTATCAAAAAATGTAATAAATAAATAACTTTAAAGATACTTACTATGTTGTAATTCGATTCAATTCAGAGCACGCACTAGGTATAACCACACGCTTCTAATGTTATTTGCTAACTGAAGCGCCTGACCATTCTTCATGTGTGGCTTATCTTCATTTATTGGGAACTATGCAAATCAGTTACATTTAAAATTCTTGAATTGGAGTGACAGCCTATACCATTTTGAGCATGTTTAAACGCCACGTTACTAAAGAGTTATTTAAATGAAGCGACATTAGATACAATAAAAACTACGTTAAACGACTTTTTTTTTAAACTTTACAATGACGGTTACAGCAATACAAATTAGAGTTGTTATTTTTGACGTTAACTTAAACGACAACATTTCATACTTTGGTCGCCGGAAAAGTAAGCTAACCGACCTCTATTAAATTATATTTGAAAGGAACTATACCTTAAGTTATGTGCTTCACAAATTATAGACTTGAAACAATAATTGTAACGACAACATGATATAAAAATGGAATTTTTGAAATACTTTAAGCGAGTGATGTGTGAAAATTGAATGATCTAAATCCATTAGTGATATTTTTTTGCAAATTATATGTCGCATCATTCAATTGAGTTTAAAACTAGACCTAATTTAGGATTAAAGTAAGCGACATGAAAGTCGTTATTTAACTTTGAAATATAGATGAAAAGATGCGGAATTTTACGCTGATTTCAATGGTGTATAAAAGTGAATTTTGACCAAGATGTCGCTTAAAGCATTCTTCCTTTCTACCGTCGATATAAAGAACTCGAAAAGCGTGAGAGACGAATTTAATTGTAAAATTTTTTAATTATATTAAACGAAAAATGAAATTAGTAACGCAATTTTGCACCCAAGTGATGTCATTATGGAAATGTATTCAATTATTACGTTTAATAATTCGACGATACATTTTATATGAATAATGTAATTCAAATGCTACGAGGTACTTTTAATTTACATTACTGAAATGAAGAGTTAAGTAGTTTTCCATCAAGAAAAGGGATAAGGTATAGAACGAACAAAGGTTGTGTTGAGTACAAATGGAGAAAAATGATTTTAAAAATTCTATTAGTTCACTCTTTTATGTACAGCCTCACAGTTATTGGCCACCCTGGCTGTACGCCAGGGTGGTATTAGCCAACAACGCCAAAAAGACAGAAGGGGAGGTTGTTGATTTACTACTTGTTGGCAAAATAAAGTTACCCCTTAATTTAAGTAAGAACTGTTATGATGGTTACATCCACAATTCGTGCTAACCGTATAGCCAAAGTGGCCATTAATTATGAGGTTGACTGTACTTTGGATGGCTAGTTAATTTTTTGATGTAAGATTATTATACTAGATAGGTGTTTTAAGAATAAATTTTAGCAAGGTGCTTACCATTTTCATCAAAAGTCGTTGATCCTGGGAGTAAAATCTGTAAATTAAAAAAATTCAATGTCAGTTGTTATAAAAATACTTTAATATCCAGAGGTAAACCACAAAATACATCACGAAAATAAACTTAATTTCACTGTAAGTACCTGACACAATGGCAAATTACATAAATAATTTGTTGAAGAGCTATTAAATTATAATAGTTTTCAGTTGATGAATTACACATTATAATTAGTTTGTTTTTTTGTACATTAATTTCTTTATATTTTGTCAAAATTTACTCATCGATAAATATCGAATTATTATTCATCAATAATTCTAATTTTAATTTTTGAGCAAATAATTATAATTATTTTTAACTAATTTAAAAAATACATAAAAGTTAAATTATGTAAATGTACTACTAATTTTAAAATAATATTATACGAATAAGTTTCGAAGTTCAAGTTTATTCCGTTTAACATTAAATATTAGTTTCTATATGCACAATTAATTTATAACTTTAGTAAACAATTTTATTTAATTATATCCCTGGGATTTTAAAAGAAAAACCTTCAGTTACTTTAATCAACTGAAGCTAAATAGGTATTGTTTGTGGTTTACAATATTTTGAAATTATATAAAACATCGGCATCGGTATAGAACTTGTACCTTAATAGTTGACCTCTAATTAACAAAAAATGTATGACAGACCTTGGTTTGTTTATTCCTGCATTTATCTATTGTTTTATTATCTTTTACGATAAAAGTAAGGAATTAAAAATTTAAATAAAAAAAATGATAACAAAACTACCTACTTTTGTAAAATTTCTAACTCCTTGAGATTACTCATAAATAAATTGTACATGCAGGAAGACTGCAACTTGCAACTACTAGAAAGTTACTCGATTGATTTTATTTATTTTACAAGATTTTTAATCTACATAACAAATGTACTGTATACAAATTAATATTTATTTAATTAATTATTATACAACTACCTACGTACGTTTCTAAATTGTTATCTAACAATACCTTTACTGAACAATTTACAAAATATACTTATAGCTCTTCGATAACTCCCACATAGCAATTCAACCTTTAAGAGGTTAATTGAAAGTTTGTATTGCCAAAATTATTATGGTTAGTTAACTATTCGAGATAAACGTTTAAAAACAAGTAAACAATTTTTAAATTCTAGGGCTCGATCGAGTGTTCGATACATTCGTACTATCGAAAAGTAACAACTCCTTCTTACAGCTTGCTTAGCTCATAAGTGAAAACTGCTAATTTATAATTTAAAAAGGATATTCTTTATAATTAAAACTTTAAGAATGCAGTTAGTAGCTTGATTAAAAAAAATGTCCTGTCCTAGTTTCCATGTAAAAACGTCGAACAGTGATAACTTAAAAAGAATAACAATTAAGATGCACGTTTGCATACAAATTTCGTGCAACAATGCAAACAAAATAACAACAATCATTTACTTACCAAAGTAATAAAAAAATTAATTATTTTTGGTTAATGTGTAAACACAAAATTTAGACATAACCCAAATGTCAAATTATGACAGTTCGTTATAAAATTAAGTACAAAAAAACCGTTAAGTCACTCGCGACACTTTTGCTTATTGATAAAAAATAATTTAATAACAAAATTAAAAAAATTATTGATAACAAAAAGGTCACATGAGTAATATTAAACCGGTCCAAGTAAAATTCAAGAAAATGGGGACTTGTTTACCTACATTGCCATCAACAATGAACAAAAATTTCTATTAACCGCTTAAAAAGTCACCACTATTATTTATAAACGTTTCTGATTTCCTTTAAATTAGTAGAAAATTATTTATCGTACTTTTTTTAATCGTTTATTTGAAATTCGCGAATGTTACTGCCACGTTTTGACCTCTGCAACACACACCTATCTCTTGTTTACGTCGCCTGTTCGCCAATTAACATAACCTACTCCTTATTAGAACTAAACTTCAATGACAGTTTGCGTTATGTTATTTCCGTATGTCGTATACGGGTATACGCCCTATTTTGGATTTTAAATTTCCCTTCGGAACAAAAAGAGCAAGTATGTATTTTCACTTTACTACTTTTAAATGTTGAAAATTAATAATTTATTTTGAAAGAAAGATATTTTAGCGCCAAAAATTATTTTTTTATTGTTTTCAAATTTACATATTTTAGAAATAAATTTAAAATAGGAGTAGAAAGGTCTTTGTTTAAAATTAAGCTTCCCGCCGTATGTCCTCACAAACATCCGTGTCATTAAACTTTGCGCGGCTGTTTTGAATAATTTGTTTCATTAATTATTGTTTTTATCAGCTGCGAAAAAATTAATACAGGGTAACTCTCAGTCATAGATTTAACTTGTAAAATCATACTTTGGTAATTTCCTGCTTCCCAATCGATTTTACAAAAAAAATCTTCAAATAATAGTTTTCGAGCATAAAATTCTGCATCTAAATAAATAAACAAAATTAATTTTGGATGATTTATAAGCCCATAAATGCAAGTTGAAATATTTGAAAATGATCAGAAATAGCGATTGTCGTGAAATACCTTTAGGTAGGTACTTCAAATAAAAATTATCAAATGTTTGACATTTTATGTTTAAAAGCAATTTTTGAGGACAATTAAATTAAATAGAACTAAAAATAAGAGTTTGTTTTATGAGGAGTAAAAGTGCAATTCATTTTTTCTTCAAACGTAAAACTTAAATAAAACCAAAAATAAAAAATTTTAAAAAAGCGCCATCTCTTGTCAATTACTTGTAGGTCAATTGTCAAATATTTTTTAAAACTTTAACTTGTAAAAAGCTAATTATTAAACACAACGAACAATAATTATGAAAGAAAATTTAAAAAGCGTTAACTTTTTTATACTACAAATGCTTAGAAATATTATTTTAGGTTACAATTTTTTCAAATATTTAAGGTTAGAATTTACTTTTACCTCCTAGGAGGTAAAAGTTCTACTTTAACCTTACTTGTTCAGTAACAAAATGTCAACTTTTTTTGACGTTTGAAGAAAAACATAATTTTTGTGTTTTTTAACTTTGGAATCCAAGAAAAAGTTTGTCCGATTTTTTGAACTAAAATGTCAGGATGTACAGGAAAAATAATTTAACTTGAGGTAAGTTCACGCAGGTTTGGCCACGCCCCTTTAATAATTTAATTACGTTGACTACTGCGTTGGTGGGGATAAATACCAATTAAAGGTATCTGCGCGTCACCGCTCGTCTACTTAAAATATTATTACAGTATGTATGTATGCCGCCCCTCCTAGAGCAAAAACTACAGAACCGATTTTGATGAAATTAGGTTTTAACCACTTTAAAATTATTTTATTGGCAAAAATAGCTTCAAAAAATATTTCAAATTTTTTAATTCAAAATGGCGGCCAATAGAACGATTGTCTCATTTTGTGGTTATTCGCTTATAACTTGGCCAGTAATTATTATTATAAAAATATAAAAACGGCACTGTACAGCCAAAATATAGGGCTTTCGTCCTAATTAAATTGATTTTCAAAAATGTTTCAAAATTGCCTACTTTTAAGGGGTCAAAGTAGGTCAAAATTTTGAAATGGATTTTCTCAAAAACTGCTCCTGCCGATTTCAACAAATTTGAGTATGTTATAGACAACGTAATTCTCTATCGAAATTTAAATTTTTATCACAATCGCTCAAGCTGTTTTGGAGTAATCATTTTTTGAATGTCAAAATTTTAAAAATCTCTAATTTCTTTTGTATAAAAAATGAAAACTTGAAAATGCATATATGTATTAATCCCATAAATATCTATTATTTGACACTATTTTCGATTAACAATACGCTTCCGGTTTAACCGGAAATTTCAAAAATATCATAATTTTTAAAAACACCCTGTATATTATTAAATATTTTGAAAGCTTGTAAAGTTAGCTATTTCACAATACCAAACACTTTATATTTTGACTTCCGGTTTAACCGGAAATGGGGAAAAAATTCTTAATTTAAATGGAACACCCTGTATATTTTTCAATATTTTAAAAGCTCGTAAAATTAACTTTCTGAACATATAAAATAATGTATATTTTGAACTTCAATTTATGCCAAATTAAAAAAAAAAGAAATTAGTATTTAAGTATGTCCAGTATGTCTAAAAATTCTGCTTACACGCAGAAGTTCTAGGTTCGATCCCCGACGAAAGCACTTTAAAAAAAATTTTCTTTTTTAATATTTTTGTAATATCATGTAATTTATATTACCATAAAAATAAATTTAATACTATAAACAACGGATGTGGCCATACGAGGAACTTTTTCCTGTAGTATTTCTTTGTGCATTTCTTTAAAAGTTTATAATTTAAAATTTTCTTTGATGTATTTTCGTTTATAAGATATCAAATTAAATTGTTATAAAAAAATATAAAATTATAATATTTAACGGACAGAAAAAATGGCCACAACCGTTGTTTTTCTAAATATTACTTATTATTAAATAAATTCAATAATGAAATATAAAATTAAAAATTATTTTGACCGAAAAAGCGTAAAACATTTGACAATTTTTATTTGTGTGTCAAAGTAATCGCTATTTCTGCTAATTTTCGAAATTTTCAAATTAAGTTTATGGCGTTATAAAGCATCCAAAATTAATTTTATTAATTGATTTAGATACAGAATTTTATGCTCTAAAACTTTTATTCAAAGAGTTTTTTTGTAAAATAAATTGGGAAGCTGGAAATTACCCAAGTATGATTTTAAATCCCAATGAACGCGAGAGGTCCGGTCACCACCGTATAATGAAAAATAAAATCTGCAGAACTGCATTTCATTTTTTGTTACAAGCTACATGCAAGCTACGATTGTAACTTTTTGTTAGCAGTAAATGCATTATTTTATCTTATTTTTTATTACGTACTTCTGATACACGTAGCAAATTACCAAATTTGACGGCTCCTCCTGGTACGTTATAATGGTTAATGGAGTGGTTATTTTGATCTTATTATCGATAAATTTCTTTAAAAATGGCAATCCTTATCATTTACCTTTGTAATTAAACCGTGAAAGCCTTTTGTGTAATGTGCTCTTGGTTGCCTATTTTTAGGGGTATTTAAAAATGAGCAATTCAAACTAAACCATGTTATCCTAATTAAATAATTAATTAATTTTCCCAATTTAATCTGTATTTTGATTTTGCAAAAATAAGAAAAGATAATGAGATAACAATTAACTTAAGATAAAAATAGAAATTGAGAACACTTACGTCTACACTTGAATTATAATCCATTGTAAAAGGTTGAGCTAAATTCTAATAAAATTATGCAAATTTACACTTTAAAGTTTTAGATTTGTTAATTTTTGAACTCTATATTAGCACTATTCCATATTTCTTAAACATTTTTCGTTGTAAGATTTCATTTGTGATGTAACAAGTATTTTATATAAAATGTAAATGTAGCCGTCGCGGCGCCAGCGCCAAACGATGTTTTCGTATCTTGCATTTACCGCACCAATCAATACGATGCGTCATTTTGACAAATTCTTTAGGACATTATTAACTACCCACAGAAATTTAATTGTATATAATTCGAAAGATGTGTTTTTAATATTCTTATTTGATTTAATATTGACGTGTGATTCCCCTCGCAATCGCCACTTTACAATCAAACGCCCATTGCAGCGGCTGTGCAAGTCTTGTGGAAAACAAAACGCGAATAATTTCAAATGCAGCGCAAATGACATTAATTATTTCTTCTTAAATTTCGCCTTTACAGCACTTCTGCTGGTTTCTTAATTGAATTACATATTTCAAACTGAAATACGGGCTCCTGTTCCATTTTATCTCTTTACATATACATTTATTATCTATGCACTAAATCATGTTAAATTAAATTGTAAATTTGAATACCCAAGGTTTGCTGACTTTCTCTAAACAACAAGCAACCTTTTATAAATTTTATCTTCTTGCTACATAATAGTCCATTATCAGTAAAAAAAGTTTTGGATTTATGATAGAACAAGAGAAAGAATTGATGAGACAAACAGGACTTCTAGAAACTATAATAGAAGGCTCCATCCCCATCTTAATCCATAGCCAGGAAAACATACCAAGAAGACCTAGGTTCTACATGCTACAACACCTGTCACTAAAAATTTCTTTAATTACAACTGTGACAAATTAAAAAAAGCATCCAAACTATTAACAATTTAATTATTTCTTCTACAAAAATATTTAAAAAAAATCATTTTTTCTTATTATGTTTCAGGGTTGCTAAACTAATAGGATTTTTATAAACACATAAATCCATAAAAGTTATAGTAAGTAACAAAGCTTGACCTAATAATTCTTGACAATTTGAATGTTTTGAACTATGATAATAGTAATCTTTTAACTTTTGACTAACATTAATAGAAGTACAAGGAAGTTTACAATCTGAATTTATTCTTGCGCCCAACAGTTCACTAACCGTGTCTGTTGTCGAAACTCGCTCTGTACCCATAAATATACAAAAAAGTCTAGGAAATAAATTAGCTTTAAGATAATAAACAACATCTCGATTGGAATCTTCTTCAAGCGTCAGATTGTGTTTAGAACTCACTGTTAAGAGAGCATACAACATTGAAGTAAGTTCTACATGTTGTATGTATGAAGACATAATTGTCATGCGCGTTCCCATACTTGAATAGCCCTCGAAAATATACACTTCTCCAACAGGAATATCTTTTAAAATAGAACTGGCCTTAAAAATTTACAATAAATTATACAAAGAAAAGAATAGTTTATAACTCTTACTAAGCGAAAAGTTTCAGGCGTTGTCATTTTCTTAGGTAAACTACTAAAATCTCTAAAACCCCAACATTCTAACTCGTTATTAGATCGAATCAACTTCGCCCAACTAATACCAGTTGGTGTTAAATTAATACCTATTGCTGAACTTAAATTCTGCAAAAAACTTTTAATTAGCATACAAATATTATAACTAATAATATCAAAATTTTTTATACCTTTTCATTATTGAATGTTGGCGTAACGAATTGTCTACGACTTTTTACAGTTTGAATTATTTTATTATCATTACCTACTGTAATATTTTTACATATTCTTTTTAGAACTGTCATACTTAAACCATCAACTTCTAGTACTTCGTTTAAAGTTCTAAAAGGTCCTTTTTGTGACTTCCATATTTCCAAATTTCTAATTCCCATTTTGGAAACCTTAAAACTTAAATGGAAAGGGTGATGGATATCTTTGTAAAACTACGTTATAATTACCTTGACAATTGATCATTGTTGCAAGAATTTAATGTATTTAGAATTTTATTCTGATCTTCTTGATTAAATTTAGGATCTACAGCTAAACCGGAATAATAACCTTCTACGCAAAAGCATCTACACTGTAACATATTACATTAGTTAAACAGTTTTGTTATAAAAAATTACCACCTGAATTTGTTTAAAAAGACCTAAATTGAAAATTCTCTTCGTGGATATCATGTTATTATTTTCTAAATGTGAGGTTATGTTCAATTTTTCAAAATTCAACAGAATTACAACAGAATGACAGGAATGCGCAAAACAGATACTTAGGCAATTTCTACAAATTAGACATTAGCTGTTTTTACTTGTTAATTAATTTAAGGCACTACTAACGTAAAAATTAACAAATGTTACATAATTAAGTTTATATTGATGTAGTAAGCTATAAAGCAAAAATAAGGGGTGAATTACTGTTTGGTTAGGGTTTCTATTCACAGTTCTTAGTTTAAAAGCACTAATTAGCTCTGTTGTAATAATTAAAGTCAAATTATTTAATAATTTGAATTCTAAATATTTAAACTTGTATTACAGTTTACAGTTCAACCGACTGTAGCGGTATGCGAGTATATTTGTATTCTACTAAAAGATAGCACTAGCTGTTTGAAAACAATGTGTTATGTACCGAATGGTCATTAACATTAGTCGCTGTTAGATTTGTTGTAACAGACAGTGGCGTTGTTTTGTGATTTTGTTTAATTGAAGTGACGTTTTGTGAATAAAAGTATAATGCAGGGGTTACAACAAAGATTTAATAGGTAAAAATTTGACATTTGTTTATTTAAACTCGTAACTTTATAATTACCTAACCGTTATACATTCTAACCTTACCCTACACCCCTGTATATGTTTAAATTTGAAATCTTGTTAAAAAAAAAGTATTTGAATCAAAGTAAATCATTTTGTTGAAGTGTTTTACATCACTTCTGTGCTGTATTTTAGTTATTTTCAATGTAAATTTTTGAAAATATAGTATGTAGCATTTTATTCAAGCCGCCATTTTGTTTTTATTTGACTGTTGTACTATTCTTATGTCAATTTCTTCAGTGAACAAAATGGCGTAATTTTTAGGAATATAAATTAATATTTCAAAGCGAAAAATGATTTTTGGTTAATTTTAATTTTGACGTGGGAGTTCTCTACGCTATATCACCATTTGACTTCATTGGCTGCACTCGAAAAAAATTATGCCAAATATAATTTATACTTTTTGCTAACTTTTTCACTTTAGGTTCATTTGTTTTCCTCTTAGTTCAAAATTTGTCCGTATTAGGTATCGCACTACTTGATTTTTGTGAAGCCTGACTTCCGCGCGCAAAAATTTAGGCGCTAGAAAAAAGACGCTGACCCTCTTGGGATTAATTATTGTTTCTGTAATTAGTAATCGGCCTACTACTGCTAAAAAGGTTCTCAAATTGATTTGTTGAAATCTTTTGTTTTAAGTCGTGCATTTATAAAATGCAACGCACCAGAGGAGACAACGAATAACTGCTTTTCTCCTGTCATCGCGTAGGAGACGGCATGAGGGTTAAGGCCTTGAAATGAACCCAGCAGCAGTTTCATATAACAACGAAACCTACAACAAAGCAGTTGCGGGATTTTGAGTATTTTTTAACAAGTGCATCAGTTTATTTTCGAGCAGAGCGGTGACAAAGAAATAATTATGCTATCTTAGTTGTAATTAAAATAGATTCATTCTTATTGACCGATTCACATCCTACGTGATGCAAAGCAAACTCGTCGATAAAATTGTAAAATGCATCTTAATCCTACCCCCCCCCTTCTCAAAAGACCGTCAGTAAATAATTTATGAAATATTTGGGTTTTGCAACGTTGCCATTTAGTTGACGCACACGTATACTTGGCACCACTGAAATTGAAATTGGAGAAAATTTTAAGAATTCGTTTCTTATGAATAATTTTAAGCCATTTTCAGATTTTCTCGCTAATTAAGCTCAAAATTTGGATTAAAAAGTCTTTTAGGTTAGGGATTTGATGTCCTGTCAAATCGATAGCTGTTATCGATATTGCGCATGATCATTCGGTTACTAAGTGGCGTAATTAGAGAACGCTATTAATTTATTTCGGACATCATCAGTGCATTTTTGCTGCATCGGAAATTAATCCTTTCGCTTTTTTTAACATCAAATTCGCAGAGCGGCCGAAGCGTAGGCGTTGAATTAATTATTGGTGTTCGTATTCGCATACAAAAATTCGATTGTTTAGAACTTCATGTTTAAAAATTTTAATTGTAAAAAATCATCAGTTCAAAAATTTAAAAATGGGGGGGGGAATATTATTTTAATTTTTTTTTGGTTACGGATTCAATTAACATCTGCTCTATAAAAGTTTGGTTGATGACGTCGAAAAAAAAATTTATGAAATAATTTTCCTATGCATATAAAACAAAAACACAGGGGGTTTCGTTGATATTTTCATTTTCACGCACGCGCGTATTAAACTCGCCTTTAGAGCGGTAGCGAAGCAGACTTGAGACCCCAACGTAAACGAATATTATTCGTGATGTGTTTGAGTGGAGAACGTTGCCGCATTACGTTGACCGTTGTAAATAATCAAGTTTTTTATCCATCAGATATAAAAAGAAAGTTTTAAGAAAAAACGTTATTTACAAATCGTTATACGTACGAATCAACCGTTTAACCGATTTCTCAATTTGACTTATTACGGTTAATGCCGCCATCTTGAACAGATAGATCATGCCAATATTCCAGTTTGTAAGTATATCTGAAATAAATTTGTGTGTTTTACAGAATGGTCAACAAGGAAGCGTTACTACAGTCGATTAAATCGATTTTCTTTTTCTACCAGGCGTACATAAAATCAATGTCCCACCGATTTGTTATTTCAGTACGTAGCGCCACGTGTAAATTTGTCGCTATGAGCGTTTTTAAAGGTTTTTCTTTCCATCCATCGTCGATTGTTTTCCCAATTTTAATTGGTTTACCAAAACATTTTTTTTAAGGAATTCCCCCCACTCTTATAATTTTATGCCACCACATATATCTGTTTTCATGCAGCAATTTCTTTTAGTCGTTTTGTTTCTACTTCCGAAGGAATTTTTGAGAAATTTTTTTCATTGCCCGATCATTTTCAAGGTTTTGAATTTTTTTCCGAAATAACGGATTTAAAAAAAAATGTTTGATCAAAATCGTTAAGGCTTGTAATTTGAGCACATTTCATTTACTCCTCAATTTCTTATAATCGATATCGTTAGAAAACTTTTCCACCACACCACGATAGTTGATCCCCCTAAATAGCTGTAATGGAATCGCCCGGTCGTATTTTGTAATGACCTTGACTGTTCCTAGAGTCTAGAGTTGCTTTTATACCGCACCTCGACTACACCACATGTTTTAATGGCGACAACCCAAACAGTGTCCCTTGCGAGTTCTCTGTAAATTACAACTATTTGGTAAATTTGACCACAATTGATGCCCGATTATTTATTTTACGTTCAAAGTTGAAATTTTGTTTTGGCCTGTGTACAAAAGGAATTCCAAAGATAATGCGCATTAATTTATAAATACTTTTATCGACACCCGGTATATTACATTGTAAACTAAGCATGTGGGGCACCTTTTATTTTTTTTTATCAAGTACAGTCGTGCTCAAATTTTCCATTAGTTCGCTTTTGGGCGTTGGCCGTTACGTCAATGCGCCACTAACATGCGCAGTAAACAAAATCATTTTCCAAAATTTCAATTTTTGATTACCAACCACTTAAATTTACTAGTGACTCAATTATTTTGAGAATATTCTAATACCCCCCCCCCCCCGTAAAGTGTCCTAATTTGTATACTGTTACCGCATTTATATTGTATCTTGTTTCTCTATCTATCCTTTGTAGCGTCGGCGCAGCGGCACAGTTTTGTTTTTTTTTGTTGACGATTTTATGCTTTTAATTTTAATTTTTGGTTTTTGAAAAAAATTTTTTGTTCATTGTTTGTTAGTGCATTGACCTCCACGTCCCACTGACTGTCTATAGCATAGATAGCTAATTCTGCAAGTTCCTCAATCCCATGAACTATAGCTCGCGCTCTCTTCCACAACTCATTAATTCATTTACTCTTTTCGTAACTTCAATAACTTTTCTACCATTAAATTGCCCCAGTTTTGGATAAATTTGTAATTAGGAGCAGTCGCTCGCTGTGTGAGCGCTGTGTGTGAGTTTAGATGCAATAGGTATTTTTTTATCCCTCCCTATAGATATGACGCCGGAGGGTGAATTGAAATTTTGTTAGGGTCGGCTGTTTTATGTATAGGGCATTTAAGAACTTTATTTTTGTATCCTTGTAAAAAATAAATCTTTTTAGCACACTCCTAGTTTAAAATGTTCAGATTCTGCGCGTCTGCTTTTCCTAACAGAGTCAGGAACGGTTTAGATCAATATTTACACAGGGAGGGATTCAAAATATTAATAAATCAGTTTGTGTTATCCACATCTCTAAGCTATATCTTCTGGAAAGTGCAGTCAAAGTGTTTCCATTTCTAAAGACCGATGCATGGCCTACTAGTTGTTCTGCTCATTTACAGAAAATGTGATGAGTTAGGTCCTTCAAGATTTTAATCAATTGTTTTAACTCGATTCAGAGACAGATATTTATACTTACATCTCGTACATATACGGGGCGTTACGAAAAAAAGTAGTTAGAAATTTTAAGAGCATCATAACAGTATTGACCAAAAAGGGCGAAAAAGTTTGACCGACGCGATTTCGTAAATTTACCGTTTGGTAAGTGGATACAAGTGGATATGAGCTATTTTCAGCGCCAACTATGAAATAAAATGGCATGTAGTGTCAAATTAATGTGTTTATTTTTGAATTTTTACAACAGGTGTTCTACGTATTCCTTGCATTTCATCACAAGCTTCGCATCTTTTTATAAAGAAATTTTGCACTTTTCATCGAATAATTTGATTGGCCTCAAATGGCTGGCTTTTAACAAAGGAGTCTTGACGTTAATTGTCCTGGTTGAAGAGGGGTTGGAAGTTTAAGATACATAGTCGGTAACCATTTCACTAAGAAGGCCATCCTAATTGTCTTGGATGGCTCCTGGATGAAGAAGAGTTTGGAAGTACACGATCGGTAATCATGAGGAGCCTCCCCCATTGACTGACTTATAACAAAGAACTCTGTACAATAATTATTTTAGATGAAGAGGAGTTTGAAGATTAGGATGGATGGACCATTTCACTGAAAAGTAGGTACAGTCAGCCTCACAATTATTGGCCACCCTGCTATAATTCTAGCACAAATTGTGGATGCAACCTTCATAAAACCTCCTACCTAAATTGAGGGGTAACTTTATTTTGCCAACAAGTAGTAAATCAACAACCTCCCCTTCTGTCCCTTTGCCGTTGTTGGCTAATAACCACCCTGTCGTATAGCCAGGGTGGCCAATAATTGTGAGGCTGACTGTACACCTTGATTGGCTTGGCTTATAACCAAGGACTTTACATTAAATTACCTGCATAAGAAGGAGTTTGGAGATACATGGTTAGTAACCATTCGCTGAGAAGGGTGCCCTCACAATGAGTAGCTTATAACAAACAACTGTTTATATTAATTCTCCTGGATGAAGAGGAGTTTTGAGATACACTGTCGATAATCTTGATTATTTTGAATGACGAGGAGTTTGGAGCTTAAGATACATGATTAGTAAGCAGTAACCTTTTCACTGAGAAGGCCACCCCGATTGGCTTGGCTTATAATAAATGACTCTTTACATTAAATCTCCTGGACAAGGAGAAGTTTGGAGATACATAATCAGTAACCATTTCGCTGAGAAGTGTGCCCTCAATAAGTAGCTTATAACAAAGAACTATTTACATTAATTCTCGTGGATGAAGAGGAGTTTTGAAATACACGGTCGATAACCTTGATTATTTTGAATGACTAGGAGTTTTGAGCTTAAGATACATTGGCAGTAACTATTTCACTGAGAAGGCCACCCTGATTGGCTTGGCTTATAACAAATGACTCTTTACATTAAATATCCTGGACAAGGAGGAGTTTGGAGATACATAATCGGTAACCATTTTGCTGAGAAGAGCGCTCTCAATGACTAGCTTACAACAAAGAACTATTTACTTTAATTCTCCTGGATGAAGAGAAGTTTTGAGATATACAGTCGATAATCTTGAGAAGCCCCCCCTTCCTCATTGACTGTCTTATGACAAAGGACTCTACATTAACTCTCCCGGATGAAGAGGAGTTTGGAGATACAAGGTCGATAACCTTGAGAAGCCCATCTCCCCCCCCCCATTGACTGGCTTATAACACAGAACTCTTTACAATATCTCTTTTCAATGGCAAGGAATTTTGAGCTTTAGATACATGGTCAGTAACCATTTCACTGAGAAGGCCACCCCGATTGGCTGGGCTTGCATAACAAAGGACTCTTTACATTAAATCTCCTGGATAAGGAGGAGTAACCATTTCGCTGAGAAGAGCGTTCTCAATGATTAGCAACAAAAAACTATTTGCCTTAATTCTTCTGGATGAAGAGGAGTTTTGAGATACACGGTCGATAACTTTTTGATGTACCCCCCCCCCCCCCGTGACTGACTCGCTTATAACAAAAGACTCCTTTTCTTAATTCTCCTTTTTGAAGAGGAGTAGGAAGCTGGATATACAGAGTCGGTAACCATTTCATTAAGAAAGCCCTTCCCCCCTCCGTGAATGCCGATACCTATGCTAGATTGTCAATTGGAATCGAATAAACTAAAGAGTTTTAATATCTTCAAGCAAGGAGGTCTAATGATCTTGAATCAAAGAACCTGAGAGTAGTTGAACCCATTTGATTACGGTGACCCCTAACGTAATCGAAAGATTCGGCGGAGTGTCATCGTGCATAAACCGAAATTCAATCCTGTAAATAGAGACTGAGACATGTTAATGTAACACTACACACGCCACCTTTATATTTAATAGATTATGCATGCATTGCTGAAAATAGCTCATCTTCGTAAAATGGTTGATTAGCGGATCCATGTTGAATAAGCTTTTTTACACTTTATATGGGGTGCATTATCCGCTCTTGAAATTTTCTTCTACATTTTTCACAGCTTGTTTGGGTGTAGTGGGGACTACTTATTAGAGATTATCCATGCTGGCTGTTAAGCTTTAACCTTGAAACGTAGGGTTGGTTCCCCTATAGTCAACTCAAGGTTAAAGCTTAAGTTAACGGCCAGCATGAATGACCCCTACGGGAAAAGTATTTTTTAATTTTTTTCAGACATTCCTCTGAGCTGGTAATAGGCGAATATGTATCGTAAAATTAACATTTTTCAGAAATTTAGTGTTTGAATTAAAGGTTATTCCGAGGGGTTATCCACTCTCTGCAGTAAATGTACAAAAATTGAGCTGTCAACGGTAGTTATCTGTGGTCGGTGGCAGCCATAGCATATGCAGGCATAGGCAGTCAACTGCAGCCAGTGTACAAATTCAGAACAGTGGTTGACCCATCGGTTTATTCTTTTTATTAAGAATCCCTATTTTAGAAAACCTACTTTTGGTCAAAGAGGCCTAAAGGATCTCTGTTATTTTTTTGTAGTCCCGCTAACAGTCCTCAATAACAAGAGGAAATCCGTCATTTATAAATCACCAATAGATTTTAAATTAAGTAATCACGTTAATTGTAATCACACTTTTATTTAACTGACTATCATTTGATTTGTAAAAATAAACACTAAAAGATTGATCTTCTTTACAGCCTAAATGATGCGAGATAATCAACAATCTTCATTACAAGTAGAGACTCCCAATAACACAATGGCATTAAAAGCTATGTCGCCTGTACCATTAAAAGAATTAGGTTTAATGGCGTTTGAGAGCCCTGAAGAAGATTTAGGAGAAGAAAATTTTAGCTTGCATCTGTCCGAAGATGAAGATGAAGAGAGTAAGTAACTTTGATCTAATTTGAATTAATTTAAAACTTTTAATTATTTTAGGAACTGAAAAGAAAAAAACCATAGTTACGACAACTGAAGAAAATAAAAACTTAGAACGTCCAACAATTGAGCCTGTAAGTGATAATTTAAACTGTGTCAAAATTCAGGAAACGTCTGAAAGAAGTAGTGTAAATGATGAAAATGTAAATAATTGTGTAGAAAATGTGAAAAGTGATCTTTGTACGAAAAATGACAATGAAAGTAGTGTGAATTGTTTAGAAACAAAAACCAATCAATCTGTCAATGATGATACAAATAACTCTAATTCAGGTATAACTGAAAAGGAAGATGCTGTAAATAAGGAAAGCGAGAGTACAGACAAAATTAGTGAACAAGAAAAAATAGAAGAAGATATTATTAAAAACGATGATAAAGATAAATTTTGTAAACCTGTTGAACAGGATGATAAAATAGAGAAAAGTCTGGAACAGAAAATGAAAGATAGTAATGAAGAAAGTGACAAAGAAAAAGCGTCGACTAATATGGATGTAGATTTTAAGTTACATGACGATGATGAAAATAAACAAGTGCTAAAATGTAGTGCACAAAAAGAAGAAAAGAATGAAGATGAAAAAACCAAAGCTGCAGATGAGTTAAAAGTTGAAGATCAAGAAAAAACCAACGCAGATATTTTGAAAGATCAAATTATGGATACTGAAGACTTGTTACAAATTGTTGAAAATGATACTGAAGAGAATGATAAAGATAGTTTGAAATCAGGCGATAAAGCTGACAGTGAAGATAATGAACAAGAAGGTGATAAAAACGACGTGGACGAAGAAGATGAAGATCAAGTAGAAGAAGAAAAAGATCAAGCGGAAGAAGAAAAGGATCAGGTGGAAGCAGAAAAAGATCAGGTGGATGAAGAAAAAGGAGATGTCGACATTGAAGAAAATCCTTTATCTAAGAATGATATAGACGAAGAGTTAGATAAAGAATATAGAAATATTCTGAAGGATGCTGATGTAGCAGATAAAGTAACAAATGAAGAAAGTGCAGATAAAATGGAATGTGAAAATAGCGTTTTAACTGACTCTAGTTTAGATGCAAATATTGATAGTAATGACAAGGTTGCAGAAGTTCCTACAACTCAAAAAAGTACTGAAGTTTTATCGAGTTCAGAAGAAGAAAGTGCGTCAAAAAAATCTACATTAGAAGATGAAGGTAAGGAATGCTTGTGATTTACTTTAACTATACTAATTGTGTATTATCGTAGGTTTAAGTGACGAAAAAGTAAAATCCGTCAAAAGATCGTTAAATGAGACAGTTGAGAAAGTAGAAGCTGAAGCAGAGAAAGTGGAACCTAAAGCAAAAAAAGTGAAATTAGGTTCTGCATCTGAAATGGTGTCTCTAGATATGGAAGTAACTAGTGATGTAGATTTATTTTGTAGCGAAAAAATAGAAAACAAAATAAAAAGCAAAGCTATATTGAGTACCATCAGTCAATTTTTGCAAAAGAAAATGCTTAAAACCTTAACTTATGAAGATTTAGAAGAAATTTGCATGCAAAAAATATGTGAAGCTATATGTTATAAAAGCGAAATTGGTGAGCTGAGGCATCAATTGGGAGTTCAAGAACAAATGGCCGAAATGTGGCGGAAGGAAGTGGCTCAACTTTCTAAGCAAGCCCGCGATTTAGAAATTGTAAATAAACGGCTCTTACATGAAGTAAGATTAAAAAATGAACGCGATAAACCTTTGGTACCTGTAAAAATAACGCGGTCTGTTGGACTTCAAGTTAGATCTGATTCTAGTATGATGGCCAATGTTTTAAACCAGAAGCGAAGATCTACTACAATTAGACCACCACAAGCTTCAGTTCTTACTTCGCCTAATATAGAACAACAAAATAGAACTCCACCTCCTACAAGAACTGCCACACCCGTGAGAACACCTCCCCCTACAAGGGTACTCGCAACTACTCGAGCTCCGCAACCAGCCCGACCTGCCCCAAGACCTAATCAAAATAGACCCGCCACTGCCGGTATAAATAAGATAACACCAGCTAATACTATTAAATATAAAATCGCTAATAAAGCAAGCATGCTAACACAAGTATTACAAAATGCAACCAACTCCACTACAAACAATACTACAACCTCAGGAAATTCTACCACGACTGTTCCTATCTCTTCTCTCATTCCTGTCTCTTCCAATACTTCAAATGTATCTACGACTGCTGGCAAAGGAACCAACTATCAATCTAAAATCGTTCCTAAAAAAATCATTGCCACCAAAGGGGTTATCGATTTAACCGACGAAGATACAACAACCAATAAAACAGCAAGTCCCGTTAACACAAAATCCGCACAAGGTGTCCGCATTGTTGCTACAAATAAAACTCCAACCGTTTCTACAAGTGGAAACATTGGGCCACAATCACGCATAATGTATGTGTACAACAACGGAGGCGTAATATCCCCAGGAAATCAAAAAGTCATGGTGAAATTACCAGGTAAATAATTTTTTTAAATTTATTTAATTTACTTAATAATGTCTTCATTTAGGTTCGGCAAACGGCGTTATTGCAACTATGTCGAATGGATCACTTACAGTTGGTGGTTCTCCGATAAGAACAGGACCAATATCTCAAGTTAAAGTTACAAATCAAGTAAACACGGTTAGAACGTCTACAATAGCGCCAAAACCTACTTCAAAACATCCAGCACCTTTACCTGCCCCTCCAATATCCCAGTTAACTGTGACAGCTCGCAAACCAATTCCTCCTAAACCTCATTTATCCATCAAGAGATCTAGTGGAGGAATAGTGTTATCATGGAAAATGCCATACAATTTAGAAAATTATGAATCTATTGTGAGTTATCAGCTATATGCTTATCAAGAAACCAGTGCTCCTCCTAGTTCAGATATGTGGCGTAAAGTGGGTGATGTGAAAGCGTTAGCTTTACCTATGGCTTGTACTTTAACCCAGTTTGCCGATGGAAACAAATATCATTTCGCAGTTCGTGCCGTTGATGTGCACAAACGAATGGGACCCTTTAGCGATTCTGAACAAATACTATTGTAAAGAAATTGAATTAAATTAAGTCGATATATATTTATTCATTTTATCAAGTACTCTTTAAGTAGAATATTTTTAGTTTTTAATTATGTTTCACATTGAAATGATGAAATTGGCAAATTGAATATTTAAATTCTTGTTGTAATTGAATAAATTTCCTTTTTGTGTAATATACGTAAATGATTTGTGGTGACTGATCATCAAACTGTAGAAAATGTTTATATTTAGCATCAAATAGAATGAAGAAGTAATAAAATTGATTATGCTTGTGAATTCTTTTAATATTTCTTTAGTTACGTTCTCGATTGTTCCAAAGTGACTTTGTAAACTACAGTGGGTCGACTGTTTGAGCTAATGACTAACAAGCTACAATACTTTGCAACGAAATGATACAAAAAGTACAAAATTGTATTGGAACAAATTTGGCTTAAAAACACTGCAGGCAGAAATATACACTATGCTTTTCCTGTGACCTGTGATCATAAAACATACTTTTGTAACCGAACATTCCATCCAAATTTTATGCTTCATGGTGTAGAAGAATTGAACATGGTGTGAGCCTTAGAATAGTGCTCAGAATTGCAACATAAACTTGTTTTTCTGCAAACGTCACAAAAAGTTGAGTTTATGTCACTCAGTATGTAAGGGTGAAGTTAAACTTTCCCGCCTTGGCAGAAAAAGCCGTCAGAGAAAGTACTTTTCTTTGCCTAGGCAGACGAAGTAAATCTTAACCCAACATAATTTTTATTTTTATAAGGTAAAAAATGTTTTTTAAGCATTTATAATGTAAAAAATTTAATGTTTTTTAAATTTTCCATTACAATTGGTTTGTTGCGTTTAATAATTAGTTTTTTTTACAAGTTAAACTTAATTTTGAAAAATATTTGACAATTGAACTACAAGTAATTGACAAGAGATGGCGCTTTTTCAAAATTTTTAGTTTTACGTTTGAAGAAAAAATAAAATGTTTAGTACATTACATACGGCAATACTCGCCTGTATTGCCGAACTCGCTCGCTCATCAGTCAAACACAGTCTTGTCACACAAAGCAGTACTTTCTCTTCTAATAAAACAATGTACTATTTCTAACTGATTTCAACAAAGGCCACTTTAAGGTTTAAGTTCAAACTGCGGTTTTTGTTCAAAAATTAAAAAATATATATATAGTCAAATTTTTTAAAGACTACCGACACGTGACCACCTTTATATGTATAAATAAAGATGAAAACGACTTATTTCGTGAGTTTAATTAGTTAATTTAGTTAATACATTTATTGCTAATTATTATTAAATATTTATTTAGCAAATTTATAATTAAATTAATTATTTATTCAATATTTTAAAAGTCACGTGTCGGTAGTCTTTTAAAAATTCTAGTGTATGTTACATGTTACAGTTGTTCCAGCGGATCATTGCCGGTGAAGAACTCGGCTAAGTACGCAAAAACACGTAGTCTGATATGTAGTGTAGCAACTATCTTTGTTGGCACTGCGTAATATGACGCTAAATTATAACGACGTATGTCGACTTATCTTTACATACAGCGGCAGAGATTCCCTGGAACAACTATACCTAATATCCACTGTTAGACAACATACAGTTGTTCCAGTGGGTCTTTGCCGGTGGAGAACTCGGCTAAGTACGCAAAAACACGCAATCTGATACGAAGTGTAGCAACTATCTTTGTTGGCACTGCGTAATATGACGCTAAATTATAACGACGTATGTCGATTTATCTTTACATACACCGGTAAAGATTCCCTGGAACAACCGTATGAAATTTTCATCAAAATCTAACTCGTGGTTTTTGAATAACTTCAAGAAAACGGTATAAAAGGAGATTTTTTGTAATTTATTCCCAAAGTAAAAGACAGAATTTTCTCAATTTATTTCTACAAAATGTAACCAAGTTTCTACCAATACTGTAATTTTTTGAAAATTTTTGAACTTGTGGTTTTCTTAATACGGCCGAAGAGGTTAGAAAAATTCACACAACTTGATTATTCTGTAGAGTTTAATACACATTAACGCAGAAAATGATGAACATGGGCTTATAGTAGAGCATTGTACACAAAAAATGAACCAATTATTGGAATTTTTGAAAAAAAATTAAATTTACGAAAGCAAAATGTTCAAATTTATACGTATTTGACAGTGCTGTTATCAGCGCCACCACAATAAAATACGTATAAATTTTGCGGATGATGTGCGCACTACGCACGCTTGTCTCAAAAGAAAATAACGTTTTAGCATTATGATTTCTTAATTTGAAAACCAATTTGTGAATAGTAATAAACTCTAATCCAATTAATCTTTATTTTTAGGATCTTCACATTAGCGATTAGATTTAAAGTTATTAAGGAGTCGTTTTGAATCAACATTGTGTTATGACGTAACTGTCAAGTTTTAAATTATAAAATTTGGCGGGAAAAAATTATTTTAACATTTTTGTTGTACTCAGTACCATGCAATGTAAAGATAGAATGAAGATTATTTTACTTGAAAGTAATCTTCTTAACGTATTTCAATATTTTCAATAAAATACTTTGAATTATCGACGCTAAAGAGCTGCGCACTTGTTTATTGAAGTTTTCAAACTTTTAGATAAGAATTTAACATTTAATAAGTACATCTATTTCATATTATAATCAACTGAAATAAAGTGGAGTGAAGATAATTTTGCATAAACGTTATCTTAATATTGTCATATGGTGATTACAATTAAATGATATGAATTTAATTTCAAATAATATAAAATGTAAAAGTGATTCTAACCTCACTTTTTTAAAGTTTGTGTCGACTCGAAAACGGTGTGCGGTGCTCCAGTTTTGGTCAAGTTTATAAAATTAAGGTAGGAATTTGTTCTTATTAAGGAAAATAATAGATTAACATTTAACAAATACATTTATTTCATATGCGGTACAAAGAGAATCAGTTCATATATCTATTAGAATATATTTAAAATATAAACAATTCCGGTATCTATTATTTACAGTATTTGTACTTTTGAGCAAATACTTGTATTGCGTTTGCGGTATGTTTAAAAAAAGTGTATCTATTGTTATATTTATGTATTAAGAGTATTGAGCATTAGTTAACTGTTAATTATAATGGCAATTATGAGGTGGCTGTGTTTTTTATTGAATTGATTCTCTCAGAATTTAAGTTACGTGGACGCAAAGTAGTTTGATTTCAAAACACTTAGTCGTCGAATTTTTTTTCCTATTCGTACAACAGTATTCGGATTGTCTTACAAACATAATTAAAGGGCATCCATATAGAAAGACTTAAAAATTAAGAACTTACAAACAAGTTACATCAGATCAAAGAAAACATTTACTAATCGAATAGTTTACAACCCTGTTCGTTAATATCCCAGTCTTTTTTTGTTTCACATTTCGACCAATTCTCACTGTTTTTTGCAAAACATTTTTACGTTCCTAATTTTTATTAGTACAAAAAGGCAGACTTTTCCCAAATTCCGTTAATTTTTTTGTAAAAACAAAACAATCGGTATTAGACAAAATATGGCACTTAAACTAATTTACATTACTTTTTTTGTATATACAGGGCGATCAAAATTGCACTAAAAATTTTGACGCTTAAATTTATTTCCGATGCTTTTGTGCGTTCTATCAACTTAACTTTTATTAGTGCACGCAACCTCAATTCTGTTAAAAATTTTTGTTAATTAATAACAGTCATTTTAAGATATTGCTTGTGAAGAGTTCTCAACATTTAAATTACTTTCAATCAATGCAAACAATTTTATTGCGTACAACATAAAATTCAGCCGAAATTCTCAGACGCAAATTGAACTATCGAGGAACTGTTTGATCACATTTTAAACTTAAGTAATAATAACGGCATCTGTGTTGTAAGTGTATAAATTGTTGTAGAAATATTTTATGGGAATTAACTTGTATTATTTATATTTTCAATTTGCTTCTGAAAAATTCTTAAAACTTACTTTTGAAGAGATCTCGTCTCGACCAACTGCATTTTATGATTAAATTATTTGATATTTTTATTGCGTACAGAATAGTGTTTTATTTGATTGAGAGTTTTTTTTTTAAATATTATTAATATAGTAAGTTCACAAATTTATAAAAATAAAATGACTGACTTTCTAGCGATACTTTTAAAAATAAAACCGTTGTTAAGTGCATAACAATCGCCTCCAATAATACAATAATAAATCTTATAGTTAAATTTTGTAAAATAGTTCAAAAAAGAACAACAATAATAAATACATAAAAACAATTTTCACAAAATATTTCTATTAATAATATTTATTAATGAGTAACAAAAAGTTGTACCCATCAACTGGGATATCACATCTAATGTTTTAAAAACCACTTAAAAATGCAAACTACTGTTTTAAATATACTATTAAAAAGTTAAACCATTTACACGCTTATTTGATAAGATTTTTTTTAAATTGTAGACACATAAACTGTCTTAAAACTAATTAAATGCTATCACGCTTTTCAAGTCTTGTAGATCAACAAATATACAGCTATTAAAATAGCTACTTAAAAACTTATGTAACTAAACATTTTAAAAATGTTCCACAATAATTAATCGTATACATTTTTTGAAAATATAATTATGTAAAGTGAGAGATAGAGAGAAAAACGTACAAAAACCAACACCGGTTCTTATTTTCTTTGAAACGCGTAAGACCGTAGTATAAAAAAGTGATCATTATTTAAACTAAAAAATATAAAGGAAACAAAAAAATACACAAATCAGTCAAGAACAAAATTAGCCCGATTAAATGCAAATGAAACCCGTCTAAAATTCATTCTTTTCGCTTTTCCCTTGTTCTCGTATTTTACAATAAAGAGATCACATATTAGTTTCGTCTAACTACAACAATATTTAATATTATTATTATAAAGTATTTTTGAGATTAAAAGTATTGCCACTAGGTGAACAGGACACAATTTGAATTAAATTTAAAATACTTTTACATATATTATGTTTTTTACATTAAAACTTGCCAACTTTAACATATTAAGTTTTAACAAATTAACATAGAAAAATCTTTAATAATTGCACACTTATTCATCACACATACACAGTATACTTATAGTATTTATATTTTGTGCACTACGATGGACAACTACTTATATCTACTAAATTTCTAATTTCTACTACCGAGATATAAAACCCAATAGCAGCGTACAACTAAATTTTTTAAGATAAAGCGTAGGGATAGCAAGTTTTTTTCACGAATCGCTTTATTTTGGTGCCCTAATTATGGCAGAGTTTTCCAGATCAAAGGCGTGCGGGAACAGGCTCAAAATTGCCTTTGTTTGTAGCAAAACTGATCATTTTGACCACATTGAAAATAGCAAAAAAATACATCCCATGTAATTTGTATGTATAAAATTATGAAGAGAATGAGACTGATTCGGGCCCAAACGGATAGTTTATTTATGCAGAAAAAAATAAAAACGACAGAATGTTTAATTACTTTTAAATTTAATTTAAAACAACGGATGTGGCCATACGAGGAACTTTTTCCGTCCTTCAAATCTTGGAAATTCTTATTTTTTTAAATTAAAATTTTATTTAAGTAATATCTTATAAATAAATATAAAAATGTTCATTTATATAATTTATATGTTAAATTATCTGTTTAGAAAGCTAATTTTCCGAGATTTCAAAATATTGAAAAATATACAGGGTGTTCCATTTAAATTAAGAAATTTGCTCCCATTTCCGTTTAAACCGGAAGTCAAAATATAAAATGTTTGGTATCGTGTAATAGCTAATTTTACGAGCTTTTAAAATATTAAAAAATATACAGGGCGTTCCTAAAAATTTTGGTATTTTTGTAATTTCCGGTTTAACCGGAAGCGTTTTGTTAACCGAAAATAGTGTCAAATAATAGATATTCATGAGATTGGTGCATATATCCATTTTAAAGTTTTAATTTCTATTACAAAAGAAAATTATATATTTTTGAAGTTGTGACATTCAAAAAATGATTACTTGAAAACGGCTCGAGCGATTTTGATAAAAATTTATATTTCGATAGAGAATAAAGTTTTCTGTAACATATCCAAAAAAGAAAATATATGACAGAGGGAATTTTGAGAAAATTCGTTTAAAAATTTTGACCTACTGACATTTTGGTTCAAAAAATGTGTTTAAATAAATATTAAAAGTTGAAATTTGGTACAGTGTTTCTGTGTATTAAAATGCATCCTTTAAAAGCATGTGCAAAATATTTAAACTTTTACTTTTTTTTTTAAATTAAATTTAAAAATAAATGAACTTTCTGTGGATTATATATTTTTTCTATATAAACGAACTACTCATTTGGGCTCGGACCGGTCTCATTCTTTTCGTAATTTTGTACATTACAAATTACCTAAGATGTATTTTATCGCTATCTTCAATGTGATCAAAGATATTGTCAAAATTATCAGTTTTGCTACAAAGACAATTTTGACCCTGTTCCCGCACGCCTCTGATCTGGAAAAATCTCTGGCATAATTAGGGTTTCAAAATAAAGCGATTCGTGAAAAAAAACATTGCTATCCCTACGCTTTTTCTAAAAACGCAGTTTTTTTCGGTAATCGACTCTGCTACAAGTACTATAAAGAAATTCGAGTCACTAATTTTTATTACCTTTACCACTTTGACCTACAGAACTTTTTCTTAGGGCTCATAATTTTTTGCTAAAAGTATCTCCACGTTACGAGCAAAATTTGAAAATAAATAATCGTGTAAGTTGCACAGGAATGATATTTTCCTAAGTATACTGCATAACATTAATTTAAATAAGAGTATCAAAAAGGTTTTTGAATTAAAGCGCAATGTTTTCAAAGTCTAATCGCCCTAAAAGCAAATGAAAAATCTCCAACTGTTGCATTTTAAATGCCTTGAGCTGTTAGAAATTGTCATGGAAGCACCATTTCTTGTTTCAAGTTTAGAGAATAACTAAAAGTTTCGCCATAATAGAGTTTATTTTGTTGAAAACTCTATTTGGCCATGTCTCGGGGCGTTGCTCTAATGTAACATTAGTAACAATACTACAATGCAAGTCCTTAGTTTTGGGCCCTTAATCCAAAAGTCTTAAACTTTTCCCAAACGTAGCAAAAAAAATTTCAAATGTAGCGTGTCAGTTGTCATGAAGTTCAAATTTATTCCACTAGGTGCGCACAATCGACGGTCCCAAACGTCAAATTACAGTATTACCAATTACTTTTATTGCATAAAAATGAAAAAAATTTAAAACAACTGACACGCTCCATTCAAAAGAGTTGTGTTTTGATCGGAAAGCGCTTCACTTCAACCAGACTTGTCGAAGTGTACTTTTTGATACACTTACTTAAAAACTTTCACACTGAAAAAATTATATGTTAAAGCTAACAATTTTATACTTGACGTTACCTTTTTTTAAAGCCAATATATTACAATTTAACCATGACTCGCCTCATGATACTTCAGCACCTTGTAATGATCACTCTTCAAAATAGTTTATTTCTCTTTTTACTATTGAATAACCTTCAATAAATATTCATCTATCTATCGATTTAAAAGTACTTTTTTTTTGTATCAACACAACGAAGTAACAACCACCGGAAAATCAGTCTTATTACTGGCATTATGTCACCCAATACATGGAAACTGCCAGCCGGCTGTTAGTCACTGAGCCGAAAGTCCATTTGGCTGTTTGTATTCGGATGCGGGATTTTGAAATTGTCCAACACTGCTAGGTGGATTAAAACTCGGGGCGTAACATTGCGGAAAGTATAGTTCCGGTTTTACCACGGTCGTAGGTGTCAAACCCCTCGATAAAATTCCATTCGATGATTGCTTTCCATCGGACCCCGTCGAATTTCGTCTCGCTTTCGAAGCGTGCGGATTCATGTGATTATCGATGTGTTTTTTAACTTCGGGCTCTGTCGCAAACCTTCGTCGACAATTTGGCATCGGACAACAAAACGGCCTATCTCCCTGATGCGTGCGTGTATGTTGATCTAAAATAGCTTTTTGTCTAAAGTCTTTACCACATTGTGCACATTTGTAAGGTTTTTCTCCGGTATGTATACGTAAATGTTGATTTAATATCGTTCGCTGTCGAAAGTTCCGACCACAATAAATACACCCGTAAGGTTTTTCATTGGTATGAATTCGTAAATGTTGCGTTAAATGTGATTGTTGCCTAAACCGTTTACCACACTCCGGGCAAGGATAAGGACGTGATTCGATGTGTATGCAACCGTGTTGTAAAAGCGTCGATTTTTGTTTAAATTCTTTTTGGCATATAGGACACCTAACATACAATGGCATTCCTGCTGACCTTCCGTGTTGAATCACATCAGGAAGTTTACCCGCTTGTCCTTGTTTCAAATAATGAAGCGCTCCAAAGTTAGCAGCTCCAAAAACTGAATGATTTATTCCTTTTGCGTCTTTAAAGTAAGCCGGATATTGCAAGTTGCTCGCAACACTACCCGGCGAAAAGCAAGTCGACCTTTCTTGAGCAGTCGCGTCTCCGTCACCGTACGTCGATGCTACTTCTTCTTTTCCTTCGTCTGGAGGAAACGGAACGTCTTGAGGCCACAGAGTCGGATTGATACCATTTTTGAAAACCAAATGAGGACTCACATCTGTAAAAGAGTAACTTATTAAAATTATGCGTTATAAATTGTTGCACGATCAATTTTATACACTTAAATAAACGTTTAGAGTAAGAGGTTTTTTTATCTCCCCCAATAGTTCTCTTTTGGTTATTTAAAAAAATTCGCTATTCCACATCAAAAGGTTCTTCCATAATAGGAACAGTCAAGTAAGCAATGTCCACGGCCTATTTAAAAAATTTGGTCCATTTTAGAAACTCAAAGCTATGCAAACTCATTTAAGAATATAGTTTTTGATCGTGCATAATTTTGATATTAGCTAATAAACGAAATTGGGAGGAGTTTGTGTTATATTATGTTTTACGTTATAAAAAAATTTAGTTGGACAATTAGGATGATGTTTTGAATTAAAAAAAATAAATTGAATTGAATTATTGCAACTCGAACCGTTCGTGCAAGAGGTACGATCGGTAAGAAGTTGGTTAAAGCAGGGGCGCTCGCCTTGATGTGTGCGGACGTGCTGATTGAGGATGGCCTTCTGGCGGAAATGCTTCCCGCACTCTGGGCATTCATATGGCTTCTCACCGGAGTGGATGCGCAGATGCTGGTTGAGGATGGCTCTCTGGCGAAAAGTACGCTCGCAGTAAAGACAAGCGTAGGGCTTCTCGTTTGCGTGAATTCTGAGATGTTGGGTGAGATGTGATTGTTGTCGAAATCGTTTTCCACATTCCGGACAGCCGTACGGTCTGCTATCTGTATGAATTCTTTCGTGCTGCAATAGTGTTGATTTTTGTTTAAAGTCCTTTCCACAAGTTAGGCACTTGAAGAGTCGTAGTTCTCCACCGAGTGTATTTTTTGTGGGTTGTTTAAGACCGGATTGTTGTTGTTGTTGAATTACATCGGGTAACGTCGCTGATCGCAAATCTTGCATACTCGAGTATTGATCTAAGTGGCCTGCACTATCTTGTCCTAAGGACGTCAGCATCATTCCTGGTTGTTTCAAATAATGCAAAGCAGAAAAACTACTGCTACCTAGCATGTGAGGTGGCATTGGTGGAGGACCATTAGGTGGTGGTACTCGAGGATATTGATGATAGGTCGGTTGTGGTTGAGGTTGTTGCATATCGGCTGCAAAACATTGAGAAGCCGGTCTTGTTTCTAAATCCATCGTAGGTTGGTCGCTTTGGATATCTTCATCTCGCGGTTCAGCTTGCGTTGCCGGATACGGTGATGGTGCCGGAGAAGGTAAACTTTGGTCTCGACTTGGATTTACTTCCGCTTCCACACCAAGAGGTACCGTTGGACCACATGCTTGTTGTGGGCTAGCCGCTCCCGATGGCGTTTGTTGTGGGGCTCCGTAGTTATCTTGAACTCCCCACTGTGATTGAGTTCTGTCCATACCATCTTTATATAAGACGTAAGGTGCACCAGTATCTGAAAAAATTAAATTAAATTGAAATTGGGTGCATCGATAAATTTACATAAATCAAATCAACAAAAATTGCAATTAATGCAATGCATTTAACCCTAAGAAGGTGAAAGGTGCAAGGTGAAAAATGTTTTTTAATTTAACGAGAATTGCGTTTTTTTAGGAATTTTTAATTGTTGAAAAATTGATTAAAGTATTTGTAATAATCAATTGTAATAATAAGTCCTCGCCCCGGATTCTTTTAGTTGTTTTAAATGAAAAATATTTAAATTATTAAATTATTTTTAATAAATGATAAATTGTTTTATAATGCAAAGTAATATCTTCGTTTTCAAACGAATTAATTATTGGAAGGAAAATTTAAAACAGTTTGCACGTTCCCTACTTTATCGATTTGCATTAATTAGGACGGTGGCCCATAGATGGTGCCAAACATCAAGTTTTTAAACGTTAGAATTTTTGAATAAAATAGAATTTTAAAATGTTTCTAGTAGTAAATAGTTATTAATTTAACAACTAATTTCATTTTAAAACCTTTTTATCCATTATTTTGGGGAAGTTGGGTTACAAAATTTGCGCGTGTGGAAAATTTTTATAAATTTCTTTCAACAAAAAAACTATTTTACTTTACGACTGCATGCAAGTAACTTTAAGATGGTTATCTTGAAATATATTTTATGCAAAGACTCCTGGTGTGAATTGAATTTTGGTTTAAGTTTCGAAGTAATGTCATTTAATTTTGCTAAAAAGTTATTACGAGATCAAACGAAAGTTATTAACCTGATGTTGATGGGCAAGAGTTAAAACCGCAGTCATAAACTTGACCACTTTTCAAGTAATAATTATAAAGATACCATTAGCATTTAGCTACTACATGTATAAATAATAATTACACTTTTTTGCGTAATATAGCTAAAAAATTGTTGTTGTTTACATTTTGTAGGAAAAATTATAATTAAATAACGTTCTTCATTTGTTTTTTGAATTTTTTAGTCATCGTTAAATCATATTCAAATCAACAACCCAAATCTGTTTTTTATTTTATTTTTATTGCAATAATAATTGCAATTCCCTGTAGCTTCATCTAACGCAAATTCATCCCCTTATTACGACATTTTATTTCAAATTGGGAAACCTCCGAATTATAGTAACAAATGACACTTCTGCAACGTAAAATGAGAGCTCGTTGAATACTAAATAACATAAAAATAAGAATCACTTCATTTCGTATTGCTTTCATCGTCCGTGGTGTACTTATACGTTAAATTTTATTCACATTAAATTTAAATCTAACTTCATGACTACATTTAAAGTTAATGACCAGTAAATTTTATAGAATCCTTAGAAGTGCATTATGTTCATGGTTTTATTTAACTTTTTAACAAACGTTCCTTTGAACTACTGTTAGGGAAGGAACTTTAAAGCATTTAAATAAATTAATGAAATACAGTTGCTGCAGAATAATTTGGGCGAATTTAAATGTAATTATCCCAAAAATCCAAAAAATTAGAGCACACGATTCCCTGTAATTTACTAAAAATAGGGACTGTCTGGTTTGCAAGAAAATTATGTAAAAAGACTCAAAAATCGTCAAATTAGAGCTTGGAGGGCGCTCTTCTTATTTTAGGTTCTCTGGGAGGGCAAATTATTGTACTAGTCCACCCAGAGTTTGCAATAGTTACCATTATTTTTAAAATTATACGTTTTGGAACTCTATCCACCGCCCCTGCGGCTCCCATGGAAAGCACTTCCAGAAGTACTCTAATTTCATTTTTCCTTCCAGTCTCCTAGAGTCTCCTCGAGCTCATCCAAAGGTTTGGGCGGATTAATGACTGAAGGAACGGAAGGAGTGGGTATAAGGAGGGAAATAAATACAATGAGCTCGAGTGGTCTTAGAACAGCTTTCTCTCCACCTTAACAACCCTAATCCTCCTAAATTCAATTTTTTTTACATGGACCAAGAAGTATTCTCCCAAATTACACCTTTTGCCTTACCTTAAAAAATATATAAACTGGAACGATTTAAAAATTATTCCGTTCTTTGATTCCCATTCCCAACCATCAATAGACGTCAACCCTTAATACTTGAATACCTAACTCAAACTTTCGAAGCAGTCGCACTATCGAAAAATAAAATTTGCCCAATAAATTAGTGAAGAAATATAGTTGCTATCCGCTATCGAATCATTTGGGTGAATTTATAATTATCTCAAAAATCCAAGAAATTAGAGCACGCGATTCCCTGTACTTTACAAAAAATTTCTAAAATAATTGAATTCTTATGGGATAATGCTGTCTGGTTTTTGAGAAAATTACGTGAAAAGACTCAAAAATCGTCAAATTAGAGCTTGGAGGGCTATTATTTTAGGTCCTCTGGGAGGGCAAATTATTGTACTAGTCCACCCAGAGTTTTAAATTGTTTCGATTATTTTTAAAATTATAAATTTCTCCATCCACCGTACTGCTCTCATAGAAAGCATTTCCAGAAGCCCTCTAATTTTATTTTTCCCTTCAGTCTCCTCGAGTCTCCTCGAACTGATCTAAAGGTTTGGATTGGATTAATGACTGAAGGAACAGGAGGAGTTGGTATAGGAGGTAAATAAATAAACATAATGTGCTCGAGTGCTCTAAGTATAGTTGTTTCCACCCTAACAACCCTAATCCTCCTGAATTAAATTTTTTTGAAATGGCCCAAGGAATCTTCTCCCAAATTACATCTTTAGCCTTACCTTAAAAAATATATTAACTGGAATTATTTAAAAATTATTCCGTTCTTTGATTCCCAACCATCAATAGATATTAACCCTTACAACTTGAATAATTCGAACTTTTGAAGCAGTGACTGCACAAGAGGCACTATCGAAATATAAAATTTGTCCAATAAATTAGTCAAGTAATACAGTTGCTACCGAATAATTTGGGTGAATTTAAATGTAATTATTCCAAAAATCCAAAAATTAGAGCTCACGATTCTCTGTAATTTACTAAAAATTTCTCAAAATAATTGAATTCTTATGGAGTAAGGACTCTCTGGTTTTTAAGAAAATTAAGTAAAAACACTCAAAAATTTCAAATTAAAGCTTAGAAGGTGCCATTCTTATTTTAGGCCCTCTGGGAGGGCAAATTATTGTACTAGTCCACCCAGAGTTTGAAATTGTTTCCATTATTTTTAAAATTATAAATTTTGGAACTCCATCTATCGCTCCTGCTGCTCTCGTGGAAAACATTTCGAGAAGCCCTCTAATTTTACTCTTCTCTCCAGTCTCCTCGAGTCTCCTTGAGCTCATTTAAAGATTTAGATGGATTAATGGCTGAAGAGGAACGGAAGGACTTGGTATAAGCAGGTAAATAAACACAATCAGCTCGAGTGGTCTAAGTACAATTTTTTCTCCACCCTAACAACCCTAATCCTTTTAAATTATTTTTTTTAATTGGTCCAAGGAATCTTCTTCCTAATTACACCTTTTGCCTTACCTTAAAAAATATATTAACTGGAATTATTAAAAAAACTATTCCATTCTTTGATTCCCAACCATCAATGGACATCAACCCTTACAACTTGAATAACTAGACCTTTTGAAGCAGTGGTTGCACATGGCACTATCAAAATATAAAATTTGCCCAATAAATTAGTCTCGTTTCCAATATTAAACAATAGTAATCGCAAAATTACATAAATTTCTTAACATGGCTATCACCAAAGTCAAGGATGTACCACATTTATGTATCATTGTTATTTAACCCTTGGACCAAAAACGATGCGTGCCACGCTTGTTATTATCGAATCTTTAGTAATTGAATCTTAAAATAACCTAAAGGTCACTAAATTAATTTTTTTACGATAAACTAGTGAACTCCCACTCACGAAAACAAAAAAAATTCCTTTAAGGTAATAAATTTTGGGCACCTAATTTTTGCCAATAATTAACCACCACTTTACCAGTAGCTCAACTATAACCGTTTTGTTTGTTTTACATATTTTTTTTGGACGAGATCCTAACACAATTTTGATAATGGCCTTGAAATTGTTAAACTCGCGTTACTTCTTTTTTTTTATTAATCTTCAGAACGACTAATTGATGTTTTGTGCTGGCGGTAACGCATAAACGGCATTTTACCTTTGAGGCATACACTAAGCAAGCTCTAAGTAACCATAACCCGAATTTGATTAAATTAACGATTAGTCAAATTATAACAGAACTCCTTGATGAGCTTTCCGGCTCAACTTTGACAATTATTAATTTGAAATGGAACAAAAAATAGAGAAATTTAATTATCAAATGTTTATAAGATTACATATGTTTTTGGTGTTATCAGATATTTTGATGCGAAAATTTTTGTTAATTTTGGATTGTCAATTGTATCTGTGCAGACATAACAAAATTTCTGATAATAACAGCGTATGTTGATTGATAAGAAAAAGCCCTACTCGTGATGTATTAGTATCGTTTGATAAATAATTGAAAATTTTGCAAGAGTGCAAGTCACTTTTATTGTCTACACGTGGGGTTGGGGGATTTATAATAATTTAATTTAAAAAAAAAATTGATTTGTACAAAGTCTTTCAAAAATGGACGCATCCCTTAAAAATAATTTTTTTTTAAATTTGAAATTCAAAATGAAAATTTAATGGCTTCGAATTCGCGGCCATCATCTCTTTCTTTTGTAATAAAAAATTAAATCGTTGCAAGTACGTTAATTTCGCATTACTGCAAGCATAGTTAATTAATGGTCATTAAATGAGTTAATAGGTAAATAAACAATTTTAATTAAATTGTTTTACACTTCTTATATAGTGATGATTAATGGGTAATTAATTTACCTTTTTGAAAATTTTTTTTAATTTTTAATTTTTTTGTTGAGCCCCCAGAAAGTTATTCGGTAGAAAATTTATTTTAAAGAATAAAGGGACATTTAAAAATATTATTTTGAAATTTAGACAAAAAAATTAGTGCGTTTGATCCGAGCGTATTTCCTTTTAAAACATTTTTTTGAAGTTGCGAACAAACCGAGAGTTGATATCTCTGAAAATTTGTTGGGAAATTTTTAATTCGTAGCTTTCGATTTTGCGTTTATTTCTTTTAAATTTTGAAAGATTTTAAAAAGCGCGATTTGGTCTTGTTTACTTTGTTAAATGTTGAATTAGATTATGAGGGTTTGTAATAGACGACTACCCCTATGTGTTATTTTGTGGAAATTGTCCTACCTTGAGATATGCAATACATAATTTGTCTTGGAACTTTGAGTCCCGCCGCCAGGCAGGCAGCAAAAGAGGCCGAGAAGTTGATGGCCATGTCTGCAGGTCATCGATGGTCACAAAACGGCGCGAATCGTCAATGTCACCACTGCACTAGTGCAGAGGCGGCGTAGGGGGCGGCCGCGGCGTCACCTCACGCACCACATGGCACTCGCACTGAAAACACTGGCCAACGTCTTGGCGCGCTGCACTCGCAGATGCAGCCTCCATTTAGGCCGCGGCACTCGCGGATCGTTGCTGCATACGATTTTGCTTAAGTTTTTCTTTGGTGGCGGGGATCGCACTGGTTCCCGCTGACGGCTCGACAAGATACGACCTCATGTTCCGTGGAGACCCGCTCCGATCTCGCGAGATGAAGCGCTGTTGCCGGCCCGTTTGTCTGGCTGCACCGGCTGTCGCCCCCGCCGCCACCACCCACCGCATGCACGTGCATCGCGCCGGCCCGCTGCACCCGAATCAATATCACACATTATCACAAAAAACTGGCCCGACTTTAAATCTTCCACCTTGCAATCCCACCAGAGTGCAATGCTGACCTACGCACAGTTTCTTCGACTCTGACATACTTTATAACACCCCCGTTCGATAGAACTCTCGACCCTAAGCACGAGGATGCACCCTCTTTTTGTTTTAATAAGGTCAACTGCATGGAACTCATCCAACTTGTACGGTTTGTTGACAAACAGCCGCGTGCTCGCTTGCTTAAAACTTTAATTTATTGACCAAACTTCAAAATCAAGGGCAATTATTTAATAAACAACGAAAAGCGAAAGCACTCGCTAAATCAAATAATTTAATGACTACAAACTTCAAACTAAAACTCTTAAAATTCTAAAAATAAGTAATTTTTGTGGACGTCGTCTGCGTAGCTTTTTCTAACGCTCAATTAAAAGCGCACAAAATTCGTGTAATTTTTACAATCGAAAATTCTAAAACCGCCCTTCGATCCTATTATATCGAATTTTCTTAATCACGAAGTTAATATTAGGCGAAGTGCATGTATGGATGTCGGCAAACGAAGCGGGGGAGAGGATCCGCGACACGCCACGTCGGACTCGACCATGGAGGAACTCGAAACCCTTGAGAAGGTCGCGGTGAAATTGCTCAACTTCATTATCATAAGATAAAAACAACTTAAATGCAAATATTTAAAAAAAAAATACCTCGACTTTTCAATGATTAAAAAAAATTTTAATTTACAAAAATGAGCTTTAGGAGGAAAATTGTTTATTAATTAGCAATGTGTATTCAGGAAATTCTCATTTTTCACTCTTTCATAATAACGTCTTAAAATTATCTTCTCGTGATGAACTAGACTTGGCGCGGCTGAAAGGGTTGAGAGGTGCGGGTAAGCCTGGTGCATCCCGAGCTAAACCTGCAGTAGTAGCCAATCACAAACAATGCAAGTCTTGGCAACGTCGTACATTTTTTTGTTATTGTTAGTCTGTGAAGACGACACGCCAGCGCGATCCCCAAATATACCACGAACACGTTATCCATAAGCACCTGATGCGTAAATACATATAATCATTTTCAATTATTCCTTCTTATGACCATCGTTAACTTACTGAAAAAGAAAACAAATTTAACGATCCACGCTTTTTTTATTATGAAAAAATCATATTTCCGTACCTGGAGGTGAAGGATTTCTATAAATATTTTTTACTTTAAATTTCATCGATTTATTGATAATTAAAAATGTTTTTGTATCTCCTTAATTATAAGCTGGGTATGAGCTGGGTACGTTTATTTTTTAAAACTTTTTTTAAGTTTTAATTGGACACCCTTATAAGGATCATTCCCTTCAGCTTTTCTAATTTCCAAAAATTCATTAAAACTAATCCAAAAGAAAGAGGATGCTAGAACAATTATTTTTTCTAAAAAGAAAACCCTACGGTGGATTTTCTTTAAAAACATAAACTTTTGTTATTGTTTTCAGTTTTATTTATTGCAAATGGAGTTAGAGATATGTTTAGCTCTTTGAAACCCAAGGATTTGAGTTTGAACGTAAAGGAAGTAAAAGAAAAGTCCTCTTTATCCTTTTGCGCTTATCCATTTATTTATTTTTGATAAGTCATAAAATTGTTACATGCATTTGATTTAAATAACAAAATAAGATACGAAAGAGACTGACGTTTGTGCTTAAGAAAGTTTGAGTTGAGAAACTTGAAATTTTTGGCAAGAGCTGAAGGAACAAAGTAGTGACGTCGGTCGCGTCACGATTGCATTCGGGTAGATTGCAACGGTGCAGCGTTCCAAAATCGACACCAGACGTAGTTTTCACAGTCCCTGTAAAAATCGATCCTTGCTAGCTTTCCTTGTTACGGCAACGTTGTAATGAGGAGGTAACGTCCTATCCTAGGAATGAAAAATTATCGTATAAGCGAAAAAACTACTGTCACTATACATGCTGGATATATCGACCGCGCCTCTGGAGGTGGGGCAGTGCAATGTGCATAGAATTTGGACGTCGTCCGTCTAGAAGAAAACCCTCGTCAAGTTTTCAGACGCAGCAGCGAGCCTCTGGCAGCGTTCGTCTTATTAACGAAGAATATTCGTCAAAGATGATTGCTCTAAATCGCAAATCGAGCGTTTAGTACTGAGATGATGATCGTAGATGCATGGCTCAAGGCGACCGAATGTCGATGACCGGCCACCACTCGTTGTTGACGCTGACGTCAACCACTACGCCGTCGGGGTTGCCCACGGTTGCGGCTCCCACTGAACGCATCCTGCACCACACTCATTCGATATGGAGATGTGGGCACGATTCGTTACGCCACAAAACCGCATTCATTCATTGACACGGATGCTGCGTTTTAACATTTTACCCGCCAATTCTTAATTTTTCTAAACGAAACAAACTTTTTGATAGCTTTGTTTTCCATCAACGGCTACCGTATATTCGTTCGCTTTTAAATTTCGTTAAGTCTTCCAAGTCGTAATCTATTTTTAATTGGGATTTCCTGTGAGTTTTAAGTTCAATAACATTTTTGGTACTATTTAAAACTTTTAAACCCTTAAAACTCGTACAAGAAAAACAAACGCCAGTTTAACATAAATTCTATTTCGCAAAATAAAATACAACGTCGTGCTAATTTAGCAGATAAATTTTAAACGTAATAGTTCAAAAAAGTCTTAATTAAACGACCCTTAAAAACTAGCGAAAAAATGTAAATCCCCTAATTAGAAAAAGAAAATTTTTAATTTCTTGTAAAAAAAGAAAATAAAATTGTAACATGACTGCTTCTTCAGTGTTTTTCATAATGTAGGTAATTTATTCTCATAAGGATGCAATCTAAGATAATGAACCCTCATAAGGAGATGCGCTCGGAATTTAAAACGATATACCAAATTGTACATAAATCTAAAAATTTACCCAAAAAAAAACAACAAATTAAGTGCGAAAGCGTGAAACTAAAACATCTTCAATTAGTGCTCTAAATTTTTTTCCCATTTACAACACACAAACATGTAATTGCTTTTTATTTTTGCAATTGAATTAAAAGTAGTACCATCAGAAGCATTTATATTTTAATTTGTGGTAAAATCTCTAAAATAGTTGATATAGATTTTTTTTTTCATTATTCTATCGGTAATTAAATAAACCAATTACTTCCCAAACCTGTTTCAAATAACCATATAAGTTATAACTTGTTTCATTGGTGCAGAAAAAAATAAACTGGTAAAGGTAATTAGTTCTGCGCGTAATTGAAAAAAATTTTGTGCACTATTTTTTTTTTAATTTAAAAAAATTGAAAACGCCTTAGGATGTATGTATTTAAATTGTTATGTCAAAATTGCATTTGGAAAAATTGCTTTTGAAACACAAATCGTACAAACGTCTGTGCTTGGGGAAATGGTCATCCCCATAAGTAAAGCGAGTGCGAGAAAGTAAAAAATTAATGTTGGAGGAGTTGAAGTTTGTTTAATATCTCTATGACACCGCAACATACGTGATATTAAAAATGTCGTTCAAAATAAAAAATATCTGTTGTGTCAACACAAGACTTTCCGATTGAGTTGATTATTCTAAGATCAAAACAGTTAGAAAACAAAAGAATACTGAACATTTTTATAATCACTGAATAAAAATAAATAAACGTCAAAATTTTTTGACAAATGTCAAATTTTTTGACAACTGTCAAATTTTTTGACAATTGTCAGAAACGTCAGCTGCCAAATATTATTAGATATTTGATTGCGTAAAAACTCCTTGTAAAACAAAATAATGTTAAAAAATTTTATATCACTGTATAGAGAAAAAAATTCTCTATCGGATGATTTAAAAAAAATTATATAGTGCCATTTAAAAAAAACAAAATTTCCTTAATTGCACGCCCCCTAGCGGACCGATTTTGAACAAACTCCTTTCTGCACTCCGTTGTTATCTGATAAGACCTTACGCCAAATTTCAAGTCAATCGGTTCGGTCGTTTCAGAGATTTCGTGGGGAACTACATCCACACACACACACATACACACACACAGACTTTTTTCTAAAAATGGTCTAGATCGTTTCGGGGGACCTCAAAACAGATATATCCGGTGTTATCTCAAAATATTTTTTTTACCCCATTACAATACTTTCCTTTAATACCTTAAGGTATCGGAAAGTAATTTTGGCAACCATCACAAAAATTAGAAAACATATATACAGGGTGATTTTTTTAAGTGGTACTAACATTGGGATCTCGGAAACCGCATGAGTTACGAGATTGGTTAAATTAGCAAAAAATTGCTTTTTTTATGACCTTTAAGAATCCTTTTAGAAATTTTCAAAATTCAGAATGGTTTCCAACATAACGCAGAAAAACTGAAAATTTGCGATTTAGTTTTTCGCCTGTAGTTTCAAAATGGCTTACTTTATAAAAAAAATTCTCAGGGAAAATGTTTAGGAGATCAAAAAGCTATCAAACGATACCAAACTCGATTTTTTATTACATCGACGCTAAGCGTCGCGACGTTCATTTTCATTTTCTTATGGGAGACCTATCATTTTTGTGCCAAAATTACTCAGTATAGGCTTGTCTAAATTGGGATACCAAACGAGAACTTCCTATCTTGTACTTTTCTTTATTTATACAACTTTTTATATTATGTTACGTTATGTTATCTTATACCTACTTTATGTTATTTTTTACGAAGCAAAATAACGAATAAAACTTAGTTATTAAAGTTTTATAAACTTAAGTTGATCAGGAAATAAAAATAAATCAAATTATTATTTATTAAATCTTAGTATTTGGTGATGTAACTTTATTTCCTCATTAACTTACTTTTCTAAATCTTTAAAAACTAAGTTTTAGTCGTTATTTCACTTTGTAAAAAATAACATAAATAACACAACGTAACGTAATATAACATAACCTGAAAAGTTGTGTAAATCAATAAAAGCGCAAGATATAATGTTCTCGTTTGGTATCCGAATTTAGACAAGCCTACTGAGTAATTTGTGCAGAAAAATGGTAGGTCCCCGGTAAGAAATAGAAAGTTGAACGTCACGACGCCTAGCGTTGATGTGATAAAAAGTCTAGTTTAGTATCGTTTGATAGCCTTTTTGACATCCTAAAAATTTTTTAAAGAATTTTTTGTCTAAAATAAGCCATTCTGAAACTACAGTCGAAAAACGAAATTGCAAATTTTCAGTTTTTCTGCGTTATCTCGGAAACCATTTTAAATTTTTATATTTTCTAAATGGATTCTTAAAGCTCATCAAAATATGCAACTTTTTGCTAATTTAACCAATCTTGTAACTCGTACGGTTTCCGAGGTTCCAATGTTAGTACCACTTATAAAAATCAGCCTGTATGTACGAGGAAAAGTAGCAAAATTATTGGAATATTTCCCGTTTTGAACGGTGGTGGGATTTTTTCTTCATAAAGTGCGTGAAACCAGAGCCGTAGTTAGATTTTCAGTACCTGTTCCTAAACATGGGGTGTGTGAATTTCCCACAAATTCTAAAAATTACCAAATATCGATGCGAAAGATGGAAATAATTAAGAGTCATACAGTTTATAAATAAAATTGAGGCTGAGCCTCCACTTCCAACACACTTTTTAATTATTCAGTCTTCTAGGAATTCTCAGTTTAAAGTGAATGCGTACTAATTAACGCTATAGAACTTGAGTGATGGCTAGTAGAGTAGTCCCAACAAAAGAAAAGTCCACCACGTGACCTAGTCTGAACTAGGCGTGGCTTCAGAGCCCAGTGGCAACAGCGGGCGACACTACAAAACTACGGCGCTGCTTCAACGGAAGTCACGTGGTGGGCTTTTCTTTCGTTGGGACTACTCTAATTCGTCTCTATTTTGAACGAAGTCTAGCTTAAGTATAAAAAACAGCAAACCCAAACGCTAATGGACGTTTGGAATTTTTGAACATATGTGACGTGGTCGTTGCCAACTTTAATTAATAAATATTCCCATTTTA
Source organism: Malthinus seriepunctatus (assembly GCA_963924605.1). Lineage (NCBI taxonomy): Eukaryota > Metazoa > Arthropoda > Insecta > Coleoptera > Cantharidae > Malthinus > Malthinus seriepunctatus. The sequence continues at coordinate 12,278,281 of OZ004602.1, read as the reverse complement.
CCCGGGCCGGGGCAAATGGAAACAAAGATTTTTACTTTTTAAAAATACGCCTGGAGGTCTAATAATTAAAGATTCTCGTAGGTATTTCTAATAAATTAGGTAACCAAATACATATGCAAGAATACTCTGCAAAAGACGAGAAAAAAGGCAACACATTTTTTCTGTTACAACCTGCCCCGGTCTCCCCTACTTAACTTCGAATTCTAAACCGAAAATGCAAAGTAAAATTTTTCCGATCAGGTTTCGCTTCCAAGATACGGATAGTAGTAAGCGATTTCTTGAGGTGGATTTAGCGAACATTTATTTCAATTTAATTTATTCGTTTTATTAATTTGTTTTCAAAAGTTTTGTAATGTTATAAATAAACATTTGTTCCATGACCTACCTTCAGTTTAATTTTAGAATTAAAGTTGATTTTTATGGTAAACTTGATAATCGATTCATTGGAATTTTTTTTTTTTTGCATTATTGCTTAGAAGTCGTCTCTAAATATACAACACTTTTTCGCATCGATTTATCAATTGCCCTGTATACAGAGCTCGGAAAATACTGCACGACCATTAAAAACCATTTAAAATTGTAGAGGGGGTATTTAATTGTGTAATTTCATTGGTTATTTATTTGCGAATACTTCTGATTATAGGTTCAGGAAGTTGGGAGGAAACGTAGTAAAGTAAAAAAACGAGTAAAAGAGGTCCAGAAGCCAGAACAATTGCCCAACTCTGTATATAAAAGAAAGCGTTATCATAATTTTGAGATCCCTCCTTTTTAAAACGAGGGTTGGAAAATTTAATTTCGGAGTATTTGTGGTTTGATTTCTTCTTCAAAACTTGTTCCGATCGGTTCGTAAAGGCATGTAAAGGGCAATTTCATGATAAAAAAATTATCTATTGCTATTTCTGAAAATTTTGACATAATTTGCGGCTCTCATTTGGTACAACGAAAGAGTGACTGAATAAAAGAATAGCTGAATGTAGCAAAGGTAGTGCATTAGGAACAACCTTCGAGAGCAACCTTCCTGGTGGTCTGCCATAACCTCGCTACAGTTCTATGAAGATGAAGAGCGTGTCCAAAACTCTTGAAATTTTGAAACTCACTACGTTTCTTACGGCAACCCTACACGTCCAGACTTACACACGTCAAAAATGTCTTCAAATGGTTCGAGATAAAGATTGAGTTGTGTTTATAGTTTCTAGCTGATCCAGGGAGTGCAGTTGCTCACAATTTAACTTTAACCATTCCATTATTTGCTTCACTTAAAAATTTTTACTATTAAGGCCCTCCCTTGAAGAATTTTTAAATTCACCTTGGGCAGTTTTAATGCATAACTTTATTTATTTCTTCACGGATGGTTAATTTTTTTAGGGGAGCAAATAATTATGCACTAAAGATACCCAAAGTTTTTAATATTTTAGATTGGAAATTACAAGTTTTCTAATACAATGAACGTTCCAAAAAATAGGAAAATATGTTTTCGCATTATTTCTTTTGCAATAGTAACTTGTGTAACACCTCTTAAGAATTTTTTTTTAAAAGTCGATCGAAGAATAGCTTTTCTATCGTAATTTAAAAGTCATTGAAAATAACAATACAATCATCATCGCCGTTGTTTTTTCATGTTTTCTTCTTCACCATTGGCGTAGGTAAAATCTAGTGATTTTCCCATGAATAGGAAAATATATTGGGATAAAATATTGTTTAAAATGACTTTTTAAAATGGGATTTGCATACGGTCCCTCGAGTGCTTGTGACGCCACTGTAATTAACTCATATACAGTAGGTATTGACTATTAATTGAGGTATTTTTTCATGAAACTTTGGACTCAGATAATAAAGAAGAGAGCGCTGCCAAGTTTTTATTAATATCCAAATTAAAAAGAAATTATTTTTTTATCATTTTCCAGTGCTTCTCCAATACCCTCAAGAGCAAATCTGCTATTTTTGAATCACCCCCCCCCCCCAGATTATACTCTTTATATTGGAATATTTTATAATTTTATTTTAAAAATAATGATAAAATAAATGCTTTTGGTTGAATACAAAATACGATAAGATATTTTTGCACATTTGGTTGTTGTGATTAAATTTTCCAATAATTTGTTCAGTCTCATTTTAAAATTCGGTATGAAATGTTGTTTCTTTCTAATACCTATAATAGTGCTGTTTTGTGCCTATTGGATTTTTGAGATAGTTTTTCGAATTCATCACTTTCGCAGTTTTCTTTAAGGTTAGTAATTAGATTTTTTTTATGAAATCTTCAATATTGCTTTTTGATTTCGTACATACGTTAAATGAGTCATTATTCAACGGTGATATAATGATGTACAAGTAGGTAAGATGGCGCTATATTTTGTTTGTCATCACAAATTTAAAAGTTTGATTTTAATATTTTTAATTTTATTAATAAATTTCGTAAAAATTAAATTACTCTTGGTATTTAACATTTAACAAGTATTTTTAGTATTTATTTTTTTAAAATCGGTATAATTTTTTCATGACCGATTTGTATCATTGAATAAAAAAAATCTCTTACTCCACCAGGAAAGAGCCTTTTAGCTCATAATATGGATCGAAATGGAAGAGTATAAATACAACGATTTCCGGTCAATTTCTTCAATAGGAATTGTTGCTTAAACTCCCACTTATAAGGAAAGATCATGACAGCCTATGATAATGTGAACTCGACGGAATGAATGAGTCATCCATGGATTTGATTTGTCAGTAGAAATATTACGCAAATTATTTAATGCAATTATTAAGTAGTACAAGAATTTAATGTGCACAGAGTTTACAATACGTGACTATTGGCAGGTATTGGAAGAATGTGAAATAAAGCATAAATTGTCAGTTTTAGCAAATTTAGTTGGCGCGTGTGCCAAGTTAATAAAAGGCCCCAAAGTAGGTTTTTAAGTTAGTTATTAATTGGAGTTGATAATTAGCCGTTGATAATTTATTGTCAGTCGGACAATTCGGGAACGCGAAACGTTTGTCGTTTGCCATTAACTATTAATTATTATAATGACCATGTGCATGTATCGGATTAACCTATTGATTGGGTAAGAACCATTTAACAAATAAACAAATTAATAATTTCAGCAGTGTGTATTTATTCATCTCATTTAATCTCGGTATAACTCTGGATTCCAACTCTGGATTCCAGAGGTCATGATCTTCCCCCGATCGTGACAATAATATGGCCCTGACTTTTATTAAAAAGACAGTTTTGGATGCATCCGAGATATTCTGAGTTTTTGATTTTTTGCTGTGTGGTTCAAATTTGTATTTGCGAATTTCTGTATAACCAGTAAGTTGACTAGTTATAGAATCCATCTTCATTATAATGTTTCTCTAATTACAACCATCCTTGAGATAAAATCTGTTGTTAAGTCAAATCTTGATGAAGAGAGATTCCATCTTTTTAAAATATTAATATCTAACTGTGTATGTCCTTTTTTTTAAAAGGTAGAAAAATCAAATGTAATAAAGGTACGATCTTATAAGATACAGCTATTTTAATTTAAGTTATTCAGTTCAATTTTTTTGCGTAACTTGCTAATATCATGAACTGGTTGAACTCAATCTTAGCTGAAACTAATTAACGTATTTAAGTTTAGAAAATTTAAATATTATAAATTGTTCTTAAGAGGAAGAATACGTCGTGATTATGTACCGATTTATGCTGATATTAGGAAAGGTTTTACAAGGTTTCTACTAAATATTATTGAATTTTTTTTGTATATTTTAATTTAAATGCTCTCTTAGAATGTTAAGGACTATTTAAAATTCTATTTTTATTATTACTTTATTAATTAGAGCTGTTTGAAATCATTGAAAAAGTGGTTACTTTCGTTGCCCATAGCTCTTATACTGAAAATATTTTTAAAATTCAAACGAGTCAACCACATATAACAATTCTTTAACTACGAAATGCTTCATTAAAAAATAAGTTTGTATTAACTATTTCATCGTAAAATCTGTTCGAGTAGAACAATGTTTTACAATTTTGGATAAATATATGTAGCATGGCTATATTCTATCTTTCAGATGCTATTACATTCGCACTTCATGTTCAGTGTTCACGGCCCCGTCACTCCTTGTCATAATATTTATTTTATTTCTTACGTTTCCCTTATATTAGATAAGCTTCTTCAGAAAAATTAATGAAATTATAAAATTATTTTTTTTAAATATGTATTAAATTTTTTTTATTTTAAAAACAATTTTTTTTATAAAATTCAAAATTTTTAACTTTTTTCAATCCAAGAAAAAGTTATAATCGAGACAAAAATAATAATAAAAATTTTATTTTTGCATTTCTCGACGTTTTGAGTTACGATGATTCCAAAAATGCAAAAAAGATTTTTCTTTATTTATTTATAATTTATGTATGTCTGTAACTCTGTGGAGCAAAAACTACTGAACCGATTTTGATGAAATTTTATTTTAGTCACTTTAAAATTATTTCATCGGCAAACTAAGCTTTTATAAGAAATCTCTATTTAGGGTGTCAAAAAGTAAGGTGGTTATTTTGGGCGCATATTTGCAAATTTGGGCCAAATTCAATTTTACTTGGCTATAAGATAGTGTATGTGAGCCCTAATTGAAAACAAAAATTTCAAAATTTTTTATTTAAAATGGCGACCCATTGGCATTGTACAGCCAAAATATAGGGCTTTCGTTCTAAAGAAGTCTATTTTCAAAATTGCCTACCTTTAAGGGGCCAGAGTAGGGCAAAATTTAGAAATGGATTTCCTCAAAAACTGGTCCGGCAGATTTATACAGATTTGGATATGATATAGGCAACATGATTCTCTACCTAACTGTAAATTTTTAAAGACTTGTATGATGCGGATTCGGAGTTATGATTTTTTGAATGTCAAAACTTCAATAATCTCTAATTTCTTTTGTAATAAAAATGAAAACTTGAAATTGGATATTTATATCAACCCCATGAATATCTATTATTTAACACTATTTGCGGTTAACAAAACGCTTCCGGTTAAACCAGAAATTAGAACAATATAAAAATTTTTTGGAACATCCTGTATATTTTTAAATATTTTGAAGGCTCGTAAAATTAACTTTGACACGATACCAAACACTTTATATTTTGATTTCCGGTTTAACCGGAAATGGAATCAAAATTCTTAATTTAAATACAACACCCTGTATATTTTTCAATATTTTGAAAGCTCGTAAAATTAGCTTTCGTAAAATTTAACAAAGAAATGAAATTTTTGAAACTGTTTATACCTGAAAGTACCGATTTATGCTTATATTAGGATAGGTTTTACAAGGTTTCTACTAAATATTATTGAATTTTTTTTGTATATTTTAATTTAAATGCTCTCTTAGAATGTTAAGGACTATTTAAAATTCTATTTTTATTATTACTTTATTAATTAGAGCTGTTTGAAAATATTGAAAAAGTGGTTACTTTCATTGCCCATAGCTCTTATACTGAAAATATTTTTAAAATTCAAACGTATCCACATATAACAATTCTTTAACTACGAAATGCTTCATTAAAAAATAAGTTTGTATTAACTATTTGATCGTAAAATCCTTTTGAGTAGAACTCAAAAGTTATAATTTTCGTACTTTTTCTGTAGAAAATAGTACTTTGTTTTATTAGGAGACAAAGTGACGTTTTGTGTGATAAAGATTTTACTTTGTCTGTCTAGACAGAGAAAAGTACTTTGCTTTTTTGACTTTTTCTGACGTTTGAAGAAAATAATTATTACCCGAGGATGTAAAATTAAAAATAAGGAATAACAATTTCAAAATTGGTCCCTCCAAGTTTTTTATCTAATTAACCTAATTTTTATCAAAATTTAAAAGCAGGTATAGTGTAATCAACGAACCAAAATTTATCCTGATTTTCGGACTTTTTTTGTAACAGCGAGTTTTTTTTCTTAATCGGTCGAAACCATTCCTGTGAGTTTGTGTATAAAATGTCTCAACCCAATTTTGACCGGAAGGCCCTTATTTTTTGACTTTAGTCAAAGTTTAGTGTAAAAGTTTGACTTTTTCAAGTTTCCGTTTCACTATTTTTTGAATAACTTCGCTTGCATTGGTCGGATCGGGACCAAAAAATTTCCCTTTTGTTTGTAATGAATCTCTCTTTAAAACTGCCTACATTAAAATAATCTATATGAATTTCCTAACCCAAAAAAAAATCAGAACTGCCGTCATTAGTGAGTCGTAGTTTTTTAAAGAGAACTCGAGTAATAATTAATATTACGGTATGAAACTTTAGGAAGTTGTAGCTGATATAGTAACAAATCCATATTGATTAATTGGGTCCACAAATATTGAGAACAAAAACTAAAATTTGCATTTTGGTTAAAATTTTCTAATTCATATTGATTGTGAGCAATTGGTGGTATCGTAATAATTTTTCCCTTGAAATGTTGGAAATATAATGCTCTTTCAGATGAAACCAAAGACAATCACATTAGACCACGTTTTCTTCCGATTTCGTGAAAAAAGAAAAATAAAATTTTTCAATTATTTACCCACAAAACCAATTTTAGTGGTCGAAATGGTTGACTTTAAAACCAGTTTTAATGTTCAAAAATAGTTTATAGCAGTTCTTCATGATTAATTTCCAAAAATATGTAAAAGAAGAATTAAATTTCGACCACTAAAATTGGTTTTGTAGACAAACAGTTAAAAGATTTTCTTTTTATCTTTAAAGAAATCGGAAGAAAAAATGGTCTGATGTGATTGTTTTTGTTTTCATCTGAAAGAGCATTAAATTTCCTACATTTCAAGAGAAGAATTATTGGGATACCACTAATTGCTCACAACAAATATGAAAAAGAAAATTTGAACCAAAATGCAAATTTTAGCCGTTGTTCTTAATATTTTTGGACCCAACTTGTAATATGGATTTGTTACTATATCAGCTGCAACTTCCTAAAGTTTCATACCATAACATTAATTAAAACTCAAGTTCTCTAGAAAAAACTAATAAACTATAACCGACCAATGACGACGATTTTGAATTTTTTTTTGGGTTAGGAAATTATTATAAATAATTTTAACCCAGGCAGTTTTAAAGAGAGATTCATTACAAACAAAAGGAAAATTTTTTGGTCCCGATCCGACCAATACAAGCGAAGTTATTCAAAAAATAGTTAAACGGAAACTTGAAAAAGTCAAAATTTTACACTAAACTTTGACTAAAGTCAAAAAATAAGAGCCTTCCGGTCAAAATTGGGTTGAGACATTTTATACACAAACTCACAGGAATGGTTTCGACCGATTAAGAAAAAAAACTCGCTGTTACAAAAAAAGTCCGAAAATCAGGAAAAATTTTGGTTCGTTGATTACACTAGTAATCAAAACAAAAATAATAAAAAACTAATTGTAATTTAATTTACAAGAAAAGGTAAATAAAGAAAAGCGATAAATAATTTAACTTTTTTTGCATTGATTGCCTATGTTTAAAGCCTCTTTTATGAAATGAATACGACCGTAAGTAAACATCCAAACGGTGCTAAAAGAATACTGTTTGTAAACATAAACAAAGACGACTTGTATAAATTTCAGATGGTATAGTAGTAGCTTGTGTGGTAAATAAAATATAAGAATTAGAAATTTGCAGTTTTAGCTAGCGCGTTCTTCCTCTTAAGAGGAAGTCTTATAGAAAGGCAATCAAAGGCGTACAGAATAAATTTAGTTTTTCACAAAATTTTCTTTTTGCCTGAATTAATAACCATGAACCATTAGATCTTAATAGTCGCTCGCGTACGTCCGCTTTGGAAATAATTTTTTTTTACTTCAAATTAAAGCTGTGGAGTTAATGGAAAAAGTTTTTTGTAAAATGTTTTTGAGTCCTGCAGGACGTTCCACAAGTCTACTGTTTTTACTTTTTATATTTTAATTTCTTCTCTAACTCATTTGTTATTTTCTTCTCTTCTTCACATTGAGCGAACTGTTAATTGTGTCTTCTTCCATCATGAAATGTTTTGCTCCGATTTGAGTTTTTCACTAGCGGGGCACTCTTCTCTAATGCACTAATTTCTTCAATTAATCAAAATTGTGATTGCAGGATGCTGTTACGCCACTGATCTGCAATCACTTGCAATTAGATGTTACTCTATAATCATACACATATAGAAAGACAGAGCAACTGGTAATAAGTAGCGCCTATACGTTCTTAACCTGTTTGAGTACTTTTTTTCTAAAAATTTATATTTCATTACCTCCACACAGATTGATTAAGATGAACTGACATCTGTTAATAAATTTTTCCGCTTGGTTGAATTTGAAAATTTTTGAAAATTATCGATCGAATAAACGCATATCTACGCACGTTTCGCTTTGATTCATGCGTACGTTAAAGTTCATTGCAATAATCGACCTGGAAAAAGACAAGGTAGTTGTTATACGCCTAAAGTCCATGTAGTACCACTTTTTTTTAAACAAAACCAGAAAGATTGTTGTAGTTAAATGGCTCAAAATTAACAAAGTTAGGGCATTTTTTAAATTTCAATCACAAAACGAAGAGTAAATCAAATTGAAAATTTGATTACCTTCAAGTTTGTGAAAAAATTCGCGTGTGAATGAACAAAAAACTGGGCTAATATTCGTCGGTGTGTGAATTACGAGATGCATTCAATTAACATTTTCGGATTTTGTCAACGTAGAAAAATGGAATGATTTATTTTTGGATTGCAGTTATGTGAAAGTGAAGTTGTATAGTAGTTGAATCGAAGATTTACGTTTTATGTCTTTTATATTTATACGAGTGCATTTGATGGAGTTGTAGACAAGATAACGCATTTAGTTCTTCTTGTATCTATTCGAGTTTGATTGGTTTTATACATAAATATTGCAAACACTTTAATATCAAGTTATTTTGTCTTTAATGATGACTTTAAAATTGACAGGATGTATAGTAAATGGAGAAATTACTTGTATTTTTACAAATTCTTGTTTAACAGTTACAAATTCTTAACTAATAAATAGTTATGTTATGTAGATTTTGTCATTTTCGATTTTGTTTTACTTTTATATGATTATATACGTAATCATTTTTTCGTTTGTTATTTTATATCAAGAACGTATTATTATTCGTGTACCTAATTAATTTAATTTAGCGCAAAACAAGCCTGATTACTGATTACGAACAACCTACGCTTACTTAAGTCCTCTCTCAAGAAGGGATTTCAAAGAAAAACCTTCAGAAATTGTACTAATTAACTTTGCTCATCGATCTTCTTACAGCGGATTAGACTCAAACACATAAAACCATATTTATCAGCAAAGAAAAAACGCTCTGAGGCGCTCTCGCCGAAGTGCTCCAGGTATTATTTGATTAAATTAGTGATAAAATGCTAACACAAACTTGATGACTGCATTATAAGCTTTTATCTCATTTCTATATCGTCCTTCTACAAACCACAATAGGTAATAAATGTGTAACAATATTGAAATTTTAAAATACAAAGTATAGGAAGCCTTAAGGTCTTATAAGGATAAGATCGAATCAAACTTGATTTAAATGTAATTATGCTATCACTAATTCTAATGAGCATGAAATTCTTAAACGCTTTAAAAAGCTTTGAGATTTTTCACCTTTTCTTTTGATCTTGCTAAAGAGTTTGAGCGGTCGTGGCTTGGACTGGAGGCATAAAGTGCGTGGGTTACTCTCGGTGAAAAATCGAAGTTTAGCTGATTTACTTGGTCACTCGCTCTTGTAAGATGGTGATAAATCATCCAGGTTTAGTTTGCTATGAGAATGTTCTGAAAAAAGTTAATTTTTCTAACGCTTTTCATAGCTCGGAATCTTTGTTAATGAGTAATTAGTTCATTCTTGATGCTTGTCCAACAATTACGCACATAACTTTAGTACAAGAAGTTAATCAGTACGTTCTTCATAGAATTGTTGAAGTAGGCTGAGTATAGGAGACAATTAATTGTTATTTTTGTGACTGATTAATCCTTCCAGGATATGATTTCATAAAAATGTAGAAAAGTTACAATGTACAGGACGGCTGAATTTTTAGCATTTTTAGTGGTCTCGCTTATTATTGCAATAGGTTATTTTAGAGCGATTTATAATAAAAGCAAACTGGAGTTTATATACGCTAATTAATAAATTCATCAAGTGATTTGAATTAATTCAAAGCCGTTTTCTCAGAATTGGAAAATTTATTTTTTTAATCTTTTAAACAGGGTGGCCATGATGGAAACCGGGCCACCCTTAAATGATGGCTTATATTTGGTAAATTAAAATTTGTACCTAACACTTAAAATACAGTTAAATTGCAATTAAATTGTTTTTTGACATTACTTGCAAGTTTCTAGCATTTGCGGCTTTAGAGGAACTGATTATACAAGTTTCTTATTTTAAATGAAACACCCTATACATTTTTACATACTTGGAATCGATATAAAATTTTGAATAGAATCCGCTAAAACTTTTAACTTTTAAGTTTTAAGTTCAAAATTCATTTTTAAAAATTTTTTCCGTTTTTTTCTTTATACCGGGTGCCAACTTTTAAAGCGGAACATAGGGAAATAACATTGAAAATCACTTATTTGCAGTTTTGCAGTACTTAAAATTTTTCCAATTTCAAGATTTCGATTGCATAAGGTATAGTTCAACAAACCATCAGTGGTGACCGTTTCAGTTATTGTATGAATTTAGTATACAGAGTGTGTATAAAGTAAGGAATATAGCGATTATCATATAAAAATATTTGGAGTAAAAGCTCGGACACGTCGATTTACATTTTTAATTGCGTATTTTTTGACAAAAAAATAATTTATACAGGCTGATCTATTTTGGAGGTATGACATCAACAACGGCTTTTTTAAACGGAACACCCTATATATTTTATCATTTTTGGATTCTTCATAGAGAACTGATTTCAAAAACCTATTACACTTTGGGTTTGTGCTAATTAAATTGGTTACTTAATTGTTATAATTATTTTTATTTCTCGAAAAGAAAATAAACTTTGTTTTTGATTACCCTCTGTATAGGTTTTATTTTTCGTTATTTTATGGAATTATCAACTGCATAAACCCTAAGGAATTCATAACAACCGAAATAGATTTGTCATATCTTGAAAGTACATTTTTTAAAAACATCCCCACGCGAAGCGGAGGGGTGTTTTTCAAAAACTATGTACAGTCAGCCTCACAATTATTGGCCACCCTGGTTATACGCCAGGGTGGTTATTAGCCAACAACGACAAAAGGACAGAAGGGGCGGTTGTTGATTTACTACTTGTTGGCAAAATTAAGTTACCCCTCAATTTAAGTAGAGGCTGTTATGATGGTTGCATCCACAATTGGTGCTAGAATTATAGCAGGATGGCCAATAATTGTGAGGCTGACTGTACTTGAAAGATAGACAAAATTATGAGGATTTTTCAATGCCCGAGGGATTCGACGAGATAATTTAATTTTTTTTAATTAAAATTTCACGTCAAAAGTGACAATTCGTTCTTTTTTATACGATATCGAGTCGGCAGTAATAAAATATACAGGGTGTTCTATTTAAAAAAAAAAACGTTGATGATGTCGTACCTCCGAAATAAATCACTCTGAATGAACAGTTTCTTCGAAACCGCATGTCGTCATCGCAATTTTTACAGGTGCATTATTTGCAGTAAAAATACGCCTTTTGTCAATTTACCTCTTCTTTTTGATTTGATTTCTGTTTTTAATTTATGTAAAATACAAGCCTACTATGGTGGTACCTTTATTTTTATAATCAATTTAAAGAATTTCCTTCGAGTCCCAAAAGATTGTTGCCATCACTTTTCCACCAGAAGACACATCTTTAAATTTTTTTGTGGTGGACAACCCTGTATATGCTACTGCATAGACCCCTGCTTAGATTCAAATAAAAAAAATCGAACCACAGTTTCATCTCCTGTGACAATTCGGTTGACAAAAGAAATTAAAAAAATGTAAAAAATTGCGAAAAAATTCGAAAAAATTAAAAAATTCTCACACTATCACTTATCATTTTGTTGATTGCGACCAAACTAGTGAATGCATAAAATTTTTAGTCTACACTTGAAAATGAAAAAGAACATTGAAAAAATTTTTTTTTAAAATGGCGGCCACCTGTTCAATTCCGCGAACATAAAAATCTCTCCTCGTATTAGTTATAAATGACTTGAGTCTTAGGTTCTTTATCATCTGAATAAAAAATAGAAAGAGAGAGAAATAAACAGTAAATAATTTGACTTATTTGGCCTTTGGACTTTTTGGCTTTTTTCTTCTTCTTTATGGTAATACGGGCCTCCTAGGACCCGTTATTTACCTGGTCACTACCTAATTAGGTACTATACCCCAATTTATCTAAATACGTTTTTTGAAGTTTCATAATAATAGCTCATGGTTGCCACTTACCAACAAGTCAAGCTGAAAAAACTTATACAACAACATAGTCTCTTAACATTTCTTAACTAACCTTGGGTTTGCTCCGGTAAGTGTTAAAAACGCATCTTTAGATAAACTGGACTATATCTATGAGCTTACTCTACCTACGATGTTTACTGTTTGATTGAGCAGACGACTAGGTGTAGTGTAGTGTTTTTACGATTGTTTTTAAAATATTTTTGGTCGTTTGGGCAGTAGCAATATCAAAGTAATATTTTGCTGTTTTTCCAAGTCGTTAGCATTTTTAGTGTGAATGAGCAAATTCTCATAGATGAAGCGATGAAGGACAAAAATTAGATTCAGCTGTCCCTTACCTTACTCACATTATTTTTTAAGAATTGTTTAACATAACGAAAAAACGAAATTGACGTCATATTGTAGATATGTACAAAAAAACGTGTTCACTTTGTAACAACCTCTCGACTTTATAACGAGCCCTCGTACATAATATAGGGTAAGTCCGGGATAGATAGCCATAAGGTAGAGATGGCCATAGCAATCAATTTCTTTACCTGTATTGTTGGTTGCTGCCGTTAGCGTACCAATTGACCGTGTAAGTTAAGAATGTGAACGTCTGTTATTTATTCAGTGAAATAATCGCGGTAAAGTACCGAAATTAATTTTAATAGAATTTCATATCAACGAATATTTTACGGTAAGTGCATCTAGTTTTAACTTTTAAAATTTGCGATGTATTTTTAAAGTTCTTTTGGGTGCAATTTGTTATTAGCATGTTATTAGCTTTTAATATAATCTAGTTTCGAGATTCTAAATGAAACGTAGAAATGAGAAACGCATATGGCCATCTCTACCGGACAATCGGGAGAGATTGCCCATTTCTTTTTCGGGAGTGATGGCCATATGTTAAATTAAATAAATGTTAGTTGTTTAATAGGTACTGTCAGATTATAAAAAAATATTACCTCATTTGCAGATGCCAAACAAATACATAAGAAAAGCAGTACAAACGCGTGGTAACTGGTCTCAAAAAAATTTGTCAGACGCTATCAAAAGTGTTGTTGATGGCAATATGTCCGTTCGACGAGCCTCTATTGAATTTAGTATACCACGTAAAACTTTGGAACGTCGAATTAAAACCGGAAACTCTCAGAAGGGAAACATGGGACCTAGTTGTGTCTTTGGAAAAGAACATGAAGATCGACTATCTCGACATATTCTAAACATGCAAAGACGAGGTTTTCCATTAACAAGAGACGATCTGAGAACTATTGCTTATCACTTTGCTCAACAATTGAAAATAAAACATAAGTTCAATAAAGACACGGAAAAAGCCGGTTATGATTGGCTTAGTTTGTTTTTAAGCCGACATCCGGAAATTACTATTCGTAAATCAGAAGGTGTCTCCGTGGCTAGAGCAACTGCAATGAATCGAAAGGAAGTAGATGACTATTTTAATTTACTAGAACAAACAATGGAAGAAATGTCTTTATTTGACAAACCTGCAAATATTTTTAACATAGACGAAACAGGTCTTCAGCTAAACAGTAGACCAGGTGAGGTACTTGCAAAAAAAGGATCGAAAGCTGTTTCAACGGTAACATCCACGGAAAGGGGTGAAACGATTACATTGGTAGTGTGCGTAAACGCTGAAGGAAACTTTTTACCACCGGCTATAATCATGAAGGGTAAAAACAAAAAGCAGGAATGGGAAGATACCCTTCCAGCAGGATCTGTTCTATTCATGGCACAAAAATCCGCGTACATTAACTCGACTATTTTTCTACAGTGGATGCGTGAACATTTCGTTCCTAGAAAACCGTCAGGAAAAGTCCTATTAATACTAGACGGACATGCGTCTCATGTTAATTCTGTCGAAATGTTAGAGTTTGCAGAGTCAAAAGATATTACCGTTTTGTGCTTGCCTAGCCACACTACACACTACCTTCAACCATTGGATAGAAGTTTCTTTAAATCGTTGAAGTCACATTTTTATGAATCATGTCGTTTGTGGCTTCGAAATCATCCTGGGCGTCGCATTACCAGATATCAGTTTGGTGATCTACTGAGTTCGAGCTGGAGTAAGGCTGCTACCATACAAAATGGTTCGTCGGGTTTTATAGCAACAGGAATCTTGCCCTTCAATCGTGATATAATACCAGATTATGCATTTTGCATTGAAGAAACCTCTTCGGCAATCACAGCACACTCCTCACCTCAGAAAGAGAGGAAGTTAGCACAACAGACAGCTGATAGCTTAGCAGCACAGCCATCGACCAGCAAAAAAGAAACGGACGTTACTCCATCAAAAATACTCTCAGAATTGTCACCTCATGCAGAAAAATTAACTATTGTTAGAAAACGAGCCAAACAAATAGCAACTATTTTAACTTCACCCGAACATTTGAAAATTCGTAAGGAAAAAGACCAAAAAGCGCAAGAAAATAAACAAAAGACTCAAAATAAAAATATTGTTAAACACAAGGAAAAAAAGATATTGAAGATGAAAAAAAAAAGAAAAATTGAATCATCAAGCAGTGAAGAAGATGTAGAAATAAATTTAGAAAGTGATGAAAGTGGAAGTGAAGATTTTGACGAAAACCTGTGCGTAGGTTGTGGAGAAGACTACACACTGACGAAATTAAAGGTTGACTGGATTAAATGTGTTAATTGCTTGCTGTGGCTGCACGAAAGTTGTACGACATACGGCGACTTTTGCCAGAAGTGTGGTAAACTTGACCGAAAGTCAAAAAAAAAATTGAAAAATTAATAATTATTCTATGGCCATCATTCCCGGTATACATGGGAGAGATGGCCATGTCACCCTTTTTTTTATAATGTTTTTAAAAGTTTATAATTTGTTTCTTTTATCAGAATTTACTTTAATTTGTTATCTAGTATCCTTATTCTTGCACTTAAACATTAAATAATTTTAAAAATATTTGTCTACAAGTGTGTTTTTAATTATTTACAAAACTATGGCCATCTATCCCGGACTTACCCTAACTAAAAAATTAACAATGTTTAGTGTTTGATTTGATAACAAACAATCAATTAAAAAAAATGTAATATCCAAATGGATATAAATTTAATTGTTAAAGGTTAATTGAGTCAAATCATAAGAATGATACTACAATCACGGTCTCTAAAACCTGACCTTTCCAATTACGTCATTTTATATCCAATTTCTAAATCTGTCTGCTTAGTAAATGCACGTCTGTTGAAACGTCCTTCATCTTGACTTCAATGTTTTGACGCGATTTTAATGTTGTTAGAAGAGATGCACCGAAATTATTTTTTTGATAAGGAACTAAGGTGCAGGAGGGTAATAAGGCCCGGCGGATATTAAGGCCCACTTTCAAAATTCGCGCCAACGATGAAA
The DNA here is from genome assembly GCA_963924605.1 of Malthinus seriepunctatus. Lineage (NCBI taxonomy): Eukaryota > Metazoa > Arthropoda > Insecta > Coleoptera > Cantharidae > Malthinus > Malthinus seriepunctatus. The sequence goes on along the minus strand of OZ004602.1, from coordinate 12,262,527 downwards.
TACGGTTCCAGATTCCGCTTTGTTACGACTAACAACGTTGTTGGCACACGGTACTCACATGTTCGCGTGTTTTATGAAGTTGTAGTGCATTATATCAAAGTTGATCTTACTTGGATTACTTTATAATAATAATATCACTAGAAAGAAGTTACTGGTGCGCCTGTAATGTAAGTAATTGCATTTTATACTTTTAGTGGCATTTAAAGTTCATTAAATATGCTTGTGATTCCCCTATATCCGAATGTTGGTTTATTTACGGTTTGCTTGGAAATAAATATTGTTGTCGACACGACTTTTCTGAAAATAAAGCCCGGGCCTTATTTGTAGTAAAAGTAGTATGGGGCTTTATTTTCGGATACTTGGGCCTTATTTTCGGATATTTTGAGGTTGTTTAAAAGTGCTTTTTGTTTAAGATGGGAAAACAAAAATGCCGCGGCATTCGCGCGAATTGGGATGCCGAAATGATGACTGATGCATTAAGACTCCTCCGCGAAGGCCAATCGCAGAGAGAGGTAGAAAGAATTTCTGGAATTCCCCGAAGAACTTTAAGAACTCATTTACAAACTGGGTCTGTAGAGAGGAAGTTAGGGAGAAAACCTATTTTGACGAAGGTTCAAGAACAAGATTTGGAAGACAGGATTATCCGATTAGCAGAGATAGGAATGCCTCTAACGCCAAAATCGCTAAGGAGAAATGTGCTTGAGTTTTTAAAATCAAACAGAATTGATTATTCAACAAAACGGAACAGACAGATCGTCGGAAAAGATTGGTATGCTGCATTTCTAAGACGCCACCCACGTTTAAGTAAACGAAAAGCCCAATCTATGAATCCAGCAAGATCTCAAAAACTCAATCGTTTCATTGTTGAAGATTATTTCACGAAGCTGCAATCTGTTTTCGAGGAAAATAATTTAAAACATTCCCCGGAGCGAATATTTAATATGGATGAGAAAGGGTGCCGTTTAACCTTACACCATCAACAAACCGTGTTGGCACTTAAAGGCGCTAAAAGAGTTCATCTCGTCGCTCATGAACATGCAGAAAATACGACGATTGTCGCATGCATTAATGCCTTAGGTAATACAATACCTCCAATGATCCTTTTTAAGGGCGTTCGCTTAAAACCCACTTTTCAAGACGGCCTTCCTGCCGGTTCGATAGTGTCGATGAGCCCAAAAGGAAGCATGACCACTAATTTATTTTGCAAATGGTTGGATCATTTTTCAAAGTATAAACCTGATGGCAAGGTTATTCTTATTTTTGATGGCGCTACGTCACATCTTGACATAACAATTGCGAATAAGGCTGAAGAACATAATATAATACTCTTGTGCCTCCCTAGCAATACAACGCATGAATTGCAACCGCTCGATAGAGCAGTGTTTCGGTCCTTTGAGCATTTCTGGGACGAAGAATTATTAAAATATTGGGATCAAAATCCAGATCGCAGATTAACTAAAGAAAGGTTTTCATATATTTTTACACCTGTATGGGAGAAGTGCATGAGTGTGGCAAATATAACGAGTGGTTTTAGAACTACTGGGATATATCCTTTTGATGCGCAAGCTTTGCCAGAAGTCGCATTTGCTCCATCTACAATATCTAGACGAATTCCTGACAAACGAAAGGATTCGACAAGTTCTGATGAGGAAAGCAGTTTACCTTTGTCTTGTCTTGCGAAGCGAGCACAACAAATGGCGATTCACACCCAAAGGACACATTCACCAGCACAACTGGATAATGTTTTTGAAACTCAGGCGTCTAACGATCAAGACTCTATGGCAGACACTGATTTAGGTCACAAGCAGAATGCAGTGCAACCCTCTCACTCAAATAATAATTCATTTGCAAGTTATTTGAAAACTACTGCAAACCAACCGATGGAACCTGTAGCAGGACCTTCAACAGTAGATACGGAAGTTTCATTTTCAAAGATTTTAAAAACGCCTGATGTACCAGCTAAAAAGTCCAGTGTAGTTAGAAGAAAGGCACTCAACTACAAATGCCAGCAGGTGACGAAAGACTTATTCGAAAAGAAATCGGAAAAGGCAGTTGTTCAAAAGGGCAAAATCAAAACTTCCCATTCCAAGAAACTAAATGGAACTGAAGAATCTTGGTTCTGCTTCATCTGCGATTCAAGTAAAGTACTAGATATGCGCATGTGCGCTATTTGTCAATCGTGGGTGCATGAAGAATGCATAGGCATGACTGCTAAATGCACGGAGCAGCTAGTATGTCCAAAATGCATGTCTGAGTAATCTATAACCGGTGGGCTTTATTTTCCGCCATGTCGGTAAATAAGGCCCACAGATAATAAATAAAAATAATTTTTTTGTGCTGTTGCTATAGCCGTTAACTACAGCTTCTATATTGTATTTTGTACTGAATTGATGTTACTTTATCAGAATATATTTTATTTTCCTTTAAATGATTTTCATTGTATGAAAAAAAAATAATTGAGTTAGGTGGGCCTTATTACCCTCCAGTACCTTAAATGTAAATCTCATGGTCTTTATCTTGAAAAACGAAAGAAAATGCACGTTTTAAAAACAACAAAATTCGGCACTATCAAGGATGGGTCAAACTCTTATCTCGTTCGATTTCAAATATTTTCGATTCCGTGATGTTTAATTTTTGGCAATTCATTTGTGGATTTTTGTTTTGTTTTGTTACTCATCATCATCACGCACTTGATCCGTGTGGAGATGTTGATTAACAATTGAAGGATTTCCCCAGGTGTTTTAAGGAAAAAATATTTCTATTTTTGGTTACGTAAACAAAATTTGTCTAATCACCATTGATTGGGATGAGCTTCTAATTTGAAATCTTGACGTAGGTACGGAAAACAAACGCTCCAATTTGGAGATTAATAAAAAAGTTTTTTTAATGTTGGTAATTTGTTTTATGTGGGACGTAAATTGCAGGATGTATAATATATTGTGTAGAAACAAAAGTTGGTTCAGCAGCTTCATTCTTGGCAGAGTAGGGCTGCAGATCCTGTATTGGAACCCCGAGGCGGGCCAAGTAAAAAAATGCAGCATGTAGCTGCAGGTGTTAATGCAGATGAATGCAAGCGAGGGACGGGGGTTTTTCTTAATCAAGTTCAGACTAACTCGCATTTGCTTCTTTATAATTCTCGTCATCTATATCCACTTTGCTATTGAATTAACTAGAGCAATTACTTGTAAAGAGTTGTTTTTTACGTGGCCATCGCTTCAAAACAGATTCGTGCATAACATTTAAAAAAGCAGTAGAAAAATTAGACCTCGCAGTTATATTCTAAAAAACAACTTTTTTTTGTTGAAAATCTAAAGGTGATTGTATGGCTTACCTTGTAAAGAATAATTTTGGTAAGGTCGAACTGACCTAGGCAAATAAGTGGCATGTTGTTTGTTGTTTTGTTCAACGGATAGAAACGTAATTGTTACAATTTGTAATAAATTTAAAATTTAAATTTTATTATACATAGGAGAGAGGACAGGATATTTATAAACACAAAAATAACTTTTTTTGCAATTTAAAATTTTCCAGACTGCTTAAAATTATTTTTAATTACATTTTTTATACTCCCAATTATATTGCATTTTTTACACTATATGACTATAATACTCTTCTATACAGAGGGTAGTCATAAAATGCTTTACGAGCTACTCGTCTGTCGCTCCTTTTAATTGTTTCAATTAGCTATTACACATTATTTAAAATATTCAATTTTTTCCAAAATCCGTTTACAATTTCTCAAGGTTTGGAAATTGTTTCTGACATTGAGACTCATCGCATACACATCAATGTATGGAATTATTGGGGAAGAGTGAGGGTACTGTCTAGGAATCAAAATAGCAATTTGAGGAGAATTGATTCTTTCTATAAAATAATAAAATTATAGGGGGTTGGGGGCGTAGCCTCAAGAAATCGGCGTCTATGTAACTCATTAGGCAACAGCCTTTGGTAAAGGTAAAGGATCGATTCTTGGAATTGGCACTTCATAGCTTTTATTGTCTAATTAGCCATGGAATTTTAAAACTTGGTACTCCCAAAAATATCAATTTTGATCAATTATTTTTATTTGTCTCCCTGTAAATGTGGAGACAAAGAGTTATTAATGAGATTGCTTAAATTAGCATAAAGTTGCATATTTTGATTAGCTTTAAAAATTCAAAATTGGAAATTTGTGTAGTCAACGAACCAAAATTTATCCTGATTTTCAGACTTTTTTGTAACAGCGAGTTTTTTTCCTTAATCGGTTGAAACCATTCCTGTGAGTTTTTGTATAAAATGTTTCAACTCAATTTTGACCGGAACGCCCTTATTTTTTGACTTTAGTGTAAAATTTTGACTTTTTCATGTTTCCGTTTTACTATTTTTTGAATAACTTCGCTTGTATTGGTCGGATCGAGACCAAAAAATTTTCCTTTTGTTTGTAATGAATCTCTCTTTAAAAAGTACTTGGATTAAAATAATCTATATTAATTTCCTAACCCAAAAAAAATTCAAAACTGCCGTCATTAGTGAGTCGTAGAGTCGTAGAGAACTCGAGTAATAATTAATATTACGGTATGAAACTCTAGGAAGTTGTAGCTGATATAGTAACAAATCCATACTGCAAATTGGGTCCAAAAATATTGAGAACAAAGACTAAAATTTGCATTTTGGTTCAAATTTTCTAATTCATATTTGTTGTGAGCAATTGGTGGTATCGTAATAATTTATTCTTCCCTTGAAATGTTGAAAATTTAATGCTCTTTCAGATGAAACCAAAGACAACCACATTAGACCACGTTTTCTTCCGATTTTGTTGAAAAGAAAAATAAAATTTTTCCACTATTTACCCACAAAACCAATTTTAGTGGTCGAAATGGTTGACTTTAAAACCAGTTTTAATGTTCAAAAATAGTTTATAGGAGTTCTTTATGATTAATTTTCAAAAATACGTAAAAGAAGAATTAAATTTCGACCACTAAAATTGGTTTTGTAGACAAACGGTTAAAAGATTTTCTTTTTATCTTCAAAGAAATCGGAAGAAAAAATGGTCTGATGTGATTGTTTTTGTTTTCATCTGAAAGAGCATTAAATTTCCTACATTTCAAGAGAAGAATTATTGGGATACCACCAATTGCTCACAACAAATATGAAAATGAAAATTTGAACCAAAATGCAAATTTTAGCCGTTGTTCTCAATATTTTTGGACCCAACTTGTAATATGGATTTGTTACTATATTAGCTGCAACTTCCTAAAGTTTCATACCGTAATATTAATTATTACTCGAGTTTTCTATAAAAAACTACAACCGACCAATGACGACAGTTTTGAATTTTTTTTTGAGTTAGGAAATTAATATAAATAATTTTAACTCACCAGTTTTAAAGAGAAATTCATTACAAACAAAAGGAAAATTTTTTGGTCCCGATCCGACCAATACAAGCGAAGTTATTCATAAATAGTGAAACGGAAACTTGAAAAAGTCAAACTTTTACACTACAGTCGAAAAATAAGGGCCTTCCGGTCAAAATTGAGTTAAGACATTTTATACACAAACTCACAGGAATAGTTTCGACCGATTAAGGAAAAAAACTCGCTGTTACAAAAAAAGTCCGAAAATCAGGATCAATTTTGGTTCGTCAACTACACTGGAAAATAAAATACTTTAGAAAAAAATATTTGCAAATTTTGTTTAGCAGGTCAAAAGAGCTATCAAATGATACTAAACTCGACATTTTATCACAACGACGCCAAGCGTCGCGACGTTCAACTTACCATTTTCTTACGGAGACCTATTGTTTATATTTCAGAAATTACTCAGTTGGCTTGTATAAATTTGGATGCCAAATGAGAACTTTCTATCTTGAACTTTTCTCAATTTACACAACTTTTCTAGGTATGTTAGCTTTATGTTATTTTTTACGATGAAAAATAACGAATAGAAGTTAGTTTTTAAAGTTTTAGATACGCAAGTTCAATAGAAAATTTAATTAAATTACATTTATTTAATAAATGGTAATTTTATGTGAGTAATTTTCTGCAGAAAAAACAAGTTCACCTGAGAAAATAAAACGTTGAACGTCGCGACGCCTAGCGTCGATGTGATAAAATGGCGAGTTTAGTATCGTTTGATAGCTCTTTTGTTGACCTCTTAAAAATTTTTCTTCCGAATTTTTTTTTTAAAAGGAAACCATTTTGAAACTACAGTCGAACAACTTTTCCCAATTTAAGCAAATTTAAGTAACTCTCATCGTTTCTAAATGTTGCAATGGTACCATTTAAAAAAATCGCCCTTTATAGACTCAACAGTAGAGTGTTTTAACCTAATTACAGCTTAAAATAGACTAATGGCTTTACATGTCCTCTGAAGGACTGTTAACTGCTTGATTCAAATTACTGCTTGAATGCACATTGCATATGTGAAGTTAGAGCTTTTGTTGCGTTACTTTCCCTTCGCCCTGTATACAATATTATCTCTGAACTACCGTGGTATTATTACGTTAACCTTGGATTACTACTCAAAAGTGAGCATTTGAGACCACCCTTGCAGCTTGAACTGTCATCGATCGACCTCAAAAGAGCGTCAAAAATTCTAATCGGTCGGATTCTTTCTGATAGAATTTTTTGCCCGATTAAGGGATTGGGGCACCCTAGGCTAACACTTTCGTAGCGTCCTCTACTCGCCTGGACCTGGTCGTTTTGTTTTACTCCATCGCGTGATATAAAGTCTCGCAGTCTGTCACTTAGTATCCACAGTGCTGGGTCGTCCAGATTGATTAGACAGATCGAAGTCATCAGATGGTTTAGGCAAATCTAGTACTTAGGTTTTTAGTTAGTACTTAGACCCAGGGCCGTTGCCAGACTCCGTTATCAGGGCAGGCTCAAAAATTTTCAAGGGAGGCTGAATGCTAAAATCAGGGTTTGTATAAATCGGTTGACTACTGTAATCTCTTTTGAAGATGGAAGTTTTTCGCCCAAAATTTGCAAAAATTTGACTTTCTCTAAATCAATGTTTCCTTCTTCGGCACCAAGGAACTTATCGTTTCATTATTATTGCGAAGTCCTTAGAAAACTCTGGCTAGAACAGGCTTAAAATTTTCCAGTGTACCCTTGACTACGGCCCTGCTTGGACCACTCGGTACTAATCGAGGGTAGGGTTGGGGTTTTCCCAGTTAACACCACCGTTCTCTCTAATTTTATCTGAACGGCTGAAATTGAGTCTAATTTTGAAGTATTTCTTTTAATTATTAATTTGTGGAGAACAGCTATTTCCTTTGGTAATTTACGAGCTCCATCCGACATCAGTTAGTCCATCGTAAAAAAATTACATCGCTATATATTTTCACATTTCGCTTATAGGAAGAACGACTTATAAACTAGGTAAACAATTTCAGAGAATGGGCCAACCAACTGGAAGTGGGACGGGAGTCATATTTTTGAAGTTTTCGTTTTGCTTCGCGTTTTCTTTGTAAAAATTTTTACATCCTAATGATTAATCAGGCTTTGTAGATGCTAATCCTGCTAGAACGGCTCCAGCGGGACTTCCCCTCCCCAAGCCCTCCCAGACTTAAAATAAACTCGAGTATTTTGTCATTTAGTCATTAATTGTGATCATGGCACCCCGAAAGTCCTCAAACACAGATTTTGTAGTCTCTAGAAGACATTAATACTGATACTGGACAGTTACAAAAGACGTGTGCGGCAGATTCGTCTTCATATTATAGTTACATCTTCTCCATCTGCATATAGAGTTGTCTACTGTATAGGTACACTTCGTGTGGAACAGTATACCTAAAGATTGACAGTGTCTCGTTAAAATCTATTCAATTGTTGCCATCCACCTGCTCCTATGTCGGTAATTACTTCGATTGGCTCATCTCATAGTATATGAAGGGCAATACGGAGAAGATGCGAACCCTTGAGTTCACATTTGTTTATAATCCTCTATAGAGTTTAACAGGATTTGCATTTAATTTAAGGTCCATTAATCACATGTAATTTAACTCAGATTAATTAACTCCACCTTTATAAATGACAGGTAAATTAAACCAGAATAATCAATACTTTCCTTATACAGTGAAATATGTAAAATCGGATTAATTCAAATATTAAAGACAAAAGGGATTGCAAATTATAGAACTAGACGATATTTTTACATTACTATTGCGGAAACACCCGTTGTGAGATTTTTTAACGTCAAAAATATAGAGATCAAGAGACAAAAAATTTCTTGTTCATCTGTATCACGAACGCTTTGAGCGAAATACTTGATATTTTTACTATGTGGGTTCTTCACAACACGAGAGCACAATTCGGACATATTGGTTTATTTATCAAAGCCCATGGCTATCGCTATTTTGAGGTATTTTTAAATGAAAAATTAATTTTTCCTATTTCGGTAATTTAAGAACGCTGCTTTTACGTGCTATCCCGCTCTCAAAACAGTATCGTAAAAAGCTCTCTTACCGTACTGTTTTTAGGGAATTTTTTTCTCTGATAAGTTTACTTCAAATTGTACTGACATTAGACAAGTATTTAAAGCGTTTTTGTTTGGTTAATTGCTTCAAATTATGCTTATTAAAGCACTCATCTTTTAGAAAACTCACCTCTGCGCGGCTCGTTTTCTAGACTTGCCCTCATGCGTTAATATTGTGCCTTATGAAACTTATTCTTTAATACTCTATTGTTTATTGATTTAGGTGCAGAATTGAATGCTCGGCAAGTTTTATTTATTTATTTTTCCTAAAACAATTATTATCGAGGCAGATAATTACGAAAGTACGATTTTACACGTTAAATTCCAATGACCGAGAGCTATATGATGGTCATCACCAACTGATAACGGAATAGTTAGTGTTTAGTGTACTTTTACAAAACAAAGAGAAGCTTGACAAATTGTGGAACAAATTCATAATCACAAATCTGCGATGCGTTATAATTACGGGAAAGGAGTTCACATTCAATACACTCATAGTTCTTGTTTAGGAACTGTGGAAGACATTTTTCTAATTTAAACCTTCGTCAAATTGTTAATCCTGGATTGTATATTACACGAACCATAGTAACGATATATTCCTGCTCACTTCTTGAAGAATTTTGATTTCTTGATGGTTTTCATACTTTTGTTAATTGAGCAATCAAATGAGATTGTATCGAGAAGGCTTGTTATAGGAGTTATTCATTTTTACAGCTTCTTTTTAATGCCTTCCTTCTCAAAACAATTCAGTGGTTAAAAAAAAAATTGTTAGTTCGATCATCTTAGTGATTTTTATAGGGGTCAACCTCTAACAAATTAGTAACAGAACGGGACCACTCTTAAAAATTTTCATTTCATCTAAGGAAAAGAGCGAGGAAAAGAGGGTGTTTTTTTAGTGATTTTTTGCAAAACGCTTGAAAAAGAAGCAAACATCGATAAAATGTATAGGACCAATCTTGTTGACCATAAAATTACTAACAAAAACGTTTAGGGTGTTTTTAGTTTCGACAATCTTTGAAGATGGTAGACTAAGATATTTTTGTAATGAATAGGGCGGAGCCAATGCGCAGAAACGAAAATGTGTTTGGTAACATCTGGTCGCATCAATTTTAGAGATACAGAGAGAGAGAGAGAGAGAGAGAACTCGCTCCTTCCATCTGTACTACGCAAGATATTGGCTACGCCCTATTCTTTACGTAAATATCAACGTTTACGACAGTTTTTTTAAGGTAGTAATTTTTCCAAATTGTTCATTAACAAAATAATATTTTAACCTATTTGCAATGCAATTACAATTCTCAAAAAGTTCATCTATTATCTGACATTATTAGAGAAGATATTCTATGAGTTTCAAGTTGTTTGAAGCTCATTTGCCTAAATTGTGGATTTTTATTCATTAAAAAAAAGATTTTTTTCCCCATTCTAGTTTTTTGCAGTTTTAACAACTTTCGAGTTGGGAGAGACTGATCAAACTATGTTAATCTTGTTCCTTATGAAATTTCCGACAAAAATTGTCCACTTCACTTTTTTCTATTATCATTTGTTTCTTATTTATTCGCGTGCAAACTTGAAAATTAGTGTGCACGCTGACACCAACGATAGATGTCTATCGTTAGGCTACTTTTTTATTTTTATTGCCCGTTTTATCCTTCCTCGATCTCCATTGCTACGTCGTTTTTGGAATCAATGAATGGTTTCATCTTGTCCATCGTCTTCTTCAGTTTCTTCATCACTGATACCACTCATTCGCTCACCTTCAAATTGCCTCTTGGGTCGAATTCTCGACAACTTCTTCAATAGGATTATCGTCGTCTTCTTTATCATCGAATTCTATTTCTGAACTTATTCGATTGCTACACGACGTTCCTTGACAATAAAAACATGCTGAAGAGCATCTTAAACCGGATTTGCAGCATCCGCACGCTTTACCACAAGATCCTATGCATTTGCATGATATTACTCTCCCAGTAATTCTTCGGGAGCTGGCTTCAGTGTTGTGGTATCAGTGATGAAGAAATTGAAGAAGACGATGGACAAGATGAAACCATTCATTGATTCCCAAAACAACGAAGCAATGGAGATCGAGTAGTAGCCAAGTAACCTTAACACTTAGAGTACCAAGAAAAAAACTATGCGAGAAGTACCAGCCGGGTCCAACGGACCCGAGTGTACATTAAACGCAATAATAATACGTGTATTTTCATTTTTTTGAATTTTTCTTTTAATTTTCGTTTTTATGCATTTATTTTGTTTATATGTTGATAAAAAAAAATTGATAATTCAATTTCACCCTTCTTGAATTTCGCTTATTTCACTATCACTCTGAGTATTTATTTCTACTATTAATGCGGTTTACACGTAAAATGATACTGCACTTTTGGTTAATGGAATAAAACTCGGCACATAGTTTACTGGAACCATATAGGGTAATTTTTTGCAATGAGAATTAAAAAATATTCGATGGGGGCTGCTGTACACCCTCTTTAATGAGGGCTATACATGGCAAATACCTCAGCTACGTTGCACTTTTTGTTAATAAATGGAATGAAACTCGATACATAATGTTTACTGGAACCATATAGAGTAATTTTGTCCAATAAGACCAAATAAATATTCAAGGGGGTGCTCCACATCCCCTTTTTTCAAAATCTGATATTTACCGTACTTTCTTGTGAAAAGATCTGATATTGGCGGCATCTTGTCGTGAAAAGTATTGTTACCCTACATTTTAAGGGTGTCGAATCGATCTGTGACCATTTGGAATCCATCTGAGTAACTCCATGGGCTTATAATCGCCATTTTTGCCTCTATAGTGCTGTTAAAAACAATCTTTCAAAAATTTTGAAATCATGCCAGTAAGGCATTGTTTATCAATATTTGTTTGTCTCATCGTACAGAATATGGTTCCAGTAAACTATCTACCAAGTTTCATTTCATTAACCAAAGGGGCAGTATCATTTTACTGGACCCCTTTTAGAAGAGGATTTTTACAACGCCGATGAGGAAAATAAGGGTTTTGCACCCAAGGGGTGCTCAAACGAATTCGGTATGGTCACAGATCGATTCAGCAGCCCCGAAATATACGGATTCGTCCAAAATATTCCAAAAAATTACGGCAATTCCATTAAATATAATCCATTTATATTTACGGGTCCGTCGGACCCTGCTGGTACGCGGCGCTGCTTTTTTTATTACATAGGGAAGGAAGTTGATTAAATGAAAAAAATTAGAAATAGTTATTCAAAATAGGAAGTTAGAAAAAGTCACAAAAGAACAACTCATAATTTTCAAATTTGAATGAGAAAAACTGAATTGAAAGTGCGATTCGGGTCCGATGGACCCGGCTGGTACTCTAAGTGTTAAATAGACATCTATCGTTGGTGTCCACGTGCACACTCATTTTCAAGTTTGCACGCGAATTAATAAAAAACAAACGATGATATAATAAAGTGAAGGGGGGGATTTTTGTCTGAAATTTTATAAGGAACAAGATTAATATAGTTTGATTAGTCTCTGCCAACTCTAAAGTAGTTAAAACTAGAATGGAAAAAAATCATTTTTTTTATAGTCTTGGTATGGCCTGTAACAGAAAAAAGGGGGTGATCGTATTCAGGCTGAGCTCTTGGGGATAAGTTATTTGATACTCACCGAATACGAAAATCCGGTTGGCTTCCGTGGACAATGGCTTAAGCCCTCACAGTCCTTCAATGAAATTGTTAAAAATATTCGGTAAAAAAGTTTATAGTATTCAGGTTGCCACTTTGCCATTCTTTCATTTATATGAAATTAATCGACCAACAAATTTGGCCTCCCTCCACAGTGGCTTAGTCAGCGTTGAAGATGGGCCGAAGTCAACATTTTCAGACCATACAACTTCCAAACAGTATTCGGGCTGCCTTTTGGCAAATCAACTATTTTCGACCTAACAAGTCAGTATTTTCATTTGGCATCCTTCTCTGGTGGCTTACCCTCTCTCCTCACTAATTAAAAGTTGAGTGTGAAGAGTTGATAAAATACCTGACAGTATTTGGGCTCAAATTTTTATAGTAAGGAATTTGCACTGTACAAGATCAAAATATGTCATTGGCATCCAAATTGCGTGGCTTTAAGGGTAGGTAGGAGGATTTTATGTTATTTTATGTAGGAAACTGGACTATGTATGAAATACTAGATTCTTTTGCAGTTTTTAGGGACTGTTAGCCCCTATTTATAAGAAACCCAAAGGTTTATTAAAGTCTCGCTCTGAATGATAATTTAAAATTAAACTTATGGACAGAATGTAATTGGATAAATTAAGCATCAAATTCTTCCAAGAAAAAAATTATTTGGTCATAAAACTTGATCCAAATAACCGAACAAAATTCTCTATGGCAATTTCTTCCAATCCAACGATATCCTGTGTAAGACTCTTCTTAGCATCAATTACAAAACTAACCATATAAAATTAATTTTATACACAAATGTTTTTCCTTCTCGTCTAACAAGACTATTGGTAACCATCAACCTCATCATCTCTTCAATTAATAATTTACTACTTAAAAATTTTTTTTCAAAGTAATGATACGTGAATTGATTGATAGTAATCTGTAGTTTGTAAGAGAAAAAAAAGCTTCACTAACATAGCAATCGTTTGTTGAAGTACTGTGATTGAGTGCGAAGGCATTCGTTATGCCAAGATTTTCAAGTTTGATATCGACGGTCACGGATGAACAGATCTAGTCGATCGAATGGTAGCTCAAATTGATTGATTTCCAACAGATAATTGATTAAGTAGAATTATTTTCTACAAACGTCGTAGGAGTCTATTAGTTTTCATGTACATCTTATACTGCAACTGTTCAATGACCAATGCATTATATGTTTCTTCTTATTTATTAGCTCGTTCTTGCATAAAACTTGTTTGCAGTGGTAAAGATCGTATGTAAGTGTGTTCGTAATTTAAGATTTATACCATTGCGTGTTGATAAGTTTTCAACGGATAATATACCCTATTAATTTATTAAGAAGAAACGTAATTAATGGAAATATTAATAGCTCTGTACGACTATAAGAGGCGTTAAACTTTTCTTTCGACGATTAAATCATCCCTTAACAAATTTTGGAATGGGGAACAAACTTCCTAGTTCGTAGTTCCAATCCTATCCCAACTTATCTAAACACACTTCTAAACTACCTTATTTCCTGCACTAATCATTTGAGTATTTTTTTTTTATTTTAAAAAAGTATTTAAATTGAAACCCAACTCTTTTTTTGTGTTTAAACTATTAGTTGTGGTCTGTGCATGCCACCGATTTTGTGTGTGCATGCAGTTGTTGCAACAACTGTCTAGAAGGCGAGGGTCAAGACCGACCCGTTTTAATGAAGACTCGGCCACCATCAGCATACATCCAAGGCCGCCTTTGAGTGTGGACCAGCCAAACATGAAATTCCTAGACTGAAGTTGCACATAAAATATCAAATTAACATATAAAATGCAGTTTTTTTTTGGTGAATACGTTTCGTAAAATATAATTTAAAAAAAATAAGACCACAATGCTTCCTACTTTTAAACAAATTTTATTCCACGCGTATTTGCAATAATGCTTAAAAGGCACTAAATTTGTAATTTTTTATTAATATTTGTTGGAGCTATACCTACAGAGTACGAACTAAACCAAAAGGTATATTCTCGGAATCCACGTGGATCAAAGACTGGAGGCGATCCTAAGATATTTTTGGTGCAAAATAAAGGCCGTTTATTACAAAAGAACCTTTAAGAAAGTCGTTTTTATATAGGTCAGCAACAAGACTAAAATAAAAAAGATCTTAATACGTGCCTGAAATAAAGAATAATAAAACTTTTCAAATTAGCAACTTTACAACTATTTCTAAGGACGGGTTGTACAAACCAAGTTCACGGTGGCTGTATTGTACCAAGATTTATATGATTGATGTACAACAGCTCACCGTGAACTTGGTTGGTACAACCCGCCTTAAGGCTCCTCACTAGTAAATTTTTATTTCAATCTTGAGGATAATACAGATTTTTGGGATGCGCCTGTTTTTAGGCAACCCGAGATGTAACCATTGTATCACTGTTTAAAGATTATTTTCCAGGTAAAATTTTATGGCTCTCTGCACCCAAAAGCAATAACCATTGTGTTTAAGCTTAATTTAAGAACTATTCTAGGGCGTATTGTACAAACCAAGTTCACAGTAAATGTAGCTTAGTAACAAAGTAAATTTACGTGATTGATCTACAACAGCACACTTTAAATTTACCGTGAACTTGGTTGGTAGTGTTGGTACAATGCGCTCTAAGGGCGAGTTTTACCAACCAAGTTCACGATCATCTGCAGTTCAGTAACTAAGTAAAAATATAAGATTAATATACAGATCATCGTAATATTGACTGGAACTTGGTTGGCAAAACCCGCCATTAAATAGTTATTTTTTCTTATCGGATTTTTCCCAAATCCACCTGACAATGTCTGTTACACCCTCGGTTACACCTTTATAAACAGTAGATGGAGCGATGAAGCTCTATTATCTTTAAATCGTCCCCCATAAAAATAAAGAGAATGTTGGGAATTGGGAGTTCTCGGTATCTATCATGGCCCATAAGTTACAAATTACACCACGTGCTTGGTTAGTCTGGTCTGATGGCTTAACGTGCCCTGTAATGCACTGTTCGCATGGCTTGGTCGGTTTTGTCTTTTAGTTTATTTATCGATTATTACGCATTGTTCAAATATCACCGACACTAAAATCCACCAATCATATTGCACTAAATATTGACATTAGCTTATTTAGCGCAAAACGATTGGTGGATTTTAATGTCGTGCGCGACAGTCGCTGATCTCCAAGAACGTCGCTTTATTCACATGGAGGTTCAGGTTGTCTCTGTTCTAGACTGGACGGACATTAAACATTTCTAAACTTTTATCTTAAATTTTTCTTTAACAGATGCATATTTCAATATCAACTCTTCTTTTAATAATTATACAGGGCGTTCAGATAAACGGGTGCTTTCCAAGATTTAAATTAAAAATAGGAATTGTTTAGAACGTTTACATCCATAAAGCAAAAATTAATTTAAATATTACAGGATGAGAAATCAAGACTCATTTTTTTCAATAATTATACAGGGTGTTCATATAAGTAGGTGGTCTCCGATACCTCCTATAAAAATAGATTTTAAACTAAAATTAAAAATAGGAATAATTATTGTTGATTACGTTCATATCCATAATTTAAAATTAGTTTTACTATACAGGGTGAGACATCAAAATACTTTTTTTTTAAATAATTATACAGGACGTTCAGTTTAGCGAATAGTCTCCGATAGCTGTTCTCCTACTGAAAGTAATAATTTAAGATTTAAATTAAAAATAGGAATTGTTCATTTAAAATTAGCTTTAATATACAGAGTGAGACATCAAAATTGAACACACTGTCATATGTGACAGTGTGTCATACCACATAAACATGTCGAATAATTTAATATTAATTATATAGGGTGCTAAAACGCGATCAATTTCAAAGATTTATAACTTTATTTTCTTTAATTCGTATTGTACGAATTTTTTAGCTATTACTTTGAAGCTCCTTTAATTTGTCTTAACAGTGTCGCATACCTATATTTTATAGGTTGCTTGATATTTGTTTTGAAAATATTTATAATTTATATCCTTGAAACTATATTTGATAATCTAATAGAAACATGAAGGTACTTGAAAAGTTTCCATTGTGAAATGTCATTGTAGTAATAAATTAGCATTTCTTACTAAAACTATTAAGTAAGTTATGCGTTTTACCTGTGAAGAACTGGTAGATCTAGATAATATGGTGTTTACTTTGGACGAAAGCTCTATAGAAATTGCTTATTTACGTTCAAAAATATCCCAAGTACAGCCATAGCATCTTGATCAAATGGCCACAATGGCTTCAAGGTCCAAAAAATTGACAGTTTTTGAGGTATCATCTGGTTTAATATTTAAGTCATTTTTTGAACTCTCAAGAGTGTAATAGTAATAGGTATACCTATTGCACGATTAACGAAAGAAAAGCTTGCTTATTAGGAATGTGAGTTAGGTTTATTACGGTTACACAGCGTAGCTTAAAAGCCACGTCGCTTTTTCTCGACTTCTTGACGTTTTTAAATATTCGAGTAATGTGTCAAGCCATCCACGTTATAAAAAAACACATGTCATAGGGAATGCGCAGTCGGGTCTGAAAGAAACAGATATAAAACAGCGCAATCGCTATACTTTTCTTTACCTTCGATAATATTTAAAAAGTAAAAAGAGATAGAGAGTGTGGGTGAAGTGGGATAGGGATTGGTTTAGATAAATGGGGAGTGGGAAAAGTAGAATAGGGATTGTTTTAGAGCGTCGTCTGCGTTGATCTGTCGTAGTTGACACTACTATAAAGTCATACCAATCGCTCAAAATCGTGCGATGAAATATGCTGTGAAAATAAGGTAGATGGCTCCACTTCAGGGTACATAGGAATTTATTTTACCGGTAGTCAATTAGACATTTTGTTGTGATAGGTGCAAATTTCATATTGACATTTGCGACACTAATCACAGCACAGTTAAATACTAGGGCTGGACAAAGTATCGATACTTATTCGAAGTATCGATACCTTAGGTGGTATCGAATACCGATACCGAGGGTCGAAAGTATCGAGGTATCGAAAGTATCGAGGTATCGAAAGTATCGAGGTATCGAAAGTATCGAGGTATCGAAAGTATCGAGGTATCGAAAGTATCGAGGTATCGAAAATATCGAGGTACCTACTGGAGTTGAAGAAAATGTTTTTACAGGTGTAGTTGTTCCAGGGGGAATCTTTGCCGCTGTATGTAACGATAACACCACATACGCCGTTACAATTTAGCTTTATATTACGAAGCGCCAATAAAGGTAGTTGCTACACTACTTATCAGATTGCGTGTTTTTGCGTACTTAGCCGAGTTTTGCACCGGCAATGATCCGCTGGAATAAGTGTAGGTAGGTTCTCAAAATTAGGATTGAATAATGAATATTAGAAAGCTGTAATTTCAAAAATAATGTGTAGAAACTGTTGAAACCAATGTTAGCTTTGTTAGTGGTAGCTATTGCTAACATTAATGAATTGCTATTCGATACTTTCGATACCTCGATACTTTCGATACCTCGATACTTTCGATACCTCGATACTTTCGATACCTCGATACTTTCGATACCTCGATACTTTCGATACCTCGATACATTCGATACCTCGATACTTTTGATACCTCGATACTTTCGATACCTCGATACTTTCGATACCACGATACTTTCGTAACCTCGATACTTTCGATACCTCGATACTTTCGATATCTCGATACTTTCGATACTTCGATACTTTTGAATAGTATCGATACCGTCGTGGCATCGATACTTGATACCTGATTCGGGGTATCGCCCAGCCCTATTAAATACATCTTATACTCTATGAGGGAAGGGGTACAGTCGCTGTTTTCTGAATGTAGCCTCAATTTTGTTGTTGTCAAATAGACAGTGACATTATGAGGACATTACTCCAGTACCTACAAAACATAATATTACCGTTTCCATTATTCCTGATGCACTAGCGCCTCTAGTTGCAATTTATTGGATTGGTATGACTTTATAGTAGTGTCAAACGTGGTCAAACTACGACAGATCTACGCACACGACGTTTTAGAGAAATGGGGAGTGGTTTGTTACCATAGTTACCCTGTGTCAAATGTTAATCTGTCACCATAGTTACCATATGTCAAATGTCAGGGGGGTCATTTATCACCATAATTAATGTCATAGGTGGGTACATATGTTACCTACCATATTTCAATGTCAAGGAGAGCCATCTGTCACGATATGTCAATTTCAAGAGGGGTTATTTGTCATGCCACATGCTAATTTCATCTGTCACTTCACATGTCAGGGAGGAGTCATTCCATCTGTCATCTAATCTGTCAACCTAACCGACATGCTATATGACATCTCATCTGTCATGTCACATGTTATTTCATCTGTCATCACACCTCTGCATTCAAACTGTCATCCTTCTATCAAGCTATGTCATGCCATATGTCATATCATCTGTCATTTCATCGCCAGATGAGATTTTCATGAAATTTACAAATGAGATGACAGATAAAACTTACAGATACCATGACAGATGAGATTGGCAGACAGAGAGATAGAGAGAGATGCGGAAATGGAAATAGAGAAAGAGTGGAAGACAGAGATAGTTACATAGATAAAGAAAGAGAGAGCGAGACAGAAACAGACAAAGATGCACAAAGAGAAGGTAATTAAATAATTGAGTCACTCATAATTGAATATAGTTTTCGTAGACAAAATAATTTCCCTCTTTTTCTCCGTAGTTTTTCTTTCGGTGGTCGTGCTATACCTCAGTCGTATTTGCGTTTGAGATGTTCAATTTGCGCTCTTGATATTGCCCTTCATAGTCGCTTTTTGCAATTCGCTTTTTATTTGAAAGTTTATCGATAACATTTTTGCACTTGTTTATTACCTAAATAAAGTACCTACCAGAATTAAAGGTGGGGGGGGCTGGTATGGGATGGAAAACCACAAAATTATGCTCATGTAGATACCGATGGAAAAGCCTTATTTTCAAAACTTGACGAGTGATTCCAGAAAAGGAATTTTATTTAGATTCAATTTATTCTCGTTATCACCCATTTAGATATAGGGGTGAACCCGGTGAACCAAGTGGGCACAGCATAAATTAAGATGTATTTTAATATTCTTGTTAGACCATCATTTAATAATAGACATGTTTAAAGATTACCAATGTTAAAGTATAACTAATTAAATGTGAGGTCGGTATTACAAATTTTTTCCTTTGTTCTCAACGCGAAGCTCCCGTCTTACACCGATTTGAAGGTTTCAATTCTACTTCAAAATTATTTGAAGTATCAAAAAATTTACGACGTAAGAAAGTGGCACTTAATATTCACGATTCGCTTGACATTCTTAATCTCAAGTCGTACTTTTCTCTTTTTCAGATAATTTCATGATTTATACGTCGTGGCACCTTAAGACTGTACTGCATGAAACTAAAAACATCTGAAAGATGGAAAATTTAACTTCAGAATTTGAAATTTATGTATTCTTCACGGAGTCATAACCCTAACCCTACAGAGACGAAACTTTTTTTAAATTTCACAGTAATTTTCCAGTGCACTCTTGAAGTCTGCAAAAATTCCTCTTTCAAAGCTTTTTGTTTCAAACGATGTAGCTAAATGAGGTATCAAAGTCTTGTCTTTGTTGAAAATAAAATTATAAAAAAAGCTCCTTTATTTATATATTGTTTTGTGTTTCTTGCGAGCATTCGAATTAATTTGAGTTGTAAACTGGCACTAAAATTGCACACGTATAAGTGTAAAATAGTAAAATCTAAATTAGTCTTTATAATGAGTTGTAAAGCGAAGTTAACACTTGAGATAACGATCGACTCCGGTATATAATGATAAGTTTTAAACTTTTGTCGTATGTTTGAACTAATGGTAGTTGGTTTTTTGTACATTTTAAAAAATGAAAGAGTTAAAATTATCGTTAAAAGAATACAGGAAACGATGTTCTTATTTTTGTATTTATAATTTTAGATATGTCTCTCTAGTTGTACTACTCAGCATCCGGCGATGCATCTGAAGACAATGGCAATGAAGCTTAATAATTGGCAATGGCTGAAGGCAAAATGAAATAAATTTTTCAAAGATAGTTGTTTGCATTTACAAGTTTGACGTAAAATTTACATACTCGAGGATACATTTTCATTAAAGTCGTATGACTTCCTGTTTAAAAGGGAGGAATGATTGAATGCGTCCGACTTTTGACTAGTTTAAATTGCTTTTTTTTCTAAATTCTATGTGAAAAAGTCGAGTTAAGGATTAATCGTGCATAAAAATTTTAAGTAAGTCCAGAATCACAGTAGGAACGTCGTGTTTGGTCCAGTGGTTGGTTTTGTGAGTTCGTGCAGAACTATGATTTTATATTGGTGGACCATAAACCCGCATTACCCGCATTTAATTACCTATAAGATGAAATTTTATTTTTTTTTAATTTTTCGCCGTAATAGCAATAATATTGTCGGTTAGAACGGAACGGTCATCCATCTTCGAATTTTATATTTTGTTTTTTTGTTTAAATTTTATTTTCGAACTGCATGCAGCGTGTAAGATCGTTTGGACGGTGATGCATTATCTGCTGAAGGAGTTGGAGGCGTTCAAAGAACCCAACATTGTGTGTTGTTATGTTATCGTAGTCGTCGGTGCAACAAGGGGGCCAAGGGGGTGCATGTCTGCTTCACTGTGATGATGATGAATGTGCTTGTCGTACCTTTTCCCCTCTTCATGCACCCCAGGGTTCTTTGGCCCTATCAACATCGCGAGATGCACTTGCACATACAACGACCAAATTTTGTCGACTCCACATTAAGGTTATTTAATTTTAAAATAGTTAAAAAAAATTTAAATGAGAGCGTAAATTATACGTCATTTCCGATTTTAAGATGAGTTAAATTCAAAATAGAAATTTACGTTTTTAGTTTAAATTTAATTAAATTCTTTTAGACAGTTCGATTATGAAAATTCAATTTCCTTTTATAGATTTCCAATTTTTTTTTTTCAAATTTTAATTTAAATGCACACAAAAAACTAAGATAGACAAGACACGCAATTGCATGTTCAAATTTTTGTTTTATCTATACAAAAATATTATTTCAAATGACTGAAATCAAATTTATTTAAATAATACGATAATTATGCCCTATCCTCTACATATTTTTTTAATTTGTAGGTAGTAAAACACCTGTGATTTTTTACTATGTATGTGAGAACAAATAAACCACCTGCTAGGGGCGTGAGAATATTGGTTCAAGAGGGGTTGTTAAAGAAGAAAACACTTTCGCTTTTTAAAAACCCTTAAAAGTCACAGAACCGTACTCTTAAAAGTTTAAATTTAAATAACAACCGATTTTTACGGTTTTTGAAAAAATATTCTTACTAATAATCCAGTCAGCGAACTCTCAAAAAAAGGGGTGTAGATGACATGGAAGGGGATGAAATTTTTTGCTTCAGGAATGTGTTTGGAGTATAGTTATGAGGTAAAAATACTAAAAGTCCCCGGTTCTAGCTATATGGCTAAGCGCTGGAGGGAGTGGAAAAGTTCCGTTTTTGTGATTTTTGCTCATATCTCGAAAACAGTGGGTCCTAGGGAAAAATTACTTGTAGCAAAATGAAAGCTTCTTAAATTTCCTACAAGATTGTTTCCATACATTTTTTCTCTATTCCTTATAGTTTTTGAGATATCCGCTCGCAAACAGACTAAATAAAAGACACATAGAACAACCAAACAGACAGACAGACATAATTATTTCAACTTTACTCTTATACTGAACATAGGTATTCAGAGACTTTAAAAACTATTTCAATTTGTCAACAAAATGGCACTGACCTTGTGTATACAGGGTGTCCCACTTAGCATGCTCACTATGTGGATCTTGTAAACCGTAAGGGATACGAAGTCGATTAAATTACTCTAATGCCCTGTTGCATAAAAGAGACTTATATTTTAATCCAAGAATTTGATTTATAATCCTTATAGATATGGCAACGTTACACAATAAATAAATAAAAATGCCAAAGTTTGACAAATTTTATTCACAATTGAATAATAAAAAAATTTAACCTCGCATTTTAATATTCATTTACAAATTTCAAACTTTGACATTAAAGTGTTTAACGTTGCCATATCAAAGGATTATAAATTTAATTCTCGGACTAAAATATATTAGCCTTTGAGAGTCAGTATTATAAACGTAGGTTGGAACTCAACCTGAGGTTGAAAGTCAACCTAAGGTTAGCTGCCATTTTAGTTTGACATAATTGGACAAAATAGTGAATAGACATTTATTTATAATTTCAACCTGAGGTTGGGTTGACTAGGCTTTATAATACTGGCTCCTAAGCAAGCCGAGCGTTAATATGGCAACTGGCAACGTGACACATGTAATGTCAAAGTTTGACGTTTGTAAAAAAATAAAATTTGAGGTTAAGTTATTTTTGTGTTGAATTGTGAAAACAAACATCAAACTTTGACCTCTTTTTATTTATTGTTTAACGTCAACGTCGTCATATCTAAAGATTATAAATCTAATTCTAGGATGAGAATATAATTCTTTTTTATGCAACCGTGCATAAATTTAACCGCTTTCATGGCCAACTCGATGCTTCTTTTGCTTTTTGAAAAAATTATTGGCACGCTGATCTCCACTATACGGGTATAGCAAAGACAGACAGACAGTTGAGCAGACAGGTTGATAGATATAAAGACAAGACAGACATATAATAGCAGTGGTGTAAATAACGGGCCTGCAGGGCCCGCGTTGCTGGAGGGCTCCCGAATAAAAGGGGCCTTCAAAAAATTCCGTAGTTTGTACCATATAGCTAAGCCTTTCATCACAACTTCATGAATCCAACTACTTTTTTTCAAACCAATAGAAGATAAACTTGGCACGGCTACCTTAAAGAGGCACTTTAAAAATGTCTGTTTTTGTAATTATGAATTTGAGAATTTAAAAATGAAATAGGTAAATACTTTTCTTCCCTTGTAAAGTTGCACAGATGTTTCGACAATAAGCAACTAGAAGTCGGTCGGTTGTAAAAGTTTTAGAAATAATCACAAATGAACCCTAAATTCAGTGGTGTAAATAAAGGGCCCGCGTTGTGGGGGGGGGCTAGGATAGAAAGGATGAAAATTCGTTTTAAAATCGAATTGTGGTTAATCAAAATGATTATTAACGTGAATGGGTAGGGGCCCCAAAATGCTAGTTACGCCACTGTATAATAGACAGACAAACAGAAAGATCTACAGGCAGGTGGACAAACATAATGACATATGAGCAGCAGAGCAAGCATAATACGTACAGTCAGCCTCACAATTATTGGCCACCCTGGCTATACACAAGGCTATACGTCAATAACGACAAAAGGACAGAAGGGGAGGTTGTTGATTTACTACTTGTTGGCAAAATAAAGTTACCCCTCAATTTAAGTAGGGGTCTTATGATGATTATTTCCACAATTCGTGCTAGACGTATAGCCAGGGTGGCCATAAATTGTGAGACTGGCTATACAGGCAGACAGGTAGGTACACATCACAATGAGTAAGCAGTCGTAATCAAGTGAGAAATATTTTGAGTAAAATATGAGTGAAATGAAATTTCTCCTCAAAAAATACAAAGCGCCACCGATTAAAAACTTCTGGCTTAAAGAAAGACAGTATTTAGTTTAATTAGAAACACTATACACAAATTATTTTTAATGTGATGGGTTAAGCTCATGCATAGGAAGCATAGGATGATAAATCAAAATTTCACTATTTTTTTAAATTAAAACTTGTATGTAGCAAAAACAAATTTTTGGGTTTATTAAAGCTTTTCTCTAAAAACTTATTTTTCCTATTTATTATTAACAAAATGATCGTAAAACGGATGCTGTTTCAAGGTGTAAAACTTCGTGACCAGTTAAAATTAATGCACTGTAATGTAAATTTAATGAAACTAACTATACGTTACAGCGGGTGGCAATCTTTAACTACAGAAAAAGGACAAAAATGAAATTTGGTTTAAGGCGAAATTGATGATCATTAAAATGCTGCTTAATTTGCATTTTTGAATTAATTTTTAGTATAAAAATTGAGTTATTAGAAAATGTTTAAAGTCGAAGATAGAACAAAAGTTTCTTGTCAGCGATTAAAAATAATGTACCTCTTAAGTGCTTTCAAAACTTTTTTAACTTGTAATTTTACTCAAACAAAATTTTTATTCATTCGCTCTCTAGTTTAGAAGAGTATCACTCTCATAGCTCATCCATAACACGTAATAAAACCAAGGTATGACTTTTGAACAGTTAGATTGTTAGGTAGAGATTTCTTCAGTTCTGCAGTAGATTTTGAAGACGGTGAGATCTGCAATTTTTTTGGAAACCTAAACTAAAAGGGGAGAAAAGGAGGTTTACGAGTATAAGGAGAGCTAAAATTATTTGTTGCTATGATTTAGGGCAGGCAGAAAGTGGGACAGTTTTAAAATTTAAGTTTGGTTTTATTCAGGGCCGGATTAAAACCATTTAGATACCCTACGTACTTAAGATTGTGATACTCTCTTATCTTCTTTACATAAAAGTCCTGACTGACTCTGATTGATTTATCGATGCTGAGCACAAATCGCTGATCCTAGAAACATTTGCATATTTAAAGATATTCGGATGGGGGCACGAAGAAGGGAATTTGAAAGTGTTAACGGAAAATTTAACATGAATTAATCAGGATCATATCCTGAAGATGTCCTGAAAAAAACCAGGGTAACTGAGTAAGGAGGGATGATGGGATAAGTACTGAACCCTTGAATTAATGAAGATCTTCTAGGTATTCTAGAAACTTTAAGTTTAGTACCAGGGTAGATCACACCCTAAAAATCTCCACAAAAGTCTGAATTACGTGCAAAATCCGAAGGAAAGCGAGTAAGGAGAGAAGATGGGATAGGTACAGATACATTGAATTAATACAGCACTTCTAGGCGTCCTACGGACTTTAAATTTAGTATCATGGTACATCACACCCTAAAAATCTTCACAAAAGTCTGAGTTACTTGCAAAATCCGAAGGAAAGCGAGTAAGGAGGGAAGATGGGATAGGTTAAATTAATGAAGCAGTTCTAGGCATCCTAGGAACTTTAAATTTGGTCCCAGGGTAGATCACACTCTAACACACCACAGCATAAATATCTTCGCAAAAGTTTGAATTACCTGAAGAATCCCAGGGTAATCCCAGGAGGGAAGATGGAATAGGTTGAATTAATGAAGCAGTTCTAGGCATCCTAGGAACTTTAAATGTGGTACCAGGGTAGATCACACCCTAAAATTCTTTGCAAAAGTCTGAATTACCCGAAGAATCCCAGGGAAACCAAGTAAGGACGGATGTTCGAACAAGTACCTATACCTTGAATTAATGAAGTACTTCTAGGCATTCTAGAAACTTTAAGTTTGCTACCAGGGTAGATCACACCCTAAAAATCTTTGCAAAAGTCTGAATTACCCGAAGAATCCCATGGAAACCAAGTAAGGACGGATGTTCGAACAAGTACCTATACCTTGAATTAATGAAGTACTTCTAGGCATTCTAGAAACTTTAAGTTTGCTACCAGGGTAGATCACACCCTAAAAATCTTTCCAAAAGTCTGAATTACCCGAAGAATTCCATGGAAACCAAGTAAGGACGGATGTTCGAACAAGTACCTATACCTTGAATTAATGAAGTACTTCTAGGCATTCTAGAAACTTTAAGTTTCCTACCAGGGTAGATCACACCCTAAAAATCTTTGCAAATGTCTGAATTACCTGAAGAATTCCAGGGAAACTTAACTAAGGACGGATGCTCGAACAAGTACCTATACCTTGAATTAATGAAGTACTTCTAGGCATTCTAGAAACTTTAAGTTTGGTGCCAGGGTAGATCACACCCTAAAAATCTCCACAAAAGTCTGAATTGCCTGAAAAATCCCAGAGGAACCAAGTAGGGAGGGATGGTTAGATAGGTACCTATACCTCGAATTAATGATCCACTTCTAGGCATCCTACGAACTTTAAATTTAGTACCAGGGTAGATCACATCCTAAAAATCTCCACAAAAGTCTGAATTATCTGAAAAATCTCGGGAGAACCAAGTAGGGTGGGACGCTCGAATAGGTACACTTATCTCGAATTAATGAAGCACTTTTAGGCATCCTAGAAACTTTAAACTTGCTACCAGGGTAGATCACATTCTAAAAATCTCCACAAAACTCTGAATTACCTGAAAAATCCTAGAAGAACAAAGCAGGGAGGGATAATGGGATAGGTACCGATACCTTGAATTAATGAATCACTTCTAGGTATCCTACGAACTTTAAATTTAGTACCAGGGTAGATCACACCCTCGAAATCTCCACAATAGTTGAAATTACCTGAAAAATTCCCTGGGAACCGAGTAAGGAGGAACGATGACACAGGTACAGATACCTTGAATTAATAATACATTTCTAGGCATCCTAGGAACCATAAATTTGGTACCAGGGTAGATACAGTACTCTAAAGGTCCCTATAGATAAATCTCAATTTCCAATAAAAAATGAAGGACTTTGTAAAAGGCTTACACCAACGGACAACTTCTTTGACGTGTTTGATTTATTCAAGTGTGTGCTCAGTCAATTTTTTGTGCTTCTGCCAAATTTTTAATTCCCAGAATTCCCTGTACTGGTTGGAACGTCGTTAATTAGAAGCGGGGGGGGGATAAGGGAACATATAACCAGTCTATCCATACCCTAAGCTGGAAGAGCTTGGTAAAAAAGCTTGATTATGACTTTAAGAATTTGGTTTTGCCTCTAAAAATCTCTGAGGCATTATATACTTATAGTATTTTTGATCGTACCTAGAGCTGAGCTCTGATGAAGCCAAGAATAACCTATATTAGAGATTAGATGTTGACCAAGAACGATGACTACACTCAAAATTCTGGAGTAGATTCAGTGTTAGTTTATGAAACTGTACGTGTTCCTTTCTTATTTTCTAATGGATAAATATTTTACTTTTATATTCACGGGGGTTTCATGATGGGGACCCCATCATGAAGATGATAGAGGGTCTATCCGAAAAAAGCACCCCTAAGTACATTATGGTTATAGAATATGAATATTGAGGATTAGAAGGTCCAAAGACGACATCCAAAATATCCCCAAATTAAAAGAAATATAAGAGTGGTAATTATAATATTAGGATTCCATTCCAAGCTAAAATAATAAATTATTTTAATTAAAACGGCCCGTGACTAGTTGATAAACATAGCTACGAATTACCTGCCTGCCTGCTGTTTTATAATTTCTTTCCTATTCGTGCTACTGAAATGCAACAACATACTCTTTTCTACTCATTTCATAACAAAACAACTATTCAATTTATTCCTGGCAAACCTTCTTACAAGACATGAAAATAGATAGTGTTAGTGTTGATAGACGATTTGTAATTCTTCTTCTTTTATCGGAACTGCTTTTTTGTAAATGTAAGGCGTTTCTTGCCTTTATTCAGGTTTTATTCTAATATTCAAAGTAGCAGTTGGTAAAATTCAAATTTGCTTCAATTTGTGAAATTATTACTCTACTCACAGAGGAGCGACGTTTAAGAGAAGTCTGTAAAAAGCGAATTAAAATAGGCATTTTCGTCATCTTCTATTTTTTATGAAGTTCTTTCGGAAAAACTTTTATGATGAATATTGGTGGGCCTTCGGACTCTTCGGAGAGAGAGAACCACCAAGTAAACCTTAGAAAAGAAATTGACGTGTGCTAACGATTCAAAAGCAAATTCAAAACTACGCCCAAAATTAGAAAAGACAAAGAGGGATAGTGTGTAAATGAGAAATTGATAAATTTTCGATAATCAGTATTTAAATAGTTAACAATGTTTTTTTCCCAATTTAAATTTTATTAATTGCATAATTAAAAGGAGAAGCAATTTGGAGGTGGCCGCCTTAAGTTGTTGGCTCGCTATTAACTTTTAAAATCGAGCGCTTTGCTCATTTTAAAACACAAGTTTCACAACTTCATGTTGTTTTAGTTATCTATTTTGTTCCGACGACCGATGAATGAACTGTTTTGATGCCTTTATTGCTACTATTACAAACAAAAGGACTCCAATAAACATTCCAACACGAATATGTCCATCTTTGTTGCATTACTTGGGAGTTACTCCTTTTTTTCTTATTATGCACTTTGTATTGATTTTTCCCTGACCTCGTTTACTCTTTCTCCTACTACTCTCTCATTTTGCTCCGATGGTTCCTTTAAATTCGTACATCTTCTTGGGCAACTTAAGACGTTATTTAGAAGACAATTTAAATTTACATAAACATTTAAAAAGTGCATATTGAATTTTTGTGCGTTTAACGAACTCGCGTCGTTCACGAAAATTCTAATAGAAGAAAACCCAATTTGCTACTTTTTATGTTTTGTTTTCGTACATAAGTTCTAAGAATAATTTAACCCTGTCGCATGCAGTTCAAGGCATGAAAATTTGCAGCACGCTAACGAATTCCAACTTGCAACCAATCTACTTTGGTCGCAGATCGTTATGGGATCGTTGACCGTCTAAAAACAACTGAGAATGTCATATACGCTAAACAGTTGTATATTTATAGATTTTAGAAATTATTACATTTTCTGTAAGAATTAGAGGGATGCAAATTATAAATTCTGACTCATAGATGCACTTTTTTCATTTTCGAAAGTTAAACATTTTGCCACTCTATTATCCAATCAACGAACTTCAACGGTCGGTTTAGTAGGTACCTATCGAATTGTTACACCAAAATCATAAAAGATGGCGCTACGTGTTACTTTGCGTCATTTTTTAAAATGAACTGGTTTTAACGATTAAATTGAGTAGGTATTTAAAGATTTATTTTAATTTGATATATTTAAGTACTCATCAAATAACAACATATTACTTTATTTTATTGAATTAAAGACAGATTTATAACTTTATTTTACAAAACCCGGTTTCACGTTAGAGGAAACGTTCTGCACTTAACCTCAAATTAATTTTTTAATAAGTTTTCAATTTATTAAATATTGCTATTTTAAACTAAAGAAAAACTATCGTTTTAGCAATAAATACAATAATTAATAGCATTTAACTATGGTTAAAAATTAAATCGATAGCTTCAACTTTCCGTAACCTTTTAGACTAAAACTTTTGTAGTTAATAGTTTTATTTTGTTAACAAAAATTACAAAATTACAATTATTACACATAGCAATAAAATTATTTAAAGCTCTATTAAATTAGAACTAAATATATACAAGCGTTCGTTAATTATATTAATATCTGTTGCTTCCGTTTCGATTGGAATATTTTCCTGAAAGTTTACTAACTGAATATCTATCACTAAATCTATCGTCGTTATATTTTTCTTCCGCTTTATAATGAATTTCGGGAGATCCGATATTTTTTTGCCAATGATGTGTCCAATAAAGATCTTCGGGATTAACATCTTTTGGAGACCGTGCGTCTCTAATTATAACAACACAATAAATCAAACTGACTATTAAAGTGCCAAATCCAAATATTAAAAACACGATTCCCAATATCCTAAAAAATACCTAGTTAAACTTTAGTTTCACTTGGATTTCGACATACGTACCATACGTAGACTGGTTCGAAGAATTGTATGACTATTACAAACCCCAAAGTTACAAGAATGATGCCTAAATTTAACAACAACATTAAGCAGCACATGCCTTTAATACTTGGGCAAAACGGATTGGGCGCTGCCATGGCTTCGACTGTTAATCCACCCTTTCGTGAGGTACGCGTTTTTGCAGTGCTCGCAACGGATGGTGCTCTACCACTTCTGTAAGAGTATTGACTGGGAACTCTGTGGGATCTCGAACCTCGACTACAATAAATTGAAATTAATACTAAAATTGCGCATACTAATTAATACTGTACCTACCTTATTTCAGAAGGTGACTTATAAGCTCCACTGGTGACGTAAATATCTGAACCCGTGTCTCCATAACCACTTCCACGACTTAAAACTGATGCAGCTCTTGGAGAACTATGCGTGTTGTAGCGATGGCCATTTCTTTCGCTCACAACTGTTGTATAAGGCTAAAAAATTATTATTAAGACTAGAGTTGATTGGGGTTATTAAATACTCACTGTTGATGTGTATTCCGATTGGCCGTGCTCCGAGAGACCTTTGTGACTGTCTTCTTCATCGGAATAGGCTAAATTTCGAGAGATGTGAACGGGAGTTGGTGATTCTGTTGGTCGTGGAGCTAAATAATGATTTTTTGTAACTCTTTTTGCCATCTTGAGTTTGTTTTAACTTCTAACAGGCATCTGAAACCAATTAACATTTATTTATTTTGTTTCTCACAAATCTGATAATAAGAGGTAGTTTTTTGGTTCGTTTTTTCG
Organism: Malthinus seriepunctatus; assembly: GCA_963924605.1. Lineage (NCBI taxonomy): Eukaryota > Metazoa > Arthropoda > Insecta > Coleoptera > Cantharidae > Malthinus > Malthinus seriepunctatus. The sequence continues at coordinate 12,232,048 of OZ004602.1, read as the reverse complement.
ATCTTTTGCAAAGTTTTTACAACTCAATAGTGTGCATTGGCCTCTACAATCTACAACACAAACCGTCTGATTTTGTCAGCGTGGATAAATCACGTGTTGTCTACAGAGAGGTGACTCGATTGAGAAAAAGTTGGCGGTGAAACCAATGAAAATTGTTTGTACAATGTCCCTTAACTACATTTTTTAAATCTTCTAGATGTAGATCTTGTGGAACAGTAAGATAAACTTGTAGTTTAGGAAATTTCAAACAAAAAATCCAAAATAGGGAGATCTATTGATCTTGGTGAGCAGTTTATAGATCTAACATAGATCTAACCATTTCCGATCCATTTGGCAGCACATATTTGTTTAAAAGATGTCCCTTGCATTGTGGTGTGTTGCTGTTTATGTTATCAAATTATAGTGTTGAGGAAAATCTAGAAATCTAGAAACTGATAAACGATTTTCATTGGTTTCACCGCTTACTTTTTCCATTGAAGCTCTAACTTATGGAAGCGTGCATGTGTTACTTAACTATGGATTTATGCCTTAGATTAGATAATTATGACATGTGATATATCGTTGTAAAGGGAATTTCATACAGTTTTATAATATTGAAAATATTTGAAGATGCTCAATTGTTTTTCTGATTTATGAGAAATGGCTGCATACACATAACAGTGCAAGTCTTTAAAGGTACGAAAAATGGTACCTAATGTGGAACCAATAGTGAGGTGCTGTTTATGTTATCAAGTTATAGTTTTGAGGAAAATTACATCTAGAAACTGACAAACTATTTTCATTGGTTTCACCGCTTACTTTTTCCATTGATACGTTAATTTATGGAAGCGTGCATGTCTTACTTCACTATGGATTTATGCCTTGAATTGATTAGATAATTATGACATGTGATATATCGTTGGAAAGGGAATTTCATACAGTTTTAGAATATCGAAAATATTTGACGATGCTCAATTGTTTTTCTGATTTATGAGAAATGGCTTCACCTTAGGTAGGTATAAATAACAGTACAAGTCTTTAAAGTTACCAAAAATGGTACCTAATATGGTACCAATGGTGAGGTTCTGTTATTAAGTTATAGTGTTGAGGAAAATCTAGAAACTGACAAATGATTTAAATTGGTTTCACCGCTTACTTTTTCTATTGAAGCTCTAATTTATGGAAGCGTGCATGTTTACTTAACTTTGGATTTATGTCTTCAATAGATTAGATAATTATGAAATACGATATATCGTTGGAAAAGAAATCTCATACAGTTTAAGAATATCTAAAATATTTGACGATGCTCAATTGTTTTTCTGATTTATGAGAAATGGCTGCTCAGTAGGTAAGGTATTCATAACAGCACAAGTCTTAAAAGTTACTAAAAATGGTACCTAATGTTGTACCAATGGTGAAGCTCTAATTTATGGAAGCGTGTATATGTTAATTAACTATGGATTTATGCCTTGACTTGATTAGATAATTATGACATGTGATATGTCTTTGGAAAGGGAATTTCATACAGTTTTAGAATATAGAAAATATTTGACGATGCTCAATTGTTTTTCTGATTTATGAGAAATGGCTGCGCCATAGGTTGGTATTCATAACAGCACAAGTCTTAAAAGTTAGCAAAAATGGTACCTAATGTGGTACCAATGGTAAGGTCCTGTTTATGTTATCAAGTTATAGTGTTGAGGAAAATCTAAATATTTAGAAACTTTCTAAATTTTTCATTTTCATTGGTTTCACCGCTTACTTTTTCCATTGAAGCTCTAATTTATGGAAGCGTGCATGTGTTAGGTACTTAACTATGGATTTATGCCTTAAATTGATTAGATAATTATGAAATACGATATATCGTTGGAAAGGAAATTTCATACAGTTTTAGAATATCGAAAATATTTGATGCTCAATTGTTTTTCTAATTTATGAAAAATGGCTGGACCGTAGCCAACGTAACAACCAGTACAAGTCTTTAAAGTCACAAAAAATGGTACCTAATAGAGTACCGACCTTATAAAACAATTTCAGTAGATTTAGGATGGATTTAGAAACTTGAAACCTTCGTGGGAAACTGCAGAATTTTGTGTGCTAAAGCAACTGCCATTTTAAACCCATGATTTTAAAGATTACTTTATCTATATCAAAGATTGTTATTAATTTCCTCATTATAGACATTATATGCAAATCTCTTCTATTGCGTACTTACACCATACACCTACAAAAATCTGCAACATTTTATTAACTTTTGCGGTTTGCGTCACCTTAAAAAAGTGATACACATATTGGCGTAGAATTAAAATGCAACCAACTTTCTCAATCATTCATAACTGGGAAAAAAGAATCTTTGTAAGTAAATTTTTAAGTGAAAGTGGTAATTAAATTTACATAACAAAATCAGCAGTAGCGAATGGGTGTGTTAAGATCGATTGACTTGGTTATAATTTGCGTGGGCTTTTTTAATAAATTTTATTTTGGACACGATGACGTCGTAACTCTTATATTTTATAACAATCCTGTTATAGCCATATAACGGTAGAAATAACAACTTTTGATTTTTAAATTTACATAATCTAATAAATTACAAAATTTAACAATAATTTCCTAATTTTTGCCTTATGAGACGATTTTGAACTTTGATTTACGCAATTTTGACCTATATTTAATTAGCGAGTTTTTTTAAGAACTCACCTTGAGGAACTTATAAGCAACAAAATAGATATTTACCTTAGTTTGTTAAGTAATTAAAGTCATCTTATAATAATCATGATGGTTTAACCACAGCACTAAACTAAACGATAAAATGAACAATTTTTACGTCTATGTCTTTGAAACAAAGTGATCTTGAGTTAGATTCGTTGATTCGTAGTTCTGGTCCGCGGAGTACCGGCAGGAGAACTCACCTGTGTGAGGGGAAAGCATAAAATTGCGTCACGTCACGGTATACGAAGGTTGTTGTGTGAATCTTCCAGATGGTTAATATTCTTTAGGTTTTATTTCAAATTTTGACATTAACACCTTAAAATTTGGTCGCACTAGGACCTGGTGCCCTCCGGAGATGACCTCCCAAAAATTATTAAAATTTTAATTTAGGAGTTTAAAGTTTTAATATTTACATTCAGACCTTCATCTCATTATTCTAAAATATTGAAATTCCACACCATATTAGTAAAGACTTCAATGACAGGGGCGAAAGGAATCTTCAGCTGAGAAGCATTACTTTAATTGTTATGGACAATTTAAATAAAATAAACTATAGATTATTAACTCTTGAAACTTATAAACTTAACTAAGCAATTAGAAAATCAATTCTTTCATAAGTAATGCTTTTATTTATAACAAACAACGGATGTGGCCATACGAGTAACTTTTTCCCGCCAACAAGTAAATTAAAATTTAATTTAATTTAATATCTTCAGAAAGCTAATTTTACGAGCTTTCAAAGTATTGAAAAATATACAGGGTGTTCCATTTAAATTAAGGAATTTGATCCCACTTCCTGTTGAACCGGAAGTCAAATTATAAAATGTTTGGTATCGTGTAACAGGTAATTTTATGACCTTTCAAAATATTAAAAAATATACAGGGTGTTCTTAAAAATTTTGATATTTTTGTAATTTCCGCTTTAACCGGAAGCGTTTTGTTTACTGAAAATAGTGTCAAATAATAGATATTCATGGGATTGATAAAAATATCCAATTTCAAGTTTTCATTTTTATTACTAAAGAAATTAGAGATTTTTGAAATTTTGACATTCAAAAAATCATAACTCCGAATCCGCATCATAAAAAAGTATAAAATTTTAGAGTTCGATAGAGAATTACGTTGTCTATAACATATCCAAAAATGAAAAAAACATTTAAGCCAATTTTTGAGAAAATCGTTATCAAAATTTTGACCTACTTTGGCCCCTTAAAAGTAGGCAATTTTGAAAGAATTTTAAAAATCGACTTGGTTAGGAGGAAAGCCCTACATTTTGGCTGTACAATGTCGTTTTGAAGTTTATATAATAATATTTACCGACCAAGTTATAAGGGAAAAACCGCAAAATGGGACAATCGTTCTATTGGCCGCCATTTTGAATAAAAAAAAATTTTTTTCAATTGGGGCTCCGATGTACTATCTTATGGCCAAGTAAAAATGAATTTGGCCCAAATTTGCAAATATGCGCCCAAAATAACCACCTTATTTTTGAACACCCTATATAATTGTTTTATAAAAGCTAAGTTTGCCAATGAAATAATTTTGAAATTATTAAATATGTAATTTAATAATGTGGCTAAAATCGAATTTCATTAAAATCTCTTCAGTAGCTTTTGCTCTAGGGGGGGGGGATTTTTCAAAAAATCTGAAAATTTTTTTTTGCATTTTTGAAATCAAGGGCACTCAAAACGTCGAAAAATGCAATAAAAAAAATTTTGATTTTTTTCTCAATTATTTATAACGTTTTCTTGAAAAAAGTTACAAAAGTATACACAATAGAGATTGACTAGAAATTTATTTCTTTGTTGAAGAATAACAAATACTGTATAAGTGTTGAAAAAAATATGTAACAATTACAAATAAACTTTAGTAAATACATAGAAAACTTTAACAGTCAATTACCGATAATATATCATTAAATTACAAAACATTTATTGGTGACTTTTTGTTTTAGTTTGGCAAGTGCAATTTGAGCAACAACAAAGCCATCTTCACATGCGTAACATTAACATTGAGTTTAGCTAAAGGACTGCTAAAAAAAGCATACATGAATTAATGAGGAACAAGTTAATGACTAGAAGTTGAAAGGTACGTACGAAAAAATACATTACAATTATTTTGCAGTTTCATACAACTTGGGCAGTTCGGCTTCCAATCGAATTACTTTCATATTAGAAACCAACTGCCATTCTTTTTTGTGAAAATTACGAGCAACAAATGTGCTGGAATAACTAACTAATTCCTGCGAACCGTCCATATCTAAATCGCTAATTAATAACGAATTGTTTTGATTTTCGATACTCGGTTGGCACTCATACTGTAAATTATCGTTGGGAAAACATAATTGTGTTATTTCAACAAGACTTGCGTTAATAACGTGAAAATTTGTGCTATTAAAAGTTATCAATACCACCCTTTCCATTATAGTATTTACTCGAATTGTCGAATTACTCTCAGGAATGTAGCGTTTTACAATTTTCGATCTAGGACTTTTACCATCGTATCCGTACCACTGCCAAAGCTTCAAGATAAAGCCATGAATATGTCCTTTGAGTGAACTTAAATTAGACGCGGTTCTTTTGAAAGAAAAAGTAACTGTATTTAACGCATAAGAATTTTGGTAATACCACGAACCTATATTATGATTTACATTTTGATCCACTAAAATTATTTCGACTCTACAATTAACAGGGCATTTACCGATATTATTTACAATTAATTTCTTCTCGTTTAAAATATATCCTGGAAATGCCTGATTTACATAATTGTATTTTTCAGTTTGTAAAATTGAAGACTTATCGAAAACTTTACTTATTAGCTCGTTTAAAGAAACTTGATGGTATACCGAAGTACTGCCATTTTTACACAAGTACACAACATTACTTTCGTTCATTTGAACGACATTAATATGAGTACAAAAATCAACATTAATTTGTCCGATTAAAGTCCCCGTTTTACCTGATATAATTAAAAATTTACTTTGCTCGTTAAAAACGTTTTTAACAGAAAGTAAATCGTTAACACTATCGCTATTTAAATCCTGTAAAACGTTTGGAAAACTTAAATCTGTAATTACTTCGCCTTGACTATGATCGTGTGCGTGCCAAAAAACATTACCAGAAATAGGGTCGATTGTTTCTAAACCCATGTCACCTAACAATAAACAATCATTAATATCATCACCATTTACGTCTAATATGTAACAATTTAAGTCAGTCGGTGTTCTAACTTGTGTAATATACCAAGCCACGACTCCGTCATTTCCCAACACAGAAATGATACCACTTTGACTATCGACAGCATTTAAATTTCGCTTAAAAAATAACACTAAATTTAAAGTATTCTTAAATGCGCTCTTAACTACGTTAATTTTACCAGTTAACTCAATTCCTTCATGTTGATTTTCCCAATTAGATATTTTAACAGGGCAGGTGCCACTTTCTGAACACGGTAGTACCCATAAAAATACAATAACGGTCAAAAAACAAAGTGATATTGAAAAAATAAAGCAACACTTTCGTTTAATCGACATAGGTGCTCCTTTTTGTACTTGTGGTAATGTTGTAGTTTGCAAAGGCCTCGTATATCCATTTCTATGTACGTTTTCGCATATTCCATTTTCTACATTGTGATCTACAAATTTTGGTCTTATGATCATGGGCATTTCCTTTTCCGAGTCTGAATCGCTAAGTGATTGAGGTAACGGAGCGTACACTCCTTGTGATAAATTATTGGTCATACTTAACGTCTTCCTATTTAAAAGAATTATTTTTTAGTTAATTAATTAGTGGCTTTTAATGATTTACTCACTAATTAGTTTTAAAAATTTCTTCGCAGTGGACAATCCACAAATATTGATTTAAACCTTTAAACAGTGCTTATTTAGGGAATTAGGGTTACCAACGTAAAACTAAAGCACTACATAATCAATTAAAATGTATTAATTAACCAATTAATGACTTCTTGTCATCATGAAAAATAATTTGAATTTAATTAAAGTTATTAAATTAGTAATTCTTAATGTATTTAATATAAATATCATAATATTATGATTATGAATGATACGTCAGTTTAAAAGTTGGCAGCATTGTAATGTTTATTAAAAAATAAACGTCAAGTGATTGACGTTACGGTGACATGATCGTCAAATTTGAAGGTTATTTTGCATTGTATCTGTAAAAATGTTTTAAAATAATTAACTAAATTGAAATGGACAAACTCACGTTAATATCTGGTACGCTATTTATGGCAGCTGATGTATTTGCAATTGTTAGTTTAGCTATGCCCGATTGGATCATAACCGATGTTGGAGGTAAACAAGTAAACTTTATCGACAATTCCTAATTTATATTTTTAAAGGTGATACTAGATTGGGTTTAATGTGGACGTGTATGACCTTGTACAATCGTCCTCAAGTTTGCTTTACGCCTGACTTGCAGCCCGAATGGTTACTCGCACTAGTTTGCATTTTCGTAGGTTGTATTTGTATAACGACTACCATAATCCTCTTAGCTTCATCTCATTGGGATAGAAATGTTGTACCTTACGCCAGATGGGTTGGTTTCACAGCAAGTAAGTCGAATTGCGATCAACAAATGCTTAGTTTATGTGACTCGTTTTAGTGGTTTTGTTTTGCTTGGCCGCTGTTATATTTCCTATGGGTTTTCATGTTGACGAAATAGGAGGACAACCGTATCAACTTCCAAATAGTCATCAAGTTGGAATATCGTATATTTTATTTGTTTTAGCACTGTGGATTACTGTTATCTCAGAACTTTTTGCTGGAAAAGTTTGTTTACCTCATTTTTAAAAATTAGTATTATTAGAATAAGAAATAAGCTTAGCTAATAGATGTAAATATGTAAAAAAGAAACACGAAATTAAAGTGAGTTTCCGTTTTTATGTGTGTGTTGTCAAATATTCACATCGTTATGCTCGAAAAGCAATTGAACTGGTAATATTAACCAATCCGTTTTGGTTTCGTCATTTTTGCATAACAACTCAAGTCATTTAAAAAGATCTCAATTTAATTTTTTCGTAGGTTGAACACTCTTGAATCATGGACACTGATTTAAGAGAAGGCTTCGATTCAGATGCTACCTATTGTGAAGCACTTGAACATAATGATTCCATTAATTTTACCTCGGCACTTAAAGAAACTGATAATTATGATACAGCTGTAAGTGAAAGTGATGGAAATTTCCATAATTATTGTGCTGCTCTGATAAATGATAATTTGTCCCCTTTGCTGAATGATTTAAAATCTATTGAAGTTAGTAGTGTTAGAGATTCACCTAATATACTTAAGTATAAAGAAGATTTTGCAAACGATCAAACTATCAAAAACGTAGATAAAGAAAATAAAAATCCAAATTTAATTAAGGTTCCTGTTTTTATACGTGGAAGAAATCGTGTAGAAACTAAAAAGAACAATTGTAAGTAAATTCGAGTCTACATATTTAGACTAGTTGTCTAAAATTGAATAACTTTTCTACTTTTTATAACTCACAGGTATCAACAGTCAGAGGAAAGTGGGATATAACTTAAGGAAAAGTTCAGTTTTAACGACAAATAAATCTAAATTGAGTTTGATTGAAGTTACTAATCGCGTGCAAACTAGAAGTCAGAGCCGTTACAAAAGAAGAGCTGACAACGAAAATATTGAACTTGATAGAAACAAAAGATATGAACGTTACTGCTCCAAAAAAAAATGGGATCTGTTTGAAGCAAAAGAATTGACCCGCCAAGTTCCTAATTATATGGAAACTGAAACTGAGAGTGAAGAAATGAGTGACAAAATTACTCAAGACACAAGCTTTGAACCATCTCAACTTTCATGCGCTAAAGACGCAGGAGGTGAAGAAGTTAATAAAATGAAAGGAATTGAATTAGATCACATTGAAGGGAATGAATTTTTTCAAACGGAATGTACTTTAGGCGAATGTACACTTTTAGAAAATCTTGAATTGACTCAAGTTACTAATTGCACACAACCTGAAATTCAGAATCCTCACAAAGAAATGACTAACAACAAGAATATTGAGCTTTCTCAAGACCAAAGCTTGGAACCGTCTCAACTTTCATGCGCTAAAGACGCGGGAGGTGAAAAAGTTAATAAAATGAAAGGAACTGAATTAGATCATATTGAAGGGAATGAAATATTTCAAATGGAATGTACTTCAGGCGCATGTACATGTACACTGTTAGAAAATGTTGAATTGACTCAAGTGACTAATTGCTCACAAACTGAAATTCAGAATCCTCACAAAGAAATGACTAACAAAAAGAATATTGAGCTTTCTCAAGACCAAAGCTCTGAATTTAATTTAAGACCAAACCCAAATTTAATTCAAATTCCTGAACTTATAAGTGGAAGAAACCTATCTACATACCATATGGAAAGTAGAAAGAATGATTGTAAGTAAATTAGAGTATAAATATTCTTAGATTAATTATTATCAACAATTAAATAACTTTAATACTTACAGATTTCAACAGTCAAAGGGAAGTACTTCAAGAAAACAAAGAGCCGGCAATTGAAAATGCACTGCAGTTTTCTCAACTTCCATGCGTTCAAGACAAAGGTCAAGATGTTAATAAAATTGACGCAAGTAAATTCGATCTATTTAAAGGGAAGACACTTCTTGAAATGGGATTTACCTTAAACAAAGGTACAGTTTTGAAAAAAAAGAAATCTAAATCGAATTTGAGTGCAGTTACTAATCGTATGCAGTCTAGAAGTAAGAACCGTTACAAAAGAATAGCTGATAACCAAAAAATTGAACTTAATAAAAAAAAAAGATTGGAACATTCCTACTCCAAAGACCCACTGGATCTATTTGACGCAAAAGAACTTCCTTATATAGAAATAAATAAATCTGAATTGACCCAACTTCCTAATTATATGCAAACTGAAACTCAGAGTCTTGACAAAGAAATGAGTGCCAAAATTATTCATCTTACTCAAGACACAAACTTGGAACTTTCATGCGCTAAAGACTCAGGAGGTGAAGAAGTTAATAAAATGAAAGAAATTGAACTGGATCACATTGAAGGGAATGAAATTTTTCAAACAGAATGTACTTTAGGCGAATGTACACTTTTAGAAAATGTAGAATTGACTCAAATTACTAATTGCACACAAACTGAAATTCAGATTCCTTACAAAGAAATGACTAACAAAAAGAATATTGAACTTTCTCAAGACAAAGGCTCTGAAGAAAAAAATAAAAGTGGACTTGAGTCTACAGGATCTAAAGAAAATACGAGTAACTCACAGGGAATTATTGAAGTCATTCAATCCTCTCAGACTGATTATCTATCAAGTCCACACAAACTAGTATTTACAGGGAAAAAATTACAGAATAAAGAAACTAAAGACATGAGTGAAAGTAGAGAAAATAATGTTCAGGTTTTAAACTCTTTGAAGGAACTTTCCCTGAGTGAATCAACAATTTGTAAAGAAAATGAAGGTATAGTGTGTGACACAGAAAGTTCGTCAAATATAATTAAATGCAGTGAAATGAATGAAGAAAATGAAACTCAATCAAGTTTTCCTATAAATGTGAGTTTAACTGAAAACAGCAATAAAGAAAGCGGTAAATTAAATGAGGATAAGTTTATCCCACCGCCTTTAACTCCAAGTCTTGGAAACAAATATAAAAAAAAATGTGCAAAAAGACAAAAATGTAAGAAGAATAGTAGATCACAATCTTCTGTCAATTATGAAAATGTCTGTGAGGTTTCTAAAGTATCTCTAGATGAAGCTGCTTCATTTTTAGATAAATGTAAGATAGGCTTTCTATTAACGCTTGAAGTCAAAAAACAAGAAATACTTGAGAAGAGGAATGTTGAGCTATTATTTCAAGAAAATGAAAATGAACATAATATGCAATTTCTCAATTTCATGGCAAACAAATATAAAACTTTAAATACTTTATTGTAATTTTTGTAATTAGGATTAGAAAAAATGTTTTAGTTTTAAATATTATTTGAAAAATTTATTAATTTAAGAAAAATAAAGAAAATTCCAGAGTTGTAATGATTTCTCTAGAAAATTCGAATAAGTTCTAGAGTACGCGTGCGCAATGCGCAGTTATTTTTGTATTTATATAAACGCGCCAAGTTTATTATGCATTTCAAATCATCTTCGCAGTGCGTCGATTGCACAACTTTATTTAATATTTACCAAGTGTACTTGTGTAAGTAATCCAAAATGTCTATACTTCCTATTGTTTTTCGGGATATGATGCGCCCATTTCGGATGCTTGAGCATCAAATGCGGCTAGCAGAAGAATTGCTTCCTGCCATGGCTATTTGTCGCCCAGTTGCTGTTCAAAAAGAATGTATTGTTGACGACCGAAGTACATACCAAATGAAAATAGACGTGAAAAATTTTAAACCAGAAGAGATCACTGTTAAAACTATCGATGGAACGGTACTGATCGAAGGCAGACATGAAGAGAAAAAGGATGAGCAAGGATTTATTTCAAGACAATTTGTTCGAAGATTTGTTTTACCAGAAGGTCTAAATCTGAAAGATGCTACTTCAAATTTATCATCAGATGGGTTGTTAACTATTACTGTACCGAAAAAAGTTGATGCCGAAGCTGAAGAACAAATTATTCCTATTACTCATGAAAATACCATTAAAGAAGCCGCTTAAATCTCTTACAAAATCTATTAATGTAATTAGATAAATAGTTATTTGTATTGTAATAATAAAGTAGTAAATAAATATTTCAAAAAAATTTCCAATTTTTTATTCGCAGTAGATTTTAATAATTTGTTTATACAGTTAGAGGTGCTTGAGCCACAGCCATGTAACTGTCAGATGCCGTGCAAATGTCATTTAGTTGTCATTAGAGATTCAAATACGTGCTATGTGTTCAAAATAATAATAAAATAACAACATTAGTTTGTTAACCTCGAACAACAATTATCACTTTTGTATTTAGAGTTAATGTTAATTGTGTCGGCGATGAATACCTTAATTTCTTTAGAAGCTGAAGCTCTGAATTTTATAAAACAAGAAAAATGGTCTTATGGAATTTTGACTTACAATGAATTAATAAAACTGAATCACACAAATAAAGAACGTTTAATTTGTTATTATCTTGGCAGATCTAAATGTTTCATAAATTTAAAACAATACGAAGCAGTTATTAACGATTGTAAAATAGTTTTAGAATTATCAAATAATTGTAATCAAGATGAAAATAGCTATACGGCTAGGGCAAGAATTGTACAATCGTTGTGTGCTTTAAACAAATTCATGGAAGCAGAATTTATGATAAGGGAATGGATAAAAACAAGCGATAAAGAAAGCTCACCTAAATTATTAGAATTATTACACATAGCAATGAAAGAGACACAACAAAAAGACGTTTTATCGGTAAGATTTGTATTTTTAAATTTAGTTTATATTTGAAAGTGTATTTTAAGCGTGGAAAAAAGATGGTTGTATGTGCGTATTGTAATATTCCTTGCGAAAGTGTACAAGAATTGAAGAGTCATTGTCAATCGGCCGAGCATCAAATTATTGTAATGTCAGATGAAGGACGCGAATGGAAGTGGCGTCCACCACCTAGAGGATTTGCTGTGGAACTATATCAAGAATGTGAAGACATAAACTGTTACATGGGAAATAATTGTATGAAAGCGCACGGTTTGGCCGAATTAACCGAATGGAGAGAGCGCTTTGAGTATCGACAGAATAAATTGCAAAGTGCTTTTGAAAAAGGAGATTTTTGTAATTCGTACAAAGAATTACTGTTACAAAAGTGTACGGTTCCTAATTCCGATATTATTTTAAATGATAGAATAAGTGGTGTTACCATTGAACACTGTAATAGTTTAAGTGCGCGTATTTTAAAATCGGAAAAATATTATTGGATTTTTAAGGTCGTTAGTGTTAAACCATTACACGCTGTTTGTTTATTATACGATACACACAGAACGTACTTCAAAATTGACGAAATTACAGTTTTAAAAAATGGAGACAAATCGATTGTTAATTTAGGAAATAATCAAGAATATGTTGGATTAGATTGTAGAGAAGTCGAAATTAGAATTAAATTTAAAAGTAATATTTACGGTACTTTTCGACAGACTTTAATATTTGACTTCGGTTTAAATGAGTTGTTAATTAAAAATTTGTGTGCCGATGTTGTGCCTACAAAAGAAGATGAAATAGTAGACGAACTAAATCAAGAAATAACCACAATTAAATCTGCTTGCTGGACGGAAAATAACTCAAAAATTATTGAATTTTCGACGGACGATCCAAGGTTTTGTAGTAACGATGATTTTCAAAAACATTTATTAGAATTATATCCATATCGTCATACTTGTAGTGTTAGTCATTTAACGGCTAAAGAAAAATGTGTTAGTTTAACAAACTATAGGCAGTTTTTACACGATTTGTTGTATGTTGAAGAAGTTGCTAGAAATTGTGAAGTGGACAAGTATAGTTTTAATGCTAAACTTCATATAGTAAACAGTTATTTATTGTCATCAACTTCTGTGAGTTGTTCTATTGCTAAGTACGCTAATTTTGGTGAACTATATGCTTGTGTGTATCTAAATCAAGTATTATCCGAAGATACCTCCGGAGGTCGTCTTATTTTAACTAACTGCTCTAGTGTCTTGTTAAAATTTAATAATTTGCAAGAGCGTCAAAACAAACCGTTAGTGTATGAAGCTTTAATAGAAGACAGAGGAAAAAGTGCAATTTATTTACGTTTGTCTGCAAAAACAGTCGTAGATTTAAAATTACTCAATGATTCTATTTTACAAGTACAGATTCAGTTTCGTTTAAATCGAGTATCGTACTGTGAATGGCACTATGCGGTGGATTCTCTCAAAGATATCGACTTGTTATTTCCAGCAATTGAAGATAAACCAATTATACCATGGTCGCCACAAAAGCAGTGGTGCGAAGACATGGATTATCGTTTAAATCCTAAACAAAAGGAAGCTGTCATTGCTATTACATGTTCTGCCGAAGTCGTTCTACCACCTATACTTATTATAGGACCTTTTGGTACCGGAAAGACATATACGATGGCTCAAGCTATAAAACAGTTACTTCAACAAGAAAATACACAAATTTTAATTTGTACACATTCGAATAGTGCTGCAGATTTATACATAAAGGATTATTTACACCCGTATGTTGAAGAAGGACATTTGGAAGCCAAACCCTTGAGGATTTATTATATGAAACGTTGGGTCTCAACAGTTCACCCTATTGTGCAAAAAGTAAGTCAAACGTAGTTTTTAACTTTTTCCATTCCAAGAAATAATAACTATAAGAGACAAAAAATAAATTTTTAATTACATTTCTCGACGTTTTGAGTCCCCCTGATTTCAAAGCCCCCCCCCCCCCCCAAGCAAAAACTACTGAAGCGATTTTGATGAAATTTGATTTTAGCTACTTTAAAATTATTTCATTGGCAAACTTAGCTTTTAAAAGAAATCTATACAGGGTGTTCAAAAATAAAGTGGTTATTTTCGGCGCATATTTGCAAATTTGGGCCAAATTCATTTTAACTTCGCTATAAGATAGTAGATTTGAGCCCCAATTGAAAAATAAAATTTCAAATTTTTTAGTTCAAAATGGCGGCCAATAGAACGATTGTCCCATTTTGTGTTTTTTCGCTTATAACTTGGCCAGTAATTATTATTATAATAATTTCGAAACGGCATTGTACAGCAAAAATATATGGCTTTCGTCTTAACAACGTCGATTTTCAAAATTGTTTTAAAAATGCCTATCTTTAAAGGGCCAAAGTAGGCCAAAATTTTGAAATGGATTTTCTCAAAATTTCCGCTGCCATATTTTTTCTTTTTTGGATGTGTTACAGACAACGTTATTCTCTATCGAAATATAAATTTTTATCAAAATCTCTCGAGCCATTTTGGAGTAATGATTTTTTAAATGTCAAAATTTCAAAAATCTCTCATTTCTTTTGTAATAAAAATGAAAACTTGAAAATGGATATATGTACCACTCCAAGGAATATCTATTATTTGACACTATTTTCAATTAAGAAAACGCTTCTGGTTAAACCGGAAATTAGAAAACTATCAAAATTTTTTAGGAACACCCTGTATATTTTTAAATATCTTGAAAGCTCCTAAAATTAGCTATTACACGATACCAAACACTTTATATTTTGACTTCCGGTTTAACCGGAAATGGGATCAAATTTCTTAATTGAAATGGAACACCCTGTATATTCTTCAATATTTTGAAAGCTTGTAAAATTAGCTTCCTGAAGATGTATAATAATATATATTTTGAACTTCAATTTATGCCAAATTAAAAAAAAATGAATCTTTTAGTATTTTAACCAGTTCATACGAGAGTTTATACCTAAAAATTCTGCTTACACGCAGAAGTCCCAGGTTCGATCCCCGACGGAAGCAATTTTTTTAATAACATTTAATTTATAACATAAAAATAAATTTAATACTAAAAACAACGGATGTGGCCATACGAGGAACTGTTTCCATGCCTAACTTCAATGCCCAAACGTTTCTTTAGTGCGCTTTTTAAAGTTTTTTTTAATATATTTGATTTATAAGATATTAAATGAAATTTCTTTAAAAATATATATATAGAATTCGATAAAATTACAAGATTTGACGGACGGAAAAAGTTCCTCCTATGGGCACATCCGTTGTTTTTTTATTTAATAATAGTAGAGCAGAAAATATAATTTAAAAAGAACAAAATTAAGTGATTGATGAAAATTTTGTAAATAACTAATGCTTTGTTGTCAGTACTGTTTGGTAGAAGAGAGTAACGGCGAGAGGACCTTCATTACGCCTACCCTAGAAGATATACAGAAACACCGGATTATTGTTGTAACATTATCGACCTCGATTTACCTATCTCTTATAAACATACCGAATGGTTATTTCACACACATTCTCATCGATGAAGCTGCACAAACAATGGAGTGTGATTCAATAATGCCTTTATCGTTGGCCAACAAAAATACCCGTATAGTTCTTGCCGGAGATCACATGCAATTGAGTCCCGAAATATTTTCCAAATTTGCCAAAGAGCGCAACTTGCACATTTCGTTATTGGAAAGACTCCATAATTTTTACATTCATAAATCTTCGTGCAAAATTCTTTTACGCGAAAATTACCGTTCCAACGAAGCAATTGTTGAATTTACATCGGAGTCTTTTTATAACGAAAAATTAATTTCCAGTGGAAAGAAGAAGAAACATCCCGTGTTTCACCCTTTAACATTTTTCACAGTTTTAGGTACGATATTGACTATTAATGTAATATTTTGTAACATAATTCGTGATTGTTTTTTAGGTGAAGATTTACAAGATACTAATTCAACATCATTTTACAATAATTCAGAAGTTTTTGAAATAATAGAAAGGGTGACCGCTTTAAAAAAAGAGTGGCCGATATCTTTATGGGGTAATTTTGATGACAATTCGGTCGGTATTATGACTCCTTATGCGGATCAAGTGTTTCGAATACGTAGCGAATTACGTAAAAGGTTTTTAAAGAATATTACAGTCGAGCGAGTCACAAATGCACAAGGTAAACAATTTCGGGTTGTATTTTTATCTACCGTACGTACTCGGTTAACGTGTAAAACCGACGACGATTTAGAAAGTGACTATGGCTTTTTATCTAATTTAAAATTATTGAATACGGCTATAACACGTTCACAAAGTCTCGTCGCTGTTGTCGGAGACCCTGTTGCTTTGTGCTCGATCGGTCATTGTGCAAAAGTTTGGGAAAAGTACATCCAAATTTGTGCTCAAAACGATAGTTTGTTTGGAATCGAGTGGAAAAGTGTAAAACTTCAATTAGACGGATTAGAATTAAAAAAAATTTACGGGTTAAATCCTTTAGCTCCTGAATTTGTGCCGGCACAACAATATCGTACAATGCCAGTTGTTATACACAGTCCGTCGATACCACGAAACGCAATCTTACCGCCAGTACCGATTAACTTACCGAATCCAGTACCAAACGTATTTGGTCGAGTAACGCCGCGCATGCAATTCCAAGTTCCTCCTTACCCGTATTTAATTTTCCCAAATTACATTACGCCTCCGTATGGTCAAAATCTAAACTATATCGTCAATCAACAAATGCCTTCAAATATGGTACAATTAATGGATAATGTTCATTTACCGATAAGTGGAAATGACTCATTGCACGATTTAGTCAATTTATTACCGGAAAATATGTCTTTAGCAGAGATGTTGTTACAGTCTGAAATTTATCAAAACAACTGGTATCAATTTCTCTTAAAATATCGAGGTGAACAAGCTGCTAAAAAGTTTGAATATTTGCTTTTAACTTCGGTAAAAAAACCGACAGTACTTAATCTACCTAGGACCATTTCTTCTAACGGTTTAAATGTAAATAGTAATAAGAACTACATGTCACAACAGAGCGAAAATTCAAATTGGTCGGAAACTCCGGCAAATCAGCTTAACGTAGATAGACCGGTTTATTTGCAAAGGCAACAGCAGACTCTTTTTAACGATCCTATCAATCCCGATTTTTTTGGTTTTAATAAAGAATCGGTCCCTTTGTATAAACGTAAACCATCACAAAATAATTCCTACAGAGACAGAGAGTAGGTTTTTTGTAAGTGTGTGGTAGCAAATTATATTTTAAATAATTTAGATATGATATCCCTACTAAATGGTTTTATAAGATTTTTGATAGTTCGTTGTTATTATTAGAAACCTGAGTCACAAAAGTTCAAAATTTTAACTAAAATCTTCTAACATAAATTGTATCACATACTGATGTTTCTCCTCCATTTTGCAAACCCATGTTAACACCCATAACTTTAATTAATTTTATGGTTTTCAAGTGTCGATATTTTATATCAATTTAGTAATGTTCTGTTCTAAATTTGCTGTACACTTGCCGATTGCTAACTATTGATAGCTTAATAATGGGGGCCAATCGCCTTCTCTCTTGGGTCAGCTAGTAAGTTATGAACTTTTGTGATTTGAATCCTAGGGTGTAGTTATGTCTGTTTAATATAGTGATTTAGGAAATAATTATTTCTAATTGTAGGCGTTGTTTCTTTGTTATGTCTACTTTGTGGCACACAAGAGAAAAACTTCGATTTTACAAATTTGTGTGACGAGTGCTTTTCAAAATGTACATTTTTATACAGAGAAGTAGATACCAGAGAAGTTTAGTACGTTAGAAAGATTTTATATTGCTTTAGGACTAGGTGATGTTGTCGAAGTTTCTTTTACTTTTGTGCAAACAATTATTAATTGTCATTCTGATTTTTAAATGTGTGTAATTGAAATTTAAATTTCTTATAATTTTAATTATTATAGGTATGTATAAGTACCTATTCTTGTACATTTCGTTTCACATTTATATTTTGTAAAAAAAAAACTAAATAAATTCTTTGAATCATTAATCTAATATCTATAAGTTACGATAAAAAACAAGGGTGATTTATACAAAAAAAATTGGCAAAAACGGTGAAATGATGAACTTAAAATTAATTTGAACTATTTTAATTTTTTTACGTGTTTGAGAAGATTTAAGGCTATTAAATTATTTTACAGGAAATTTTCAACAATTTATGTCTAATTGACTTTTTTCCTCAGACGAGTAGTTTCGGTGTACGAGCACCGCGAATTTAACCACATCACGTGCATTGGTAGAAAACTCATTTCCACACCATCATGAGGTAGAGTTATGGCGCGTTTTTTTGGTGGTATCCCAGTAGGCCTAAACCACCTCTTACTATTTAATTTACCGCATCTTCCTACGCTTTGATGTCCCTGATGGACCGGGTTCAGCAGGTTTTTCAATGTTGGTTGTAGCTTCGTTTTTTTGTTCTTCGTTCTGTTTTTGTTGTTTTCTGTCTCGTCTTCGTCGTCGCTGTCTTGTAATACAGTCTCTACATTGGAACATGCCTCATTATAATTTATACACATCGTTGAGCACTTTAGCCCATCCTTTCTGCATCCACATGCGCCTTGACATCCTTTTTTGCATTTGGAAGAAATCAGTTTTAATAAAGTTTCTGGAGCAGCAGGCCGGAGTGTGGTGACTGGAATAAGCTTTTTTTCCATCCCTAGTCCTCAGCGTTTTTTTCTACTCCACAACAGTGCTGGACTTGATGTGATACGCGCGGAATGAATGCTGCCTAACTGCCGCTTCTGTTGGAGGTTTGGTCACGTGTTGTGCTCAGGTTACGTTGGGACTACTCTACATCCCTAAAAGCAATAAAGTCGTTTTTGAGAATACTTTTGTAATACAGTTTAAATACAGGGTGTAACTACTCGACTCATCCAAAGATATAGGAGTTTTAGATCTCGAAAAAACTAACATTTTTTTTATTTCGCCATTTTGAATTTGGAGCCTCCTATTCGAGATACAGTCGATATAAGTTTTTTTGTTTTTCTACTCCAGTTTATTTACTTTTAAGTTTAAAAAAAAAATAAAAATTGTTTTGAAATCCTCGTAAATTTCTCAAACTTTTGTATGTAGCTCAATCTTCTATCTTCATTAATATCAAAATGGCGGCCAATTTAAAACTTTGACCTTGAAAATTTCAAAAATCGCACGGTGAATTTTCTAAAAAAGAATATGCGCTTATTCTACTCATCAAGATCTACATTTTAAGTTAAAAAAAATACTAGAAATTTTTTATAGTTTAGGAGCTACAGGAGATTTAATTTAAACGATCAAATTCTAAAAGAGTGCTGTTTCTGTTTTTCCGTTCCTCTTTGGTTTTTCCTTGTCAGTTTTGATAATAATTGAATTTATTAATTAATTATTGTTATTCGAAAGTGATTTTTATTAATTATTAATAAAAACTATTTTTTGTAAATATGGAACTGTCTACTCTTCAAGAATTTATTGACATAAATTGACAAACAATCTTCTGTAGCTCCTAAACTATAAAAAATTTCTAGTAACTTTTTTGACTTAAAATGTAGATCTTGATGTTCTTGATGAGTAGAATAAGCGCATATTCTTTTTTAGAAAATCCACCGTGTGATTTTTGAAATTTTCAAGCTCAAAGTTTTCAATTGGGCGCCATATTGGTATTAATGAAGATAGAAGGTAGATGTAAATACAAAAGTTTTATAGAAATTTACAAGGATTTCAAAACAGCTTTCATTTTTTTTAAGAACTTAAAAATAAAAAAACTAGAAAAGAAAAACAAAAAAATTAATATCGACTGTATCTGGAATAGGAGGCTCCAAATTCAAAATGGTGAAATAAAAAATATGTTAGTTTTTTCGAGATCTACAACTCCTATATCTTTGGATGAGTCGAGTAGTTACACCCTGTATCTCCAAAGCTTTGGCTAATATAGAATATTTTTACAGAATTCAACAGCTGCTCCTTGAGTGCCAGTAAATCGAAATAAGTTCTAGTTTTCAAATATTAAACGTATAAGTTGTTGCGTTTCATTCGCATAAATAATTGTTGAAAAATGTGCAGTAGGGGAATGCGGACGCTTTTCGTCAAATGGCCTTTTAGCATACCAAATACAACATTTAAGAAACGGCACCTGGTTATATAGAAGCATATACATACATGTAGTTTATTGTGTTTAAAAATCTTTTCTTAATCTCCATTGATTTTTATAGATTTCAAGTCTTAAAAAAAATAGAATTTGTCCGAATGTACCCCACTAGTGGGGCACTTTTGGACAGTGGGACATTTGGACTAAGTGAATTTCAATTGACAAAAATATACTAAATTTTTATTCTAAAAACTCCAACTGTAACAGGAACGTTAAACAGACTCTACACAACTAAGATACAAAAACTTTTGGCAAAGATATACAAAGTAGCAAAGTTAATAATTACAAAACCCTATACGTAGATACCAAAATCAACATTAAATTTTATGTAACATTGAATTCGTAAAGTTTCTTTAACTAAAGTGGACGAGTCTTCGACATTGGGGAGACTGAATACTTTATTTCCTCTTTTTAGAAAAAAAATACCACGTCCAAATCTACCCCCATATAGGTTTGTCCGAATGTACCCCGCAGTGTAATATTTTAGTTAAAAATGGATAGCTTAAATTTTAAATTTGCTTTACAAGAAGTTTCTTCGTCAAATTACTTCTAAATAATGTAGTTCTAAGGTAATGTTTATGAAATAATATAAAGGTCCATAATAAGGGATGTATATGCTTATGAATGTAGAGTGAAAAACTTTACTGGATACCACCAAAACAATGTTTTTAGTATTACGTATTACAAGAAAACAATTGAACATAAAAGCACGAGATACTATCTATAGGCTAATTTGAACTGTCCGAAAGTGCCCCATGTCCGAATGAGCCCCGCCTTCCCCTACTTTAAATTTAAAGGCCTCGCCACATAACACATGCGGCTATGCTATGCGTTATGCCAATGTAAAACACAGATAATTCTTTCAACCATTTATCTTCAAGTGTTTAAAGAAAGGTGCAAAAAAATTTTTATTTGTTCGTTACTGCTATTGCTATTATAGAAGCAAAAAAAATCTTTAAAAATACATGGAAATGAAAGCTGAAGCCTTTAGCTTTAAATTAATATATAATTTTGTTAATGTTACTATTGCTCATCTTGGAGTAAAACTGTTTTTTATCCATCGACACGCGTATATTTTGCAGTATATTTTACTCGCCTTCAATATTTTTGAAAATATGGCTCTTTTCAAATAAATTTTTCAGGATAACCATTGGTCTAATGGAAATTATTTATAAGACATTTTTTATAGAAATGAGTTATCTATAAAATGACGATCTAGAGTTTTATCAAAAATTCAACAGGTACCTCTACGGAGGAGATATTTGCGATAAACTAGTTTCTTGTGGCATTTTTCCCAAAATATTTCCCATGCCCATACGAGGTGGCAAAATGAAAATCGGAAAGAACACTCAAAATCTATAAGACTACCAATTTTCAAAACTTCCGCTAAACTTTCCAGCTCAAACTACCAAATGATTCAAGTTTTACTAAAAATTATCAAAGAGTATTTAAATTTGGCGCCAGTGGTAACTTTTGTGGACTAGTGAGAAGTTAGCTACAGTAGTGGGGGTTATCGTTTGACAATGATGACAACTGTCAAATAATTAACAGAATAGAAGAGTGTTGTGTGACTAATAAGTGATCGAGAAAAGCGTAAATAAGTTATAATTATTTGTGTTCACATAAAATTTCCTTTTTAGTTCAAAATTTCGCGTCAAGCGGATGATGATAAATTGTTTACTTTTAAAACTTTTCAGGTATGTTTTTTATATTAGAAAACTGGTCGTTACAAAACAAAATGGCCGTTTTATTTTTTCTTAGGTAGCAATTGATGAAATGGAAGAAGCTAACAAAAACCCGACTGCAGTAGAAGCAGCCACGCCAAGTACTACGATTGCTAACGGTATGCAAATGTCAGCTACTACTCCCCAACTACAACAAACGCATCCTCAGTCATGGATGTATAATCCGTATGGAATGTACGGATCGTATCCTAACGGTTACGGAATGAGTCCCCAAGGATATTATTATCAATATTATTCTCAAATGGGTTACAACCCGTATATGAATTTTAATAATACTTGCAAGTCTGCCGAAAAGGATAAAAAAGATTCCGATTCTAGTACCGACAAAACAAATCCCCCACTTCCACCTGGTCCTCCACCTCCCAACAACGCGCCTTCTGCATCAGTTATAAGTAAACCCCCTCTTTTAAATATGACGCCTCCAAAACCATTTGGTAACATTAAATTTAGTTTTAATAACAAACGTCTCCCTAATCACGATAATATACAACCCACTAATTCTTTGACTAGTGGCGCAGCTAAGAAAAAAAGAAAAAGAAACAAAAATAATCAAAATCTCTTCAATAATCAGCAGAATAATTACAATATGTATAATTTTAATATGCCTCCTTTACCACCACCAGAAACGCAAGCACCAAAACCGGCACCACCACCAGAAATTATGCCCCCTTTACCGCCAGTTCCACCACCTGACACTTCAATACCACCACCCCCATTGCCAACAGAATCGACGAAAACATCCGCGATTAAACCAAGACCAAACGCTTTCAATAATCCAACAGATGAATGGCCACAAGAGCTTAAAGATTACGTTAATCGGTGCTACGCAAAATGTAAAACAAATTTAGATCGGGATCAGGTAGACATCGTATTAAAAGGAAAAATTACTCACGCTGCTTCGACGGGAGAACTTTGGGTAAAAGATTGGACTAAAGAACCGCTACCGAGCATATACAGTGAACGTATGACGTTAGTTCCAAAAACAGTTGCCGGGCAGTTAGCTCAATTTCAAAATCAAACAACAAAGAAGGGTCTTTCAGTTGCGATGGGTGCACGTTTGGGTTCTAGAGCTTCAACTTTAAGAGGACGTAGTAAATCATCTTCCACTTCACGTTCATCGTCGAGATCGCCAACTCCTCGTTACAAAAAAACGTCACCGCATAGAAGGCGTTCTTCTAGGTAAGATTGGTCGTAATTTGTTATTAATTTTTTTTAATTGTGTTATTTGAATAGCAATAGTTCATCTGGATCAAATAACAATTTCAAACCTCTAATTAAAACTCCGAAAGGTAAGGCGAAAGGTAAATTAGCCGACAGATTAGGACCATCAAAGAATAAAGCTACACCGAAACAGAATAAAAAACAAAAACCTAAGGAAAAGAAGGCTAATTTTTATACCGAATTTGGAAGTAATGTAGAAGAGAATTCTGAAGTGTTACAACAACGAGCTGCACGCTTTAGTTCTACTCTTAACCAGTCCGGTGATTTATCACCAGCGCCATTAGTTAATGGAAAAAAGAAAAAGACTTCACTTAACTTTTCAGTTAATAAATTCGTAGAAGATAGTACGGGCGACTTTGATTGGACTGAATTTCACATTGTGGGCACTTGTAAAGATGTGGAGAAATCATTTTTACGATTAACTAAGGCACCCGAAGCTTGTGAAGTACGTCCAGTCGAAGTCCTTAAATTATCATTACAAATCGTTAAAACAAAATGGATCGAAAAGGGAGATTACTTTTATGCTTGTGATCAGCTGAAGTCGATACGACAAGATTTAACTGTAAGTAGTAATTGGTGTTTGGTTGCAAACGATAATTTTTGTTGTAATGTAGGTTCAAGGAATTCGAGACGCTTTCACTGTAGAAGTGTATGAAACACACGCACGTATAGCTTTAGAAAAAGGCGATCATGAAGAATTTAATCAGTGTCAAACTCAATTAAAAATGTTATATACCGAAGTTGGAGGTTTTCATAAAAACGAATTTACCGCATATAGAATTCTTTATTACATATTTACTAAAAATACTTTAGGTAAGTTTTTTTGAATCAAAATTTTTGAACTTTGATTATTCTTATTTTTTTAGACATGATGACAATAATGAAATCATTGTCTTGTGAAGAAAAGGTAGATGATACTATTTCATTTGCACTCAAACTAAGGTCAGCTTGGGGTTTGGGAAATTTTCATAGCTTTTTTAAACTTTACTTGAATGCACCTTGTATGACGGGGTTCCTGATTGATTGGTTTATTGAACGAGAGCGCAAAAATTATATTAAGACTATTATCAGGAGGTACGTATCAATAATATATGTGCAATATGAAGCAATTGGGTTTGTTTTTCAAAAAAAAATACGGGAAAAAATTAATTTTAGGTTATAAATCAAACTCGACTAATATAACATTTCTTTCAGAATCGTAACAGGTATATTGATGTGAATTTGTGTGATTTATTGAAGATTTGCACATTAATTTTGAATAATTATAATTGTTCAACATTTTAATGTGCAGTTTCTTCAGATTTTTTAACTTTTAATATTAATACATTTTTACCTGTTTAGTTACCGTCAAAGTATATCGTTGAGCAGTGTGATGGCAGAGCTGGCATTCAAATCAACTGAAGATTGTTTAAGCTTTATTGATCCTCTCGGGCTCACTTTCACCGATAACACCAGAAATCAAATCGATTGTAAATCTAGTATGGGTATTTTATCCAACATATGAAACTAAGTTATTTTAAAATTATCATCTTCTTCGACTGCACAATTAATCTTTTTTCTGTCGGCGTTTATTTATTTCGTTGCCGTACTTTCTGTCAAATATTTTAAAACCAATTCTTTGACCAAGTTCTCTTCTTATATTGTTGGAATGAAGTGGTGATTTTTGTTCATCTAGAAACCAATCCCTTCATTATTTGTACTGTTAATGTACAAAAATTTGCGATTTTATTCTCATATTGAGAAATAATGGACAGTTACATTTTTATATTTCAATAGGTATGGCTTATGTACATAAATCACTTGTTACCTAACATAGTTGTTGTTATACCTATAATCGATGTACATAAAATAAATAAATTATTTAATTATGGAGTTCTTTTATCAACTATTTACACTAGCATTTTAACTTTCTCTATTCTAAGAAGTTTTTATAATCGAGAAAAAAATCAAAATTTTTTTTTATTTCGTTTCTCGACGTTTTGAGTTCCGATGATTCTAAAAATGCAAAAAAAAAAATTTCGATTTTTTAACCAAAATGTCCGAATTTTGGTGAAATTTTATTTTAGCCACTTTAAAATGATTTGGCATTGTAGAGCCAAAATATAGAGCTTTTGCCCTAACTAAATCGATTTTTAAAATTGTTTCAAAATTGTCTACCTTTAAGGAGCCAATGTAGGTCTAAATTTTGATACCGATTTTCTCAAAATTTCCTCTGCCATATTTTTTCTTTTTTGACTATCTTACAGACAACATAATTCTTTATCGAAATATAAATTTTTATCAAAATCGCTCGAGCCGTTTCGGAATAATGATATTTGAATGGCAAAATTTCAAAAATCTCTCATTTCTTTTATAATTAAAATGAAAGCTTGAAGGTGGATATATGTATCAATCCCATGAATATCTATTATTTCACACTATTTTTTGTAAATAAAATGCTTCCGGTTAAACCGGAAATTACAAAAATATCAAAATTAATAGTATATTTTAGCTTTTTCCAATCCAAGAAAAGTTGTTACAATCGAGAAAAAAATAATAAATTTTTTTTGGCATATCTCGACGTTTTGAGTCCCCCTGATTCCAAAAATGCAAAAAAAAAATTTTCGACGTTTTGAACCAAAACTATGAAATTTGATTTTAGGCACTTTAAAATTATCTCATTGGCAAACTAAGCTTTTATAAAAAATCTATACAGGGTGTTCAAAAATAAGGCGGTTGTTTTGGGGGCATATTTGCAAAATTGGGCCAAATTTGTTTCTACTTGGCTAGATAGTACATGTGAGCCCCAACTGAAAAAAGAAATTTCAAATTTTTTTATTCAAAATGGCGACCAATAGAACGATTGTCCCATTTTGTGGTTTTTCCCTTATAACTTGACCGGTAATTATTATTATAAAAATTTCAAAACGGCATTGTACAGCCAAAATATAGGGCTTTCGTTCTAACCAAGTCGATTTTCAAAATTGGCTACTTTTAAGGGGCCAAAGTAGGTCAAAATTTTGAAATGAATTTCCTCAAAATTTCCTCTCCTATATTTTTTCTTTTTTTGGATATGTTACAGACAGTGTAATTATCTATCGAAATATAAAATTTTATCAAAATATCTGGAGCCGTTTTGGAGTAATAATTTTTTAAATGTCAAAACTTCAAAAACCTCTCATTTGTTTTGTAATAGGAATTAAAACTTAAAAATGGATATAATGTACCTACCACTCCGAGGAATATCTATTATTTGACACTATTTTCAGTTAAGAAAACTCTTCTGGTTAAACCGGAAATTAGAAAAATATCAAAATATTTAGGAACACCCTGTATATTTTTCAATATTTTGAGAGCTCATCAAATTAGCTTTCTGAAGATATAAAAAAATGTTTATTTTGAACTTCAATTTAAGAAAACTGAAATTAGTATTTTTGACATTTATTTAAATCTAAAAATTCTGCGTACACGCAGAAGTCCTAGGTTCGATCTCGAATGAAAGCAGTTAAAAAAGAAATTTTTAACTTTTAAAAGTTTTTTTTTATAATTATTTAATTTATATTAACATAAAAATAAATTTAATAATAACACAACGGATGTTACGAAGAACTTTTTCCTGTTTGTCATATTATTTTAATTTTTTTTTATTTAAAATTTAATTTGATATCTTAGACCTAAATGAAATACATTATAGAAAATTTTAAATTATAAATTTTTAAAGAAATGCACCGAAAAAATACAACAGGAGAAAGTTCCTGGTATGGCCACATCCGTTGTTTTTCAATATTTTCAAAGATCGTAAAATTAGCTGTTGCACCATAGCAAACACTTTATATTTTGACTTCTGGTTTAACCAGAAATTGGATGAAATTGCTTAATTTAAATGGAACACCCTGTATACATATTTTTCAATATTTTGAAAGCTCGTAAAATTAGCTTTCTGAAGATATCAAATTTTAATTAATAATAAAAATACAAAATTACAAGATTTGACGGGCTTGAAAAAGGGTATTTAAAAAAAAGAAGGAACAATTATAAAGAAAAATGTATTATTATTTAAATTTTTAACTTAGAAATTAAGTAATTACAATTTAAAAACGACTGTGTGTATTTTAGTAGCGTCCATATTTAAATTATGTGTTTACTTTTGTGCTGCCATCTATGAAGCATTAGGTAAATTAAGGTTTCTTCTTTGTTAAGTTGTTAACACAGCTAACTTCATATTCATAGTGTGTAAAAAATGAAGGAAAATGTCAAGTGTGTGTAGTACGAAATGTGTAATTGTTAATAATAATTGGTTTAATTTTAACAAAACACCTTTTCATAGTGCAATAATGTGAAAATATCGTTTGTATTAATTAAAATGTGTATTTGTAAACATAAGAATTAATTAATAATTGCATCAATTTTAACGTGCAATAATGGCAAACAGGAATCGTCCAGTTCAACATAAAAATTTAACAACAATATTTTCCAAGTTACATGGTGCATTTTCTGAAGCAATGACCCAACCAAAATATGCTACGGATAAACGGACTTTGGATAAAACCTGGAAACTTATGGATAAAGTTGTTAAACTATGTCAACATCAAAAAATGAACCTGAAAAATTCGCCCCCTTTTATTTTGGACATTTTACCAGACACTTATCAGAGATTAAGACTTATTTATTCAAAATATGAAGACAAAATGTACGTGCTTCACACTAACGAATTTTTTAATATATTTATTATTAATTTGATGCGGAAATGCAAACAAGCTATTAAACTTTTTAAAGAAGGCAAAGAGAAGATGTTTGATGAAAATTCGCATTATAGACGTAATTTAACTAAACTAAGTTTGGTATTTAGTCATATGTTAAGTGAATTAAAAGCTCTATTTCCTAATGGTGTTTTTGCGGGGGACCAATTTCGTATTACCAAATCTGATGCTGCCGATTTTTGGAAATCAAACTTCGGAAACAGGTAAAAACATTTGTAATTGTTTATTCTTTAAAGTTAACGTTCAGTTGCTACTGGAATTTATTTTTGTTTGATAATTTCTGAAACAGCTCGATGAGATTCTTTTATAGAAGGGGGCGTTTTAGTAATAACTATATAAAAATCTTCCGTAATAATACAACTAGTCTTTTCAAATTTTGTATGTATACTAAACATACATTATTTTATTACATTGAACCCTCAATTTTGCCAGTTTTCACCTACGAGGTGGAAAAAATAAATTTTAACTTTTTTAACATTTCTAGCTCGATTTCTAGCTTTCTTGAAAATATTTTTTTTCAATTAAACTAAGTTTCTCATGGCGTCATGGCCTTAACAATTAGAAGCTGCACACAAATATTATTGTTAAACACCCGTTTTGGGACGGCGGAGCCGATTGTTAACAAGTTACTGGTATCTTTCTGATTTTATTATGTATCGATAATTAATTAAGCACTTCTAGGCACCCCATGAACTTCAAATTTGGAACTAGGGTATATGACGCCCTAAAGATTTTTAGAAAAGTCTGTACTCCCTAAGACCCCTGAGAGCCCTTAAGACATGCTGGATTCTAAAAAAGCACATACTTTTGAATATAATGCAAAAGTTTTCACTCCCTTCGCAATTTTTCCCTTTTACAATGATTTTAATTCTATTTCTACTGTATTATTGTGTATTTTACAAAATTGGTATTTGAATATTGATATTGACGAGCCTTAATAATTTTGCGAGGTTTTTTCGAGTGGCAAGTTGAAGGATTCAAAAACCACAGCTTTGTTTATTTATCACACGTGTCGGTTTTTTTAAAGATAAGGTCATTTTTTAATTGATGACTCAACTGTGTTAACAATTTTTACATTCTTTAAAGTAGCCAACTTTTTGCATTTATCATCTTTTTAAATTATTTAATTTTTCCTATGCGTGCGTGATGCGTGCGTATAAAATTTTGTCAAATTTGCGACAGAGTTTACGTCGAACCTCGTAATGGTTAATGCGTGGGCGTCTATATGAATGAAATATTGATTTACTCTTGTGTTACGCAAATCTTTTGAAAATTGTATGAAATTCTTTGAAAGGAGCATAAATGAATTCTATTATTTGTTGAATGGTGTAAAATTATTTTATGTAATTAATAATTAAGTCGTGTATTTTTCTTCTATCTTGAATGTTAATTATAGAAAATTCCCTTCCGTCTTACTCACTGTTTAATAACACATTCAAATGTCTACGAAGAAACTAATTAGCAATTTTAGGTGGGACTTTTTCATTCATTCAATTATTATTTCGTGTTGCAATTTTTCAACCTAATGTTTAATTTATCACAGACCTCCTGTAATTTTTATATTTTTAATGAATTCATTTGAAATAGACATCAAAAGATATTCTTTGAGCAGTTTTATGAGTGTTTTAGATGGTTCTAAAATATTCTAAACGATTCTAAAATATTCTAAACGGTTCTAAAATATTCTAAACGCTTCTAAAGTGCTCTAGGCGTTTCTAAAGCCTTCTATACATTTGCAACTTCAAATTGGGACTAAACAATTTCTAATTGGAATTAAACAGTATCAAATTGGGAATAAACAGTTTCAAATTGAGACTAAACAATTTCAAACTGAGACTAATCAATTTCAAAATGGGTTGACATTTGAGCCTCGATTTCAAATTGTTTAATCCCAATATGGAATTGTTTATTCCCAATTTGATATTGTTTAGTCTCAATTTGAAGTTGAAAAGGTATAGTTGGTTATAAAGCATTCCAAACGGTTCTTAAAGCATTTTCTACTTAGCATTCTGTACGATATTCATTCAACAGAAACAGTGAAGCCACCCCCATCAAAAACGCGCGATATTCGAATAGAATTTTTCTATTGGTCGAATTTTGAAAATCCGATTTACAACAGTCACCATAGAAATCGCATTTGTCAACCTTATTTGACAGATCTTATCTATTTCGTTTCTGTGTAATTTTGTATCGTGTGAACTAGTTGTTGCGCTCATCGTTCTGCGCAATCATAAATTTGTGGGGCGTGGCTTCACTGTTTCTTTTCAGTGAACGAACTATAGGCGGTTCTAGCACTCTAGACGAATTTATAGATTTCTAAACGGTTCAACGCGCTTTGGACAGTTCTGAAGTGTTCTTGACAATCCTAAAGTGGTTCTAGAAAGTTTTTAAATCTTGAAGTTTTCATAAGTCCCTCAGAGATTTAGATCACAAAATACGTTAGTTGATTCTAAAATATTCTAAACGGTTCTAAAGCGCTCTAGGCGTTTCTTAAGCGTTCAAGTTGGTTCTAAAGAGTTTTAAATGGTTCCAAAGCGTTCCAAACGGTTCTTAAAACATTATACAGGGTGTCTGTAAAAACACCTTACAACGCTTTAGGGTGAACTTATAGGATAATATTAGACCGATATAACCCAATTTACCTATATGCAAAAGTGCACCATTACCAAGTTACGGCTCTTCAAAGTTGGCGTTTTAAAAACGTATTTTTTTTATTGCGGAAGAACTGTTTTGCATAGGAGTTCAAATTATGAACTATGTTTTTCACTTATGGAAAGCTATAATTCTACAAAGTTTAATGGAAAAAGACACACCGGAAATAGACCAATCACTAAATCGTTAACACTAACAGTTGAATATCTTTTGAATCTGCCAATGAATTGTTAAATGGACTGCACGAGATGCAACGAAATTTAAAAATTAGTAACTTTTGCCTCTTGAGATTTTATCGTAAGGCTTTTGGTTTTCTAGATAATAGGAAAAATGTTTCTAATAAAAGCTATTAATTGCAATAAAAATCAACAAATTATCTAGTCGCCATAAAATAAAAGCAAATTAGAAAATGTGTTGAATTTTATTGCATTCAATAGCTTTTATTAGAAACATTTTTCCTATTATCTAGAAAACCAAAAGCCTTACGATAAAATCTCAAGAGGCAAAAATTACTAATTTTTAAATTTCGTTTCATCTTGTGTAGTCAATTTTACAATTCATTAACAAATTAAAAAGATATTTAACTGTTAGTATTAACGATTCAGTGATTGGTCTATTTCCCGTGTATCTTTTTCCTCTAAACTTTGTAGAATTATAGCTTCCTATAAGTGAAAAACGTTGTCCATAATTTGAACATTTATCCGAAACGGTTCTTCCGATATAAAGAAAATACGTTTTTAAAACGGCAACTTTGAAGAGCCGTAACTTGGTAATGGTGCACTTTTACATATAGGTAAATCGGGTTATATCGGTCTAATATTATCCTATAAGTTCACCCTAAAGCGTTGTAAGGTGTTTTTACAGACACCCTGTATACGTTTCTAAAGCTTTGTAGACTGTTCTAAAGCATTTTATACGGTTCTACAGCATTCTAAATGGTTCTAAAGCATTCTAGACGGCTTTAAAGCATTCTAGGCGGTTCTAGCATTCTGGACGATTGTATAACTTCATAAACGGTTCTAAAGCGTCTTGGGCAGTTCTGAAGTGTTCTTGACAGTTCTAAAGTGGTCTTGAACGTTTTTAAATCTTCTAGAATTTTTTACAAGTCCATCAGAGCTTACAGATCATACAATACGTTAGATGGTTCTAAAATACTCTAAGCGGTTCTAAAGCGCTCTAGGCGTTTCTAAAGCGTTCTAGCCGATTCTAAAGCGTTCCAAACGGTTCTTAAAGCATTCTATACGTTTATAAACCTTTGTAGACAGTTCTAAAGTATTTTATACGGTACTACAGCATTCTAGACAGTTCTAAAGCATCCTAGGCGGTTCCAGCATTCTAGACGATCGTATAGATTTCTAAACGGTTCAACGCGCTTTGGACAGGTCTGAAGCGTTCTTGTCTATCCTAAAGTGGTTGTAGAAAGTTTTTATATCTTGAAGTTTTCACAAGTCCCTCAGAGATTGAGATCACCAAATACGTTAGATGATTCTAAAATATTCTAAACGGTTTTAAAGCGCTCTAGGCGTTTCTTAAGCGTTCTAGTTGGTTCTAAAGAGTTGTAGATGGTTCCAAAGCGTTCCAAACGGTTCTTAAAGCATTCTATACGTTTCTAAAGCTTTGTAGACTGTTCTAAAGCATTTTATACGGTTCTACAGCATTCTAAATGGTTCTAAAGCATTCTAGACGGCTTTAAAGCATTCTAGGCGGTTCTAGCATTCTGGACGATTGTATAAATTCATAAACGGTTCTAAAGCGTCTTGGGCAGTTCTGAAGTGTTCTTGACAGTCCTAAAGTGGTCTTGAACGTTTTTAAATCTTCTAGAATTTTTTACAAGTCCATCAGAGCTTACAGATCATACAATACGTTAGATGGTTCTAAAATACTCTAAGCGGTTCTAAAGCGCTCTAGGCGTTTCTAAAGCGTTCTAGCCGATTCTAACACGTTCCAAACTGTTCTTAAAGCATTCTATACGTTTATAAACCTTTGTAGACAGTTCTAAAGTATTTTATACGATACTACAGCATTCTAGACAGATCTAAAGCATCCTAGGCGGTTCCAGCATTCTAGACGATCGTATAGATTTCTAAACGGTTCAACGCGCTTTGGACAGGTCTGAAGCGTTCTTGGCTATCCTAAAGTGGTTGTAGAAAGTTTTTATATCTTGAAGTTTTCACAAGTCCCTCAGAGATTGAGATCACCAAATACGTTAGATGATTCTAAAATATTCTAAACGGTTTTAAAGCGCTCTAGGCGTTTCTTAAGCGTTCTAGTTGGTTCTAAAGAGTTGTAGATGGTTCCAAAGCGTTCCAAACGGTTCTTAAAGCATTCTATACGTTTCTAAAGCTTTGTAGACTGTTCTAAAGCATTTTATACGGTTCTACAGCATTCTAAATGGTTCTAAAGCATTCTAGACGGCTTTAAAGCATTCTAGGCGGTTCTAGCATTCTGGACGATTGTATAAATTCATAAACGGTTCTAAAGCGTCTTGGGCAGTTCTGAAGTGTTCTTGACAGTCCTAAAGTGGTCTTGAACGTTTTTAAATCTTCTAGAATTTTTTACAAGTCCATCAGAGCTTACAGATCATACAATACGTTAGATGGTTCTAAAATACTCTAAGCGGTTCTAAAGCGCTCTAGGCGTTTCTAAAGCGTTCTAGCCGATTCTAAAGCATTCTAGACGGTTCTAAAGCATTCTAGACGGTTTTAAAGCATTTTAGACGGTTCTAACATTTTGAAGTATTATATAGCTTTCTAAACCGTTCTCAAGCGTTCTTGACAATACTAAAGTGGTTCTAAAACGTTTTTAAATTTTGAAATTTTCACAAGTCCCTCAAAGCTTACAGATCACCCAATACGTAGTGAAAGTTCTAAGCCTAGTTCCCAGCTATCCGAAACCGTCGTATACGACGATACGAAAGTTTTCCTATTGGTGGAATTTCAAAATTTTTCGAAATTTCACCAATAGGAAAACTTTCGTATCGTCGTATACGACGGTTTCGGATAGCTGAGAATTAAGCTTTAATCGCTAAGTCCGAGGGCGTAAATACTAACTTTATACTTTTTTACGCATAAGCAGTTGAGAGAAAAGCAATTACTGCTAAGAAACATAAACTGTTGCACTCTGTATTATGTAATTATGTTAAATCTTTAAAGCGATTTACCACTTAATTTTATCTTTCTAAAGTCCGTTTTTAAGTTAGCCGAGGAAAATTAATGGTTATTAATTTAATAAATGACATCATGTTTTTCTTCAAAATTAATTAGAAATAATTTAATTGTCTTTACTTATTTTCTTATTCCATTTTCAAGGATAGGTCGTACACTTCGCTGTAATCTTGAATCCAAAAGTCCACACAATTCTTCAATCTGACTTTGGCACCTGAGGGATGCTTTCTGTAATATCTGTAGATCCCTCATGTTCCTATCTTAGTTGTAAGGAGACTTAATAATTATGCGGCAGAAAAGAGGCCAATATCCTTGCATTGGGATGAATGTGTGTGTACACTGGGTTTCCCAACGATGTGTGCCTCTGCTTATAAATTGCAAAAAAAATTAAATGAAATCAGTAATTGTCATGTATAGTTTTCTGCATTATAAAAAATATAATTATAACAATAATTTATTGTTTTTAGTACTTTGGTATCATGGAAAATTTTTCGCCAAGAATTAAACCGTATACATCCAATAAACTCAGGATTAGAAGCGATGGCATTAAAATCAACAATAGATTTAACTTGTAACGATTATATTTCCAATTTCGAATTCGATGTTTTTACAAGGTGAGTTTATATTTCATTAAATCTCAAATATCTTATTGGACATTAAACATTTATAGGTTGTTTCAACCTTGGACAACTCTCTTGAGAAATTGGCAAATATTAGCTGTAACTCATCCCGGTTATGTTGCATTTTTAACATACGACGAAGTTAAGGCACGGTTACAAAAATACATTAACAAAGCTGGAAGTTACGTCTTTCGATTATCTTGTACACGCTTAGGACAATGGGCTATCGGTTATGTCACTTCAGATGGTGAAATTTTACAAACGATACCCCAAAATAAAAGTTTAATTCAAGCATTATTAGATGGATATAGAGAAGGATTGTAAGCAAATTATCAAAGTTTATAAAGCTCGTTTTATTAAAATTATTTTAGTTATTTGTATCCTGACGGGCGTTCTGTAAATCCTGATCTTTCGTGGGCCGTGCAACCTACACCCGAAGATCATATATCTGTAACACAAGAACAATACGAGCTTTACTGTGAAATGGGTAGCACATTTCAGTTGTGTAAGATTTGCGCAGAAAACGATAAAGACGTTCGTATCGAACCTTGTGGACATTTACTATGCACGCCTTGCTTAACAGCTTGGCAAATTGTAAGTTTTTTTGAGCTTTCTTAACCGTATCTTGATGAAAAAATTTTTTTGTTTAGGATTCAGAAGGTCAAGGTTGTCCATTTTGTCGTGCCGAAATAAAAGGCACGGAGCAAATTGTAGTAGATCCGTTTGATCCAAAAAAATCGCACAATAGAGCCAAAGTTGCGGCGATGGCACAAAACGTCGAAGATGACGATTTAGAATTAGAGGTATCATCCGATCACGATCATTGCACGAATGATTATTCAGAATAAATCTGGGCTGTGCTAAAGTCTTTTATTTTTTTATGTGCTTGCGCTTATATTTATGTTAATTTTAAATTAAAACTAAAAGTTGCAAAACAATTGCGCTGTAAATTGCATGTCGCGGGATGCATTATTTTAAATAAAAAGTGATTAGTTCGTGCATGTTTAACAAATTATTAGTTTTAAGATTTTATAATTTGTCACATTTGCTTGAATGTGCCAGATAGAAACGTAACATTTAGCATGTAGAATTATATTGAGAGTTAAGAATTTTTTATTTGCTCGATGAACGCATTTTTTTTCTTATTGCACAAATTGTTAAATTGTACTTATTACTTTTTACACTAGAGAATTTTTTAAAAATTTTGTAATTCGGACACGTAAAATATATTTAGTGTTTAAGCATTATTTATTTTATTTTAAGTTATAACGATGTAATTTTCAAATTTTGTGGTAAGAGTTATCTTACAAAGTGTAAATGACAGGTTGCGAGCGTTTATCATTTTTGTGAGTTTTGAAATAATGAAAGTAATTAGTTCATTTAAATATTCATTCATCTGCCAGTTCTTTACAAATTAAATTAAAAATTCAAGTGGAAACCTGTTGATCTACTACGAGAGTGTATTTTTTCATTCTTTAATTTTAATTGTAAAATTGCTTTAAAAAGTAACAAATTTTTGTGCATGAATCACCATAAAATGCAAATATGTTTTGTGATACATTGTAAAAAGATCGTAATTCAGCTAAGCTTTGTTTCTATTTAGGATGGCAATGATTTATGGAGCTGTAGTGGAAGTAGTTTACAAGCTCTTGCACTTTCGCCTAGAACTGATATATCGGTAAGTGCATTTCTTACAATAGGCCTTAAGAGGGCGGTTTCTAACGAATGAGCGGGAAAGTGGATATTTAGACATTCCGCTCGTGACCGTTAGCGACTTTAATATCCGGTTGATATCACTAATAGTCAAAATTCTTGATAGGGTAAGGTTCTAAGAAGGCAATGACATATTTGTTATAGGAAATAAGAGCCTAATTAGTGAGAAAAGTCCAATTGAACTTGGTGTACCAACATCCTTTGTTTTTTTTTAATTACACCAAGTTCAATTGCACTTTTCTCACTAATTAGGCTCTTATTTCCTAGATCAAAATATGTCATTGCCTTCTTTTAACCTTACCCTATCAGGAATTATGACTTAGTGATATAAACTGGATATTAAAGTCGCTAACGGTTTCGAGCGAAATGTCTAAATATCAACTTTCCCAACATTCCGCTCGTAACCGTTAGCGACTTTAATATCCGCTTGATATCACTAATAGTCATAATTCTTGATAGGGTAAGGTTCAAATAAGGCAATGATATATTTGTTATAGGAAATAAGAGCCTAATTAGTGAGAAAAGTCCAATTGAACTTGGTGTACCAACATCCTTTGTTTTTTTTTAATTACACCAAGTTCAATTGCACTTTTCTCACTAATTAGGCTCTTATGTCCTAGATCAAAATATATCATTGCCTTCTTTCAACCTTACCCTACCAGGAATTATGACTGTTAGTGATATCAACTGGATATTAAAGTCGCTAACGGTTACGAGCAGAACGTCTAAATATTAACTTCCTCGACATTCCGCTCGTAACCGTTAGCGACTTTAATATCCGGTTAATATCACTAATAGTCATCTTGATAGGGTAAGGTCAATATAAATAAAATGTATACTTAGTATACATTGGTAAGGTTCAAAGAAGGCAATGATATATTTGTTATAGGAAATAAGAGCCTAATTAGTGAGAAAAGTCCAATTGAACTTGTTGTACCAACATCCTTTGTTTTATTTTAATTACACCAAGTTTAATTGCACTTTTCTCACTAATTAGGCTCGTATTTTCTAGATACAAATATGTCATTGCCTTCTGTGAACCTTACCCAATCAGGAATTATGACTATTAATTTTTAAATTGCCACAAATGTAGTCTTTAACTACTCTTCATTCAGCTGGAGTCGATCAAATAAAAAATAATTCACTATCTTGTGTGTTTTAGACTGCAATTAGTCCGACGATATCGCCACATGCAAGTCCAAGACTTATTAGGCGTAGTATAACTCCAACCATAACGATGCCGCCGCCTCTTCCACCGCGCAAAAGTTCGCCGACGTTAGAAACAACAGCTTGTGCTACAAGCACAACCGAAGTTCCTAAAGCAGAAGTAAAAGTTGTACCAAATTTGTTACCGCTCTTTCCAAAAATGATAAAAAGTAATTCGATGCAAGAAATTAATAGAGATACGAGCAGTTCCGATACCGATAATTTTGTAGAGTTAAGTTCACCTGAAACGATTTATGGAATTGTAATTTCGGATTTTAACATGAATTCTTCAAATAATTGCAGCAGACAAACAGAATTTGCCAAAACACAGAGTCCTACAAGATTAACACCAACTTTTGAAAATTCCCAAATTAATTTAATTAAAAGCATAAATAAAAACGAACCGACTTATGAAAATATTCGAATTAAATTACCTTCGACTATTGTAAAGGCTGAAAAATATAATCCATTATCCGATGATAATAATTCTGTATGTTATGAAAACTTGAACATGGATTATATTAAAAAATTGGTTAATGAAGGGTATTCTAGAGATTCGGTTATAAAGGCTTTGGGAATTACTAGAAATAATGTCGATATGGCTTGTGACATTTTGCACGAATTTGGAACAAAGCTTGGATAGTCCAAAACTTGTATTAACTGCATTCCTTTCGTATACTACAAACTTATGATCGGATGTACAAATTGTAAATTATTCAATAATATTTTAGTTGTATTTATTAATTTTCAACAAAATTCGTATAAATATTGCAAACAAATGGCCAATAATTTATACTCAAGACATAACACACTAATTATTATTATGAAGCAGACTTATTTTTATAATTTTGAGAATGGTTAAAAAATAAAGTCTATGTCAAAGTATTTAGAAGTAAAATTTCTGATATGGCTCAACCAGTTAGGAGTAATCTTAAACCCACCTGTAACCACCAGTTACTGGTGGATAGAACCACAAAGCTTCTTGAAGCATCAGGAGTAGAACTATAGCCATTGGTAACTCCTGGGAACACACTGGAAGCACAATTAGACCCCAAGGGTCTGTTCAAATGTTTTATGAAACTCAGGTAATTGTCAGTGTAGCTGTTTCCTATTTAATACACTCCAAAATGGTATTGAGCTAAAAAGATAATTTCCAAATAATTCGACATGGACACTATACCCATTTAAAAAATGTTAGGTCTAAGAAAAATCTAAAATAATCCCTAATTGTGAGTTTCTAAATGTTAGGAAAAAATTTCAGCATCCAGTCTGCCCTTGTAGTTACTTTTGATTTTATTTTAGAAATATTATTTTTTAATATTGCTCGTATTTATTTAGCTGAGCTGAAAGCGTAAAAAATCGCTTTAATTCACAATCAAAACGACATGTAACTAAGTGTGTATAGGTTTATCCACTAATAATTATAATTAGGATTTTTTTAAACAGGTTACAAAAAATAAATTTTGCAATATGTTTAATATAAAAACATATCGATCTTAAGGTGTACCTATATTGAATGTTATAAATTTCGAGTCAATAACAATAGCAATTAACCGCTTACATTTTTATATCATTAAATAAACTTCTTTTATATATTTTAATATCATCTACTATTGAAAATGTTCATTTTTCTCGGGATTTTCACAAAATTTGTGATTTGGAATTATTGGCAATTTTTGCATTTTAAAAAATTGAAATTGTATATATTTCTTGCCTAACAATTATTTAGGTAAATATAATATTAAAATATTAATAGTCGTATGTTTCAACACCAATTAAACTTTAACTCTTGCTACAGTTATGTTTACAGGCATTAAACATTATGCAACACCGAACCTACGAGCTAGCTTAGTGGAGATGGGGTGGGTTCAACAATTACACACAGTTAAGAAAAACAATCAAAATATTTTTACTCCAAAATATTTAACACACCTAGTCCTTGTTCCTACAATGAGCTATTATAAACACTGATGGGTTCCTACTGATACAGGTACTGACACGTTCTGGCTCGGGACTAGTGCATCACCAGACCTAACCAGACCTTTAGGGTAAGACCACCTGACCTGGAAGACAAGAGGGGGGTTGGTCGAATCCCCAGACTTGTCCTTAAGTTTAGGGACAGACCACCTGACCTGGAAGACACGAGGAGAAGTTAGTCGAATCCCCAGACTACCAGACCTGTCCATAAAACCTAACCAGACCTTTAGGAACAGACCACCTGACCTGGAAGACACGAGGGGGGTTAGTCAAATCACCAGACCTGTCCTTAAGACCTAACCAGACCTTTAGGGACAGACCACCTGACCTGGAAGACACGAGGGGAAGTTAGTCGAATCCCCAGACTACCAGACCTGTCCATAAAACCTAACCAGACCTATAGGAACAGACCACCTGACCTGGAAGACACGAGGGGGGTTAGTCAAATCACCAGACCTGTCCTTAAGACCTAACCAGACTTTTAGGGACAGACCACCTGACTTGGAAGACACGAGCACACGAATAATTCATGTTACCAGATCACTAGACCTGTCCTCAAGACCTATTCAGACCGAAGGACAGACTACTAGACCGAGAAGGCAGGACACGCGGGTTTGCAGAAGGCAAGAGAAAAATCACTAATTAAATTAATTAATTTAACAGGGTCTAGAAAAAATGAAATTGAAATTAATTTTTTTTTCTCGATTATAACAACTTTTTCTTGGATTGGAAAAAGTTAAAAACGCTAATTACTCCAACATTCAATAATTTTTGAAACCTATAATTAAAAAGTTTAGATAAGTAATTAATGAACTGATAAGATTGAATTAAATTATAAAGGGTTAAAAATGACACCAGTCACGCTAAAAATTAAACGGGAGCTCTAGCTCTTATGGTTGCCGTTTTATAGGGAAATCAGCTGTTATCACTGATAACGCTGATACGGAAAATACAAAAATTCAAATTAGGTAATTTTGATCCAATCTCTTCGAGATTGGGTTCAAATGGAAGTGCTTGAAGAGCTGAATATGGGAAAGTAAAAATTATCTCCATTTTGATCTCAGGGGTGGCGCTAGGGAAAAACTAAAGGAATAAAATGTCAAGTAACTGCTTTAAACGATACAAAATTTCCAGAATGCTGTAATACTGTACCAGTATTTTGGTCCAGCATCTGGTTAAAATTCTGCTTCGTTATAATTATAAAGTCCGATAGCTTTTAGACCAATGATGTATTTGCATTAAATAATCTGAGAGTAGTATTGTGCACATTAATTTCACCTTTATAAACCCAGAACTACCGACTAAACATTTTTAAGTTCAAGGATAAATTAATCCATTTTAAATTTCAACAATTTATTTAACAAATATAGTTCCAACATAAATATTATCCCACGTTAAAAAATAAGTACAATAAACACCACAGTTTAAAATTATTCAACAATATTTAAATAATCAATTTGTTTCTTAATAATAAGCTAAAGTAATGACTTCGGAATATTAAAATTTAGACAGCACCATTTTTA
Organism: Malthinus seriepunctatus; assembly: GCA_963924605.1. Taxonomy (NCBI): domain Eukaryota; kingdom Metazoa; phylum Arthropoda; class Insecta; order Coleoptera; family Cantharidae; genus Malthinus; species Malthinus seriepunctatus. Next base: position 12,191,224 of record OZ004602.1, on the reverse strand, counting down.
AAGCTTATCGTTTCATTAGCGCTTCTGATAAAACCAGCAGTCCAAAACTACTAATTAAGTATAAACCTGGAGGAATACTTGATAACATTCTGTACCGTTCCTCTAAAAATCAAAATGTTAGTAAACTAAACCTACAAACTAAAAATATTACCTGTCATGGCAATTGATTTTTCTGTAGTTGCCCAGCCTAGAGATCTCTGAACAGCCATTTTCCATTTTGTATATCTCGCATCGCGTTCTACACAGTTTCAAAAAATATTTCTCTCGGTACTCAGTAAAAACAAACTTACCGTCTTCTATAGTTGTTGGTAGAAATGTATCGCTAGGTACAGATTCTCGATGTTCAGCACTTAAGTCCCAAGCTTCGATACCTCTAGCTTGTCCAGCAATCATTGCTGCTCCTAAAGCTGATACATCTTGAGAATGTGCTCGAAAAACAGGAATTCCAGCAATATCGGCTTGTAATTGCATCAATAAATTATTCTGAGTCATTTTACCATCCACATGTAATTTTGTTAAAGGTATTCCACAATCTTTATGCATCGCTTCCAATATGTCTCTAGTTTGGAAACAAACAGCTTCTAATGCTGCTCTAATGATATGCTGCTTAGTTGTAAAAGCCGTCAACCCACATAAAATTCTATAAAATTTAAACAGATTACTTTAGTGTCATTATAGAATAATTTTGAGTTAGTTACCCCCTAGCATCTTTCCGCCAATAAGGAGCATACAATCCTTTAAATGCGGGCACAAAATACACATCTCCAGTACTAAAAACTTCCTGTGCTAATGGTTCTACATCTTCTTGCACATTTTTAACCACACCCAAATTATCTCGAAGCCAATTTAAAGCTGCACCAGCAACGGCTATACTCCCTATAAAAATAAAATAAGTTTCCATTTTACATAACTTAAATTATCACCTTCAAGAGCATAAACTGGGGGTTGATTTTCCAACTGGTAAGCTATAGTCGTCACTAAACCGTGAGTAGACTGTACACGCTAGAAAATTCCACTATAAAATACAGTAATTATAAAATTAAATTAACTCACAGCAGTTCCAGTGTTGTAGAGCAAAAAGCAACCACTTCTGTATGTGTTTTTAGCTTGTCCTTTTTTAAAACAATTGTGGCCAATTAAAGCGGCTTGCTGATTACCTAAAATCTAAAAAACCTAAATTACGTAAGCATATCCTTCCTTTAAAACATTACTCCAGAAATAGGGATACCATCTAAAACTGATGAACAGTTGATTTTACCATAAATTTCGGAACTACTTCTAATTTCTGGAAGCATAGAAGTTGACAATCTAAAAGTATGTAGTAATAAGGGATCCCAGTGAAGCGTTTCAATATTCATAAGGAATGTTCTCGAAGCATTCGTAACATCAGTAATGTGTAAACCACCATTTACACCTCCAGTTAAATTCTAAAAATGAAAATTGTAATAAAAGATAGTTCAAAATTTAAGGGAGTTTTTACCCATAATATCCAACTATCGACAGTACCAAAAAGACAATTTCTTGCTTTACAAGCCTTTTTTACTGCTGACACGTTATCTTTGAGCCACCTTAGTTTAAAAGCACTAAAATATGGGGAAACAGGCAAACCACATAATTGTTTAAAATGATTTTTATTATTTTCCGGTAATTTAGCTAAAATGTTATCTACAGTTGAACTTGCTCTTATATCATTCCAAACTAAAAACAAACATTAATTAATATCTTTTAATAAAATTATTTAAAAGTTACCAATTGCATTATAAAGAGGTTCTCCTGTAGTTTTATCCCATACTATTGTAGTTTCTCGCTGATTTGTAATTCCTATAGTAACAACATTCGAAAGGCCTTTTTTTCCTAATTTCTCGGCAACTACATCTATACAGTCAGTAACAGCTTGTAAAATTTCTTTCGGGTCTTGTTCCAACCATCCTTCTTGAGGAGAATGTTTTGTTATATTTATTGCATGTTCGACTAGTTCGTGTATATTTTGATTAGGAAAAATGCAAAATTTTACAGTTCTTGTGCCCGCATCTATTACACCAATGAGTCGGTCCGTTTTTGTCTTAAGATTTTCTGGCATTATTAACACCTTGAGAAAAAAGAGTTAAAGCAAAAGAATGAATATAAATATCTTTTACAAATGTAATAAGGAAATATTAGGTACAAAGTTGTCTTTCCTGTTTACTAAATTACGTAATTAAGAGGTTTAATGCGTATTATAATCAATGGAAAAATTATATAATGAACTTTGGTTAGAGAAGATAAAAACTTAAGCGTAAGTTACAATCTTTTTTCAAATTGTAGTAGCAGGTTGGAGACATAAATGTATCAAATAATCCATAAAAATACATTTGATTTCAAATTATTACTGAAAAAATTTGAGTAAACTAACCTTAAATTTTTGAAAAGACCTAACCTCAAACAACTGACTGTGGTTGTAGTACCGTTAACGTTGAAGTAACTTTGGAGAACGGGATAATATTATCACAATGCAGTTGCAGTTTTTTCACATAAAATTGATTTTACTACTTTAAAATTTAATTGTTTAAAGATAAAAATACTTTATACATTTTCTTATGATAAGATACCTATTATTGAACTATTGGATTGATTTTTGAACTATAATAACCAATTTTTTCTACTCCCATATGTGAAACTAAGCATTTCGTCATCACTTACTCGTTACGAAAATAGCATTTTCGTCTCTAGTGAGAAAAAGTGTTATTACAAGCAGATGTTATTTACAACATGAGGTGAAACCAGTTTTTTTGTGGTCGGTTCACATTTTAGTAAAAAGAATTATTTTTTTAAAATGTACTAATTATCGTCGTAGAAAAAATAGCATTTACGACTCGAGATGAAATCCGTTTTTTTCGTTCGAAAGATTAATTCACTCGCCCCTACGGGGCTTGTGAATTAAATTCTATCTCACGAAAAAAACGTATGTTTCATCTCATGTTGTAAAAAATACTATTATGACGAAACTCAACAATGAGTACTTGTTTCTTATCGAACGTTTTTCAACAATTAATGGTAAACATTCTAATCAACGAAATGAAAATATACAGACTAATAAACAGCTTATTTACTATAATCCCTATAATTATTGATGTATAATTTCTTCGAATTATGATAAAAAATATAAATAACTTTTGGTAGATTATGATAACAAATTTAGGATATGGATGGATGACATATCCACTACCCCACTACCAACGTGACATGCTTCGAACTTTTGAAAATAACCTCACAAACTCACATTGCTTTGTAGAAATGTTAAAACTATAAAATTAGAATAATGACAATACCCAAAAAATTAGATAATGATACAGATCCTCTTGAAGAAATGTTAAAACGAACTGGCTGTATCGAAAAGCATTATAAAGTTCAGGTACCTATTGCTAATCACTTGCGTAAATTCATTTTTCTTACATAATTTTCTTTCAGGAGTGCATCTCTGAAAAACAAGATTGGAGAAAATGTCAAGATCAAGTAAATGATTTTCGAAAATGCATGGACCAATTTAATGCATCGAAACGTAAAGAAAGCAGTCAACTTGTTAACTAACATTTGGTTTATTAATTATTTGTTAGTTATGTTTAATTCGTTAGTAAGGAAGATTTCTAGTAAAATGGTTATCATAGTTAGAACTGACCTCAAGATGGGTCCAGGGAAGATTGCCTCTCAGTGTGCTCATGCTGCCGTATCATTATATGCTTCTTCTAAAAGCACAACAAGATTAAAGCTTTGGGTTTATTCAGGTCAACCTAAAATAATCCTTAAAGCTAATTCAGAAGAGGTTTTAAAAAGTGTATATGAATCTGCAAAAAGTAGTAATTTGAATGCATGTTTAATTTATGATGCAGGACGAACTCAAATTGATAAAGGAAGCTTAACAGTTTTAGGAATAGGACCAAATGAGAGTGGAGCTATAGATAAATTAACAAAAGATTTAAAGTTGTTGTAAATTTTATATTGTGAAAGTGTGTGTATTTACAATCATTAAGTTTTCACAAAATGTGAGTATAATAAATATATATGTATTTAAATGCCTTTTTTGTTAAATTGACATGGGTTTTATACACTTTTTGGCATAATTTTTCGAAGTAGTTGAGCTCGTTTGAAAATAAATACGAGTCAACTTGTTGCACACACACACACTTCAGTATTAGAAAATTGAATAAGAGATCAAAGTTAAAATAGAACTATCAGGTTTATAATACAAATTTAACTTTTACAGTTCAGTCAATTCCAAAAATACTCCAAACGTTCAGACAATTTTTCGACTCAAAATTGTAAACTTACTGAAATAACACTAATTTGGAGAATTTTTGACTAGATTGAATTAGTTACTTACTGCTCTATTTTTATAAACTAATAGTACATTTTATATAAAAACAATTTTATAAGTAACAATTAAAAACAATTTGAGCAAAAAACACGTATTACACATCACCATCACAGGTTAAAATTGATTCTAAATTTAATAATCGTTCACATTTAGGGAAAATATTATAACACTAGTTTAGATTTTAAATGAAATTTCATATAAAAGCTTTTAGCAAATGCTACTTATCTTCTATCAAAGTTAACTACATTTTCTTAAATAATAAGGAATAAATGGTAATAATCGTTTCTAATACATTTATGACAACCTTACACCAAATAAAAATAAATATATAAAGACTACAAATAACATAAATTATGGCAACTATTCAATTTAGTTTTATATGTAATAATTTCCAGTAATTTGTAATAATTACACTATAATTTCCAACATCTTTGAAAAAATTACATTAGCATAAATTACTAGAATTTACTACCCCATTTTGATAAAATTCATTTAAAAAAATTCGTTGCAGATTAAATGCAACTTATTGCACAAATGTGTCAGCGTATTTTTACACTAATTCTAATTTTGTACATAATTTAAAAATATTTAACTTGTTTATGCGTTGACTTTATTTTTTTGAGTTTCATCAAATCTACAAATTTCCAACGAATTCATACTGTTTACGGATGTATATGAATTATTAACAATGTGAGGTGCTTCGTTAAATTGATCTAATTCTTCCAATTCTGCCAAAGATTGTCCGGCTAAAAGAAAATACTGCTCCGATCTGGTTGGCCATAAAAGGTGGGCCATAACACAATAGGCAAAACAATCAGCTGAATATGTTATACCTTTAAAAGGTCAGGAATTAATTAGTTGTTTATTAATTATTTTTAACTTACCTAGAAGTAACTTGAATCTCCATAATGCTGAAACATGTAAAGCTATAACAGCCAGAATTGGCAAATATATAAACCACACGAGACTAGAAGCTCCAAAATGTAATAAAAAGTTTAATTTTTGCATGTTGTGTTCATATAACATCGTGATTCGCAATTCGTATAAAAACCAAATCATGATTAACGTACGAAATACAATAATTAGCCAACCCGGCCAAGTCTGGTACTCATCTATATCTTCGATTACATCAACTTCAGTCTAAAATAACAGTTTTTAGTATCTTAACCAAATTAAGATTTTACGGCATCGTATAAATTTAAGATATTTAAAAGAATGAACTTACTAAATTCCAGACATAGAGCAAAATGTGGACAATGCCATAACACAACCATATTGCAAACACCAAAGGTTTCCATGTCAATTCTAAACGAGTTACAGCCCATCCTTTTGCTAGCAATAGCAATAATAACATAAATAAAGTCTAAAATAAAACCCAAAATTAATTAATATTCAACTCCAATCTCAATTTTCTCTAACCCTCGATAAAATATCTAGAATATCGCCAGTAGTACTCAATTTTGGAAAACCAACGCCATCCAAAGCAAATTTCAACGTATGTACTAAAATCATACACAAAGCCACAAAATCCAACAACAAACTTGCTGTAAACAGTCTGGTAACTGGATGTTTTTGAATTCTAACAGCGTAACACTGCAAAGGTACTAAAATCATATAACACAACCAAAACACAAGATACAATTCTAATGTATTCTGTCGATCGAACGAAAATTGGTATGTTAACGCATTGTACGAAGAAGTATTTGGATTTCCATTTACAAGCCAAATATCGTAGTCAATTTCATAATACTTGGTCGGTTCGTAATAATGCCAATCACAAGTCGTCTCATTTTGGTAACAAGCAACCATGGAAACATACCAAAACCTAATTCACGAATATAAGTAAATTCGAACTATGAATATTCAAGTTTAACTCACAATGGTTGTACCAAGTCTTGTATTACGTATGTAAATTGGTGACCTTTTACAACGTTCCAAGGTGTATCCTCATCCACACAAAGACCACTCCTATTACAAGGTACTCTCCTTAAATAATCCTGCCCTTTAGGATTACACTTCGGATGAAAAGCTTTAGTTTTAAGCTTATTAAACATTCGTTTACACGCCAGTTTTTTGTCGTATATCAAACGATTTTCGTAATATTCTAAGAAATACGATCTATCTAATACTGCAAAAGTAACGGGGTGAGAAAAGTTATGTTTGGACGTTATATTCCCAAAAATGTATCCATGAGTCGATTCCCTTTGATGTCGGTCAGTTTTTTGAAATCCAAATTTGATGAGAAATTTGAAAAAGTCGTTGCTTTTAAACGTTCCTTTTAAATGTGTACATTGAATTGAATGAAAGCAAGCCATTACTAATAGAAATATTACAAAAACTAAATTCATTTTCGATAATGTATGTTTCACAGATCACAACATAAAAATCACTTTTAGGTTATGTTTCACACAAACGACAAACGTCAATATTTTTAGGAACTTTGATTATTGCAACGAAAACAATTTTCTAGAGCATAATGAGCATATATTTCAAAATGTTTGAGTGGTTTGAAGTAAACGTAACGAAATTACGTGCAATTATCTGTTTACTATGGTGTTTACTGAATTGATTTTTAAGATAACCTTTTTATTATTGAAATTTTAACTTCGTTTCTCGCTCGAAATCGAACGATGTGAGATGTAACAAAAAGTAGAATTTCTAATTTAATTTATGAACTTTCTTAAATTACAAGTGTTTAAACTGTTATGTAATAAACCTTTCACTGTAAGCTTGTTGTAATTAGATGTGAATTAAATCAGATCAAATACGAAATATAAATTTTGTAATATCTTTTTTAAATTGACAGCAATTGACAGCTTTCGATATCACTCGGAAGATGTCGCACATATCGCATCATAATCGTCTTTTTCCTTTTCAAATTTTCGAATTCAGAAAAACTTGGGAAAACTGATTCAATCTAGAATCCAGGTATTTACTTTAATAAGGCCGTAGAATATAGCTTACTTTTAACAATCTAATAAAAATCTCTAATAGTCAAGAAAATCACTACTCCAAATTCAATAACAGCACTGCCAAAACTCCAGCCAACGAACCATCTTAAAATTCTTACAAACAGCACGCACTTGCTGGGGTTTGAAAATATGTTCTTAGAATTTCTTGTATTATACAACTTTCATTTTTAATACTGTAGAATTAGGATATAAAAGAGAAAAAATTGCGAAGTTAGTAAAAAATTTTGAATCTTATTCAAAAACATGTGATCTTTAAGAATCCGACGAGTCCCGAGTTCTAAAGAGTGAGCTAAAGAAGTTAATGGGGTAAAATGGCCATCTTCAAAACGTTTATGGGATATTTTGAATTTGTGCATTCAAAATAAAAATATTCTTATGAAAGTAAATAAAATAATCTATTTTTAACAACATTAGCAAGAAATAATTCAGGTCAGATGGTTTCTGAATCAGCTGAACAGGATTCTTCTGTGACGGGGACAGTTTTACCAATAGTTCATTATCTCTCGTAGTAATACGACTAGTCTTTTGTAATTTGGCACGTATACTCAATATACATCAGTTTATAATATTCAACCTTCAAATTTAACTTCAACCCTCAAATTTGTCAGTTCTCACCCCGAAGTGATTTTAACTTTAAGAACATTTCTACCTTACTTGAGAATATTTTTTTAAATTCCACTAAATGTGGGTGTTTCCACATGGCCTTAACAATTAGAAGCAGCAAACAAAATTGTTGGGACTTGCCTCATAATCTTTTTAAACCAATTCTTGTGAATCAAATACACAAAATTTTAAATGATTATGTATCGCTGATAATTATTAATTACTTAAGCACTTCTAGGCATAACGTAAACTTAAAATTCGGTACTAGGGTATAACGCATCCTAAATATTTCTATAAAAGTCTGAAACTGACTAAGACCCCCACTAACCGATTTAAGGGGGGGGGGGACAAAAGCCCCCTGAAGCTTTCTCGAAGAATTTTGACTTTTTTAGGGATCTTTAGGATGTGCTCTATAATGAGACTAAATTTCAAAATTTTAAGATACCTTGAAGTGCTTCATTATCTCGTGTCGTGTAAAAGGGTAAGTAACATTAATTATCATGAAATAATGAAGGACTTGAAGTCATCCTAACATTTTGAGATTTGGTCTCATTGTAGATCACATCCTAAAGATCCCTAAAAAAAAAGAATTCCTCAAGAAAACTTCGGGGGGGCTTTTGTCCCCCCCCTTAATTCGAACCCCGGGGAGTTTTAGGGAGATTTTGACTCCCCTACAAATATTTAGTGCGTGATATACACTGGTACCAAATTTGAAGTTCATGGAATTCCTAGAAGTGCTTCATTAATTATTGATACATAATCATTTAAAATTTTGTGAATTTGAATCACAAGAATTGGTTTAAAAAAATTATGAGGCAAGTCCCAACAATTTTGTGTGTTGTTTCCAATTGTTAAGGCCATGTGGAAACACCCACATTTAGTGGAATTTAAAAAAGAAATTCTTAAGTAAGGTAGAAATGTTCTTAAAGTTAAAATCACCTCGGGAGTAAGAACTGACAAATTTGAGGGTTGAAGTTAAATTTGAGGGTTGAATATAATAAGCTGATGTATATTTAGTATACGTACCAAATTTCAAAAGACTAGTCGTATTATTACGAGAGATAATGAATTTTATATAGTTATTGGTAAAACAGTACCCGTCTACAGAAGAATCTTGTTCATCTGCTTAAGAAACCATCTGACCTGAATTATTTCTTGCTAATGTTGTTAAAAATAGTGTATTTTATTCACTTTCATATGTTTATTCGTACTTTTAATGCAAAAATTCGAAATATTCTATAAAATGTTTCAAAGATGACCATTTTACCCCATTAACTTCTTTAGCTCACACTTTGGAACTCGGGACTCGTCGGATTCTTAAAGATCACGTGTTTTTGAATAGGATTTAAAAAAATTTCCAACTTCGCAATTTTTTCCTTTTCACAGTGATTTTAATCCTAATTCTACAGTACTATTTTGGCTTACACGCCTTTTAAGCAAAAAATAGTAGTTTGTTGTATTAGGACCAAAAGTCACTTTTGTTCCGAATGAAACACTATATTTTTTCTTCAAACGTATAACTTAGAAAAACCAAAAATAAAAATTATTGAAGTGTCGCCATCTCTTGAAAATTATGTGTAGTTCAATTGTCAAATATTTAAAAAAATTAACTTTAACTTGTAAAAAGAAGCTAATTATTAAACGCAACGAATAAATTATAACAGAAAATTTATAAAAACATTACCTTTTCACATTACAAATGCTTAGAAATATCATTTTACGTTACAATTTGTTGTAAATATTTTGGGTTAGAATTTACTTTTACCTCCTAGGAGGCAAAAGTGAACTTTTACCTCCTAGGATGTAAAAGTAGAACTTTAACCTTACTTGTTTAGTAACAAAATGTCAACTTTTTTTGACGTTTGAAGAAAAAAGCTATTATTTTCCAAACAGCTAAGGCTGATAAGGCGTCTTCGTTATTTTTTTTAAATTGCACCATATATACATTTTTTAGTCTCATTGCTCAGAAGTCAATCAGTGTAAGTCAATAAAAAAATAGTATCAAAAATTGAGATAATTGTGTGGTTTACTAATAAATAAGTTGTAAAAAAACACCAATGGTTCTAAATATATAACAAGAACATAACAATAGTGACTTTACTGCTTTGTCAACTGCAAGTTTTAATTAAGAAGTGGATTTTAAGCCATGTAAAGTCAATTGCATAATAAAATAACTTACACTGATTGACTTCTGAACACTCGGATACAGAATTTTTTTCTTTCTAATTAAATAAGGTAGTAAAGCATCCATAGGGATAAATAAGAAAATTTTAAAGAAAAATTGAAAAAACCAAATCTACATTATTTTTCATCAAGCAAGCGGATTGTTAAAAAAAAACAAATGATTTTCAATTGTTTAGCTAACTACGTAAACTTCTTTACTCAAATCCTCAAATCTAATGTTTCATTGCGTCGTGGCCTCTGGATTGGCTGTGATAAGCTTGTTACGAAGAAATTAAAAGAAGAAAAAATAAATTAAAAGAAAAAACTCGTATAACATTATTTATTTACTATCAATTCGAGTCAGCAACTGAAGCTATACATATTGGCGATGAACATTGAAACTAATAGATTTTTACAAAAATTGTTCAAAATCGGGATCGCGATATTTATTGAGCGTGTAGAGTGAGATATTGACAGATCGCAATATGGATCTCAAATTATCCGGATATTTTGAAATCCAGCTTCAATACAAGATATATCGCGATGATATTAAGTGTGTAGTAGGCTCAAGTCTTTTATATAGCTCCATATAAAAAAGTTTTTCTTCTTTTAATTTATTCGCAACAAGCTGATTGCTGATGGTAGCCAACCCGGCGGCTGTGACCCAATGAAACATTCGATTTGAGTGAAGAAGCTTACACAGTTTTAGCTAAACAATTGAAAATCATTTGTTTTTTTTAACAATCCGCTTGCTTGATGAAAATTAATGTAGATTTAGCTTTTTCAATTTTTCTTGAAGATTTTCTTATTTAACCCTATGGATGCTTTACCTTATTGAAGAGAAAAAAAAATTCTCTATCTTACAAAACTAAAAAATGTATATGGCGCAATTTAAAAAAAGTAACAAAGACGCCATTAGCCTTAAGCTGTTTGGAAAATAATAGCTTTTTTGCTTAAATTGTAGAAAATATCGTCTCTTTTATTTTTTTATAAGGTTCTATTTGACTAAACTTACAAATAAATCCCCTACAAGTTGGTGCCCTTTTTTGGAAACGCACGGTCGATACTGCATAAGTTGGATTTTGTCATAGGTAGAAAGAGAAATGTAAATTGCTGGAACCTGGGAAATAGAGAAGGGGGTAACCGATCATCTAAACTCTAAAAGAGGTGTTGGTCGAATGTGGGATGTATAAAAGGAATGCAGGAAATAAAAAAAATTGCAAAATTTGCAAAGAGGATTGGGAATGGGGACCCAAAAAGGATGAAGAAGAAGACGAGCTGTCGACCGTAAAAAATAAGAATGCAATAAAGTAACGATCGATGAATTTTTTCAGTAGGTAATCAAAGTTTTACATACAATTTTCAGTTTTAGATCTTGAATAAATCAGTAACTTGTAACCCTAATGATATCGTAGATTAATAAATAATGCAGATGGTTAACCCAAACAACTCAATTACATTATTGTTAATAGTATTAGAGACATGAAAATGGATAATAAATAATACAGTTTGTGTATAATTGCATTTAATATCTTGGTACATCTGTTGAAAATATTTAAGCAACAAGAAAAATTTTGAACACGTGTACAGGGTGGTGACAGCGGCTCTCGTTTGTTATAGGAATTTTCCTGCTTCCCTAATGATTTTACGCAAAAAAGTTTCCAATAAAAATTATAGATCATAAAATTCTGCATCTAAATCAATAAACAAAATTATTTTTATGTGCGTTTTAACTGCAGGAATTAGATATAAAAATGTCGAAAATACTTCAAAGTGGCGATAAAGTCATGGATTTGAAAAACACTTTCTAGTTTCGTTTGTTCATTAATTTGTCACCACCTTATATTTGATTATTATATGTAATACATAGAAAAGCTAGAAGTAACCTACTTTAATTTTACTTTTACAACCAGTGCAGAAATTTTCACATGTTGCAATAAGACTGCTGCTGAGCAAAACTTATAAAATTCTATTCTTCATTGACTTTTTAACGACCCGCTTTTAAAACAGAACGGGGACAAATATGAATTTTTAATTTTTAATTATTTACGCCACAGACAACCTAAATTTAGATTGCATCAGGTACATCGATATAGAGCTACAGGTACATTAAAGTAACCATGGATTATTCTTTGGTAAAAGTAGGTTGTTTTCAGCATTTCTTGAGAATTTTAAATTATTAAGCAAGTAATTTAAAGCGTTTAATCTTTTTTCATTCTTATTATTCTTAATTTCGTTCTTTGGAGACATTTCATCACTTGCCGACATATCTGTATCTGAATCTATATAACGAATAAAAAACTTAAGACTATTGTTGTACATATTAATTAAATTGTTATTACCAGCTTGTCTCAGTTTGGTATTTGTTAATTTTTTTCGCTTTGTTATTAGGTCTTTTTTGCTACTGGTGCACACTATCGGTTCTAAAACTACATACGTATTTCTTCTCGTTAAATGTGAACGTTTTAATAAAGTTTTATGGGAATTATTTTTTAAATAACTTGGAGTTTGAAACACTGGAATTCTTGAAACACCTCCTACACTATTTTTATCTGATGTGTCTGAATGATAGTTTACAGAAAAACTTCTATTCGTATTCTTAAAATTTTGAACTTTTTCTCCTATAGCTGGAATTTTTGAAAAAGGGGTGAATTTTTCAAAATCATTTTTAATTGTCGAATTTTTTTCTTGTTGGATAGTTTTATCAGAACCACTATTATTATTTTCTATAACTGTGTTATATCTTTTAAAAATACTGCGCTTTTGCACTGCAGTTTTTTCGTTTTTGAAATTCATCCCAGAAATAAACCGAGAACCGCACATGTCGTCAACTTGATGGTTGACAACGAAATGGAATCAGATAAAACTAACATAGTTTAAATCAATTCGATATTGTTCGATTAGTCGTAATTACTTTTTTATGGATTGCGTGTTTGTAGAACATAAAATTACCAATTACATTAGCTAAATTGAAATATCATTACCTACTTTAAAAAAATAGTTATGTTTGAATCTATTTCTCTTACACATTGTAATTATTGTTTATAAACACATTTATCTACATTAATTTTTGTAATTAATTCAATTTTAATTTCTTCATAAGGTTTAAATTCAAGCGTGCATAGTAATGAATAGTGTGCATTTCATCCGCAAAATTTATATGTATTTTAATGTGGTGGCGCTGATGACAGCTCTGTCAAATACTAATAAATTTGAATATTTCTCTTTCGCAAATTTAATTTTTTTTCGAAAATTCAACTAATTGGTCTAGTTTTTGTGTATAATGCGCTACTATAGACCAATGTCCATCATTTTCTACATTGATCTGTTTTAAACTCTAAAGAATAATCAAATTGTGTGCATTTTTATAACTTCTTCGGCCCTATTAAGAAAACCACAAGTTCAAAAATTTTCAAAAAATTACAGTATTGGTAGAAACTCGGTTAAATTTTGTAGAAATAAATTGAGGAAATTCTGTACTTTACTTTGGTAATAAATTGCAAAAAACCTCTTTTTTACCGTTTTCTTGATGTTATCCAAAAACCACAAGTTAGAGTTCGATGAAAATTACCTACTATGTTGTTTAACAGTAGGTATTACATAACATATTTTTTTTCAAAATTTTTGAACTCGTGGTTTAAAAAACGCAGTCTAAACTTAAACCATATGGGGTGCTGGGTAGCGATAGGGGTAGTTATTTCTTAGCGGGCAACGCTAAAGGCGAGTTCTCACTACTCGAATTTAGTAAATCAACTTAGAGTTGATTAACAAAATTCATTCACACGGTTAATTTAATTTAATTTTAGTTGATCAACTAAATTCAAATTATTACCCTCCTTAATATTGGGAGAAGGTTGGTTCAAGTCGAGCCGCAAATTTTAACATAGTGTAACTATATTAGGTAGGTACCACTGAACTGTATTAAATAATAGAGTTCAGTGGTAATTCTTTATATGAGCAAAATGAAAATTTTGTATTTATACAACTCTTTTAGAAAAAGTAACTTTTTAATCATCCTGTATACATAATGTTGTCAAATGTCAAAGCGACTTGCCGACTTGTGGTGACAGTTGTGAGAAATGGCAGAAAACGAAGAGGTTTGTTTCACGTGTTTTCAAATATAAATTTTAAATTTACTAAACATTATGATAAACTATTTCAAAATTATTTATTTCAGCTATCAAAAGCTCTAAAAGATTTACCATTAAGGATTCAGAGTACTAGTTTAAAGTTACGAAAGAAGGTTATCAACGATGTAATTGATGTTTTGGGACATCCCGGTAAAATTTTCGCAAATAAATTTAATTACTCAGTTTTAACGTTTATATATTTGTAGGAATTAACGAGAACTTGGTAAAAGGTTTATGTAAAATCATTCAGTTAACTTTGCTGAGGTATCGAGATGGAGTATCACAGCACTTGGTTCTAAATTTGCTTTGTGAACTATTAAAACGTTATCCAGAATGGACTGTAAACGCTACAATATTTACTTTAGCCGATGTAGCGGCGCAGTATAAAAATCTTACAGCTACGTGAGTTGTTGCACATTATTTAACAACGTATTTTTCATTTTATCTTTGATTTAGTGCAAGTACTTCGAAGACCGCATTGACTGCTCTGAAATGGTCATGTCTTGTATTTTCGAAAGGGTATAAAAATGCATCTGATTCAATTAAAAAAGAAATTTTGTCATTGGTTAATTCTCAAGCTGTGTTATTATGTGCTGTTATTTCCTCTGGTTGTGCTAAATTATCTTCAAAAGCAAACAATATGGTAAAATTTATAAACACGAATTGGTTTTACACTAAAAATATGTTCCTTTTAGTTATTTCATTTATGGTCAACTGTTGCATCAAGCGAAGAGTTGTATTTTGATTCATTGAAGAAATTAGACCAAACTTTTTTTGTACCTGTGTTAGCGTCTACATTAATAAAATATTTGTCTACTAAAAACACAAAACTGCTTCAAGAATGTGTGGTAAGAAAGGAAACAAATTTATATTAGTTTTACTAATCAAATATTCTTTTAGGATTTTCATTTAGATACTTTCATAAAAACATTGGTTAGTTCAAAAACAAAACCGTTGAATACAATTATTCAATCTTGTTATCCATTATTAAAACATGTTACACATGAGCAGTTTAAGACAATGCTTTTACCAGCACTTCAAAAGGCTATGTTGAGGAATCCAGAAATTATTATTAAATGTGTTGAACTTGTTGTTTCGGGCGTTCATTTAGATTTAAGCAATTATTCTTCAGACATCGGCAAGAGCTTAATTAGTAAGTTGTAATGTTGTATGCATGCGTTTTGCATTTTATTTAATAAAAATTAGATTGTTTGTATTTACTTATGTTTACCTTATAGTCAATTTACACTCAAAAGATGACACGACAAGAGAAGAAGCAGGAGATGCTTTGAAACAGTTGGCTCAACAGTGTAGCGACTCTGGAGCAATTGAAGCATTGTTGAAACAAGTCTTTGCCGTATTTCATGGTTCGGATGGAAAGTTAGCAGTTATTGATCATAAAATCAGTGTATTACAGGTATTCATTATACAGTTGTTGTTTACCAATGAATAACATATTTGTGTTACAGGGTTGTGGTAATTTAAGTTACAATGCAGTTTCTGGAAGCAGTTTGCAACAGTTAATTAGTTTTGCTGCAGATCATTTTATTAAAGTTTTAGAAGTTGAAGTTCATGAAAAAACTTTATGTCACGCTTTAGACATGTTGTCCTTATGGGTGTCTAAATTTAGCAACGAAGTTCCAAAAAAAATCATCGATTGGTTTAAAGTGAGTGTTTTACATAAGGCGATTTTAAACTAATTATTTTTTTTAAGACTGGATTAGGACTCAAAACATCGACTGTATTAGTGAGGACTTCTTACATTCAGTGTATGTTGGCTTGTTTTAATTCCAATACGATAGCACAAGCTACGCCTTTAATTAATAGTCTTCAAAAATCGGTGGATCGAGCAGTTGCACAACCTTCTCTCACTGCTGTTGTTACTGAAGGTTTATGTGCGGCTTATTTACTTTTAAAAATAGCAAATGTAGAAACAAGCGACGAAAATACGTTTTCAAATTTAAAGAACGTTCTTTTGGATATGGATAAACAACTTTTTATTTCTGAAAAATATTTATCAACAGTAGATGATGATGGTAAATGTTAGGTATTGAAATTGAACTTATTATAAGCGTTATTTTCTAGTTTTGTTGTATGTTATGTTATTGTGTGAAAAACTGCTTCTTGAACATTCTGCTGAATTAAATAAGGAAGTCGAACCGTTGCATAGAGCAGTGTTGATCTGTTTAAATGCATCATCAGTCTCTGTTCGAACAAAATGCATTTCTTCTGTAAAAAGAGTCGTAAACAGTCTTGGTGGAACTTCTAATGCTAGAGCTTTACTCAAAGAACTAGTGAAGTTTTTAGAAACTGCTAAAATTTCTGTAAGTGTTAATAGTGGTTTTTAATATTTAGCACTAGAATTTCAGTTATTATTATCTAATTATTTTGCTTTTAGTTAAAGGAGAACGGCGAAAATCGAGATCAAAACGAAAATAAAGAAATATCGCCCCATGTTCTTGTTGAATGTATTATTAGCTTATTTGTAACGTTTGAAAGTGAAGAAGATACTCAATTAATAGTGTTAGATTCACTTTTACCTACACATCATCCAGCAATCATTACAGTGGCTCCTAATTTATGGCTCAAAATAATTAAACATTCTAAATTGAATCCACGTGTCTTTGTACAACGAAACATCGACGCTTTGAAAACTTTATTGGTTGATAACTTTTCACCAACACCTGTAAGTGTTTTTTACTTTTAACTTTTTCCAATCCAAAAAAAAGTTGTAATCGAGAAAAAAATAATAAATATTTTTTTCCATATCTCGACGTTTTGAGTCAAAAATGGAAAATGGTTATTTTAGCGTATTTGCAAATTTCAGCCAAATTCAATATTACTGGGCCATAAGATAGTACATCTGAGCCCCAATTGAAAAAAAGAATTTCAAAGTTTTTAATTCAAAATGGCGGCCAATTGAACAATTGTCCCATTTTGTGGTTTTTCCCTTATAACTTGGCCGGTAATTATTATTATAAAAATTTCAAAACGGCGCTGTACAGCCAAAATATAGGGCTTTCGTTCTAGCCTAGTCGAATTTCTAAATTGTTTTAAAATTGCCTACCTTTAAGGGGCCAAAGTGGGTCAAAATTTTGAAATGAATTTTCTCTAAATTTCCTCTGCCATATTTTTTCTTTTTTGGATATGTTACAGACAACGTAATGCTCTATGGAAATATTAATTTTTATCAAAATCTCTCGAGCCGTTTTGGAGTAACGATTTTTTGAATGTCAAAACTTCAAAAATCTCTAATTTCTTTTGTAATAGAAATGAAAACTTGAAAATGGATATATGTATCAATTCCATGAATATCTATTATTTGACACTATTTTCGGTTAACAAAACGCTTCTGGTTAAACCGGAAATTAGAAAAATATCAAAATTTTTAGGAAATTTTTTAAATTTTTAGTTATAAAAAATTTTTTATGAAATTTTTAGTATATTTTTGGATATTTTAAAAGATTGTAAAATTAGCTATTACACTATAGCAAACACTTTATATTTTGACTTCCGGTTTTACCGAAAATGGGATCAAATTTCTTAATTTAAGTAGAACCCTGTAAATTTTTCAATATTTTCAAAGCTAAATTTTTTTTTCATTCAAAATTCAAGATATAAAATAATATTTTGAACTTCAATTTATGCCAAAATTATAAAAAAATGAAATTTTTGAAACAGTTTGTACCTAAAAATTCTGTTTAACACACAGAAGTCCCAGGTTCAATCCTTGACGGACTGATTTTTTTAATATAATGTAATTTACATTAACATAACAATAAATTTAATACAAAATTACAACATTTGATGGACGGAAAAAGTTCCTCGTATGGCCAAATCCGTTGTTTTTTGCATACTTAAGAGGTTTTGTTATGGTAACATCAGAGTTTTTGAAAGAATATCATGTTAGTGTTATTAAATTTTTTTTGTAGATTTATGAAAATGCATTAGCAACAATCGTTCACTTAGGTGGCGCCGAGATAATATCTAGCATAGTTGACTCTGTAAAGCAGTATTTAGACGATCGTAGAATAATTCAAGTAACTAACGACGAATATTTTACATTTTTAACACCAGAAGGTGAACTTTACGACAAAAGTGTTCTACCAGAGTAAATATAATTTTATTATTACATCATTCAAATAGTCATCTTTAAAAAATTTTAGTGATCAAAATAACACAACAATAAATATGAAAAGAGAAAGCAAAGCTTACAGCTATAAAGATCAATTAGAAGAGATGCAATTAAGACGTGAATTAGAAGAAAAAAAGCGAAAAGATGGTAAAATTAAAGAGCCTCAGTTCACTACAAAACAATTAGAAGCAATCAAAAATCAAAAAATTAAAGAACAAATTATACGCGATAGATTAACAGAAGTAAGTTAAATTCTAACATTATCCACTCATGCAGTTAACTTCCTTTCAGCTAAATTCCATAATAGTTAAGTGCGTTTCCTTAATTAAATCAGCATCAACTGGAAATCCAATCGAACTATCTTTATTTTATAAAGACTTACTAACAAGCATTTCAAAAAATTTTCAATCTCCATTAGCTGCACCTTACTTAACGAAGCTATTTGTTGAGCTTCGTCAACCAGTTTTTCCTTCAAATTTGCGCTCTTTAGGCGAATTAATTGCGCATGTTACTTTGCGCCTTTTAAAACCTCAATGTGACTTGGATGCGGCTTGGGAAGAAGAAAATCTAAATAATGCCATGATTAGAAGCATTCATTTAATACGACAAAAGACTCATAAAAAGTTAGATGAAGAAGAAGATCCTAGTATTCCGCACGATCATTTAACAAGCTCAGCAATGTGTTACGCTTTTACATTAATAAAAACGGCCATGTTGTCATCTGTAGGCGAACAACAAGAACAGTTAATTCGTGATTGTTTGCACATCATATCTGATCATTCTAAATTACGAAATAATGATGAAAGCAATAAAATTAATTTGTATCATCCCAACTACTTACCGAGACAACAAATGTTCGTAGTCCTTGTGGAACTTATCAGTAAGTTGTTTATTTTTTTTTAAGTTTTGGTTTAAAACGATTTTATAGGTACAACATCAGGTCGAATACAATCTCAAGCAGAAGCTTGTTTGTTGGATGTCGCTGCTTCTGGAAGTGGAGAAGATGATTGTGCACAAGCCACAATGGAAGAACTAGACGTTTTATTAATGGCGCTTCAAAATCCAAAAGACGTCGTCAGAGATTCAGCGCTTAGAGGTTTATCAGCTATGATTCCCTCAATTCTCTCTTTTGGAGCAAATTACGAATTTACTTTAAGAATTAGTAAAAGAATATGGGTTGCTTGTTTCGACATTAACGAAGAAAAT
Source organism: Malthinus seriepunctatus (assembly GCA_963924605.1). Lineage (NCBI taxonomy): Eukaryota > Metazoa > Arthropoda > Insecta > Coleoptera > Cantharidae > Malthinus > Malthinus seriepunctatus. The sequence continues at coordinate 12,171,664 of OZ004602.1, read as the reverse complement.
CAGTAAATATAAAAATTTCCCCACTTACAAGTTTAAATCTGTGTTTTTTTAGAGAGTTAGCTAAAAAGCTGTGGAAAAATGCGTATTTAAATTTCCCAAGTTATCTGTACAATGAACTAATGAGTGATATTGAACATCCGGTCGAATGTGTTCAAGAATCTGCAGCTCACGCTTTAGCTACACTTGTGGAAGAAGATAAAGAAAATATAAAAGAAATAATAGATTCTCTTCTCGAGCTTTATAAGGCGAGACGCGTGATGGTTCCTGCTGAATTGGACGAATTTGGTCGAGAAGTAAAAAAACCTATTGACTTATGGGGACCTCGTCGTGGTATTGCACTCGCATTATCACAATTAGCGCCCTTAATTGAACCATCTTCGATCGGAGAATTAATAGAATTTTTTGTATCAACTTCTCTTGCTGACAGAAAAGAAAAAGTTCGAAAAGAAATGTTAGGAGCTGCTCTTAAAATAGTCGATCTACATGGAAAAGTAAGCATATGATATTCGTGTATGTTGGGTACAAATTATCGTTTTAGGAACATGTTTCAACATTATTACCTGTCTTCGAAAACTTCCTGGATAAATCTTCAAAATCTGCTCAATATGATGCTGTGAAACAAGCCGTTGTTATTTTGATGGGCTCTTTAGCAAAACATTTAGATAAAGATGATCCTAGAATAAAGCCAATAGTGCTTCGACTTATATCGGCTTTATCTACACCATCACAAACTGTACGTAGTCGTTTATTTTAAAAGCAATCTCTTCTTTGTTCAAAAATAATTTTAACTTTTTCCAATCCAAGAAAAAGTTGTTATAATCGAGAAAGAAAAAAAATAATAATAAAAATTTTTTTTTGCGTTTCTCGACGTTTTGAGTCGAGAAGATTCCAAAAATCCAAAAAAAAAATTTCGATTTTTTGAACTGAAATGTCCGTCTGTCTGTTACAACTGTGGGGCAAAAACTACTGAACCGATTTTGATGAAATTTCGTTTTAGCCACTTTATAATTATTTCATCGGCAAACTAAGCTTTTATAAGAAATCTATACACGGTGTTCAAAAATAAGGTGGTTATTTGGGGCGAATATTTGCAAATTGGGGCCAAATTAAATTTTACTTGGCTATAAGATAGTACATCTGAGCCCCAATTGAGAAATAAAATTTCAAATTTTTTTTATCAAAACGGCGGTTAATAGAACGATTATCCCATTTTGTGGTTTTTCCCTTATAACTTGGTCGGTAATTATTATTATAAAAATTTCAAAACGGCGCTGTACAGCCAAAATATAGGGCTTTCGTTCTAGCCTAGTCGATTTTCTAAATTGTTTTAAAATTGCCTACCTTTAAGGGGCCAAAATAGGTCAAAATTTTAATATGGATTTTCTAGAAATTTCCTCTGCCATATTTTTTCATTTTTGGATATGTTAGAAGCAACGTAATTCTCTATCGAAATATAAATTTTTATCAAAATTGCTGGAGCCGTTTTGGAGTAATGACTTTTTTAATGACAAAACTTCAAAAATCTCTAATGTCTTTTTTAATAGAAATGAAAACTTGAAAATGGATATATGTGTCAATCCCATGAATATCTATTATTTGACACTATTTTCTGTAAACAAAACGCTTCCGGTTAAACCGGAAATTACAAAAATATCAAAATTATTAAGAACATGCTGTATATTTTTTATAATTTCGAATGCTCGTTAAATTAGCTATTACACCATACCAAACACTTTATATTTTGACTTCCGGTTTAACCGGAAATGAGATCAAATTTCTTAATTTGAATAGAACACCCTGTATATTTTTCAATATTTTGAAAGCTTGTAAAATTAGCTTTCTGAAGATATAAAATAATGTATATTTTGAACTTCAATTTTTGCCAAAATTATAAAAAAATGAAATTCTTGATTCAGTTTATGTCTAAAAACTCTGCTTACACACTGAAGTCCCAGGTTCAATCTGGTTCAATCCTTGACGGAAGCAATTTTTAAACAAATTTTTTTGTTTCATTTTTTAATATGTAATTTACATTAACATAAAAATAAATTGAATACAAAATTACAAGATTTGACGGACGGAAAAAGTTCTTCATCCGTTGTTTTATCACTATGAATGAGCCACTAATAATTCACCTTCTATATTGATATAGGTGCAAGAATCTGTTGCAAACTGTTTACCTCCTTTGATATCTTCTGTAAAAGAAGATGCACCAGGTTTTGTAAATAAACTCCTTCATCAACTGCTGAAAAGTGATAAATATGGCGATCGTAAAGGAGCGGCCTATGGTTTAGCTGGGTTAGTTAAAGGCATGGGAATTCTTGCTCTTAAACAGTTAGACATCATGACCAAATTAACAGAAGCGATACAAGATAAGAAAAATTACAAACACAGAGAAGGTGAGCTTTTAATTGAAAACAAAAAAAAATTAAAATTCTTTTTCCAGGAGCGCTTTTTGCTTTTGAAATGTTATGTCAAATGTTGGGACGTTTATTTGAACCGTATATTGTACACGTTTTACCTCATTTGCTCTTATGTTTCGGTGACTCGAGTCAGTATGTTCGAAATGCAACGGATGATTGTGCTCGAGTTGTTATGAGTAAACTTTCGGGACACGGAGTTAAATTAGTATTACCATCTTTACTGGCTGCCTTAGAAGAGGATTCGTGGAGAACAAAAACTGGTAAATTGTATTGGGTTTAATTTTAATGTTCTTTAATTTTTGAATTTTAGGATCGGTCGAATTACTAGGTGCCATGGCTTATTGTGCTCCTAAACAGTTGTCTTCTTGTTTACCTAGTATTGTTCCAAAGTTGATAGAAGTTTTAAGCGATTCACATATGAAAGTGCAAGAAGCAGGCGCTGAAGCTTTGAGAGTTATTGGTTCAGTTATAAGAAATCCAGAAATTCAAGGTAATTTTATTAAAAAAATTTTTACTATGAGATTTGTAACGTAATTTTTTTAGCTATTGTACCAGTTCTATTACAAGCTCTTCAAGATCCGTCCCACAAGACTTCAGCCTCTTTGCAAACTTTATTAGACACTCAGTTTGTTCATTTTATCGATGCGCCATCTTTAGCTCTTATAATGCCCGTCGTTCAAAGAGCATTCATTGATAGATCTACAGAGACACGTAAAATGGCTGCTCAAATTATAGGAAATATGTATTCGCTCACAGATCAAAAAGATTTAGCTCCTTATTTACCTACAATTATTCCAGGATTAAAGACATCATTACTTGATCCAGTACCTGAGGTAACTTCTAAATTTTTGAATTTAAGTTCTCTCTGTCTATTTATGCCTCTTCTATGAATGTCATCTGTCAATCTCATGTTATTTCATCTCATCTGTCATTCGTTTCTATTATATAACTGTCAATTTCCTCTGTCATATCATCTCATCTCATTTGTCAATCTCAACTGTCATCTCATCCAATCTGTCACTAATCCTATCTGTCAAGTGATCTATGAGATGAAATGACCGGTGATATGACAGATGAAATGACATGGGTTGACAGATGACTCCTCTGACATACGAAATAAGAGATGAAATGACTTATGGCATGACAGATGAAATGACGTATGGCATGATAGATGAGCTTCCCCGCCCCCCTATGGTGACAGATTAACATTTGACATATAGTAACTAAGGTAACAGATTACCCCCAATTCCCATCTCTCTAAACCAATCTCTGAAATGACATATAGGATGACAGATGAGTTGACAGATGGAATGATAGATATAGGAATTGCCAAATGTAAGCGACCTTATATGCGCAGAAGAGCAAGTGTTCAAGCTGTAGAAAAAGATGCCCAAACATTGTTTTTACAATAGTTTTGACGTATAATCAGATTGACATTTGACTATGACACATAGTAACTTACGTAACAGACCACTTCCTATTTCTGTAAACCAATCCTAACCCTTCTTTCCCCACTCTCCTTCTCTCTAAACCAATCCCTGTCCTACTTCCTTTACTCTCTTTTTCCTCTTTTTATACCTCTTTCTCTTTCGACCCTTACTGCGAATTTTTGATGATCCATGTGTTTTTTGCTGTGTGGATTTCAAAATTTTATTTTGTAGGTTCGTAGCGTGAGCGCTCGAGCTCTTGGAGCAATGGTAAGAGGAATGGGCGAATCGAGCTTCGAAGATTTACTACCTTGGCTTATGCAAACTCTTACATCTGAAAGTAGTTCTGTCGATCGTTCTGGTGCTGCACAAGGTCTCTCTGAAGTTGTAGGTGGTCTTGGAGTTGAGAAATTACACAAACTAATGCCAGGTATAAATAAAAACCTTTTTAGCTGAAAAACATTAATACGTTGATGCTTTTAGATATTATATCTACTGCTGAACGAGTCGATATTGCTCCTCATGTTAAAGATGGATATATTATGATGTTCATTTATATGCCTGTTGTCTTTCAAGCAGAGTTTATGCCATATATAGGTCAAATAATTAACCCCATTCTTAAAGCTCTTGCGGATGAAAATGAGTACGTTAGGGATACAGCACTTAAAGCTGGACAAAGAATTGTTACTTTGTATGCCGATACGGCAATACTTGTTTTATTACCCGAATTAGAACTTGGTTTATTTGACGATAATTGGCGTATACGTTATAGGTAAAAACCAGAAATTATTTTATCACAAACCACTTAATAAATTTCTTTTTAATACAGTTCAGTTCAACTGCTAGGAGATCTTTTGTATCGTATTTCTGGCGTTACTGGTAAAATGAGCACAGAAACAGCCAGTGAAGATGATAATTTTGGAACAGAACAATCACATCAAGCAATTATAAGCTCATTAGGTGCAGAAAGGCGTAATAGAGTACTAGCTGGTTTATACATGGGACGATCCGATGTAGCTTTAATGGTCCGACAAGCTGCTTTACACGTTTGGAAAGTAGTAGTTACAAATACTCCACGCACATTAAGAGAAATTTTACCTACACTCTTCGGTTTACTTTTGGGTTGTCTCGCAAGTGATAGTTACGATAAACGACAGGTAGCGGCTCGAACACTAGGTGATTTGGTGCGAAAATTAGGAGAAAGAGTGTTACCTGAAATAATTCCAATTTTGGAACGAGGCTTACAGTCAAATCAGCCTGATCAACGTCAAGGCGTTTGTATCGGTTTATCAGAAATTATGGCATCAACTTCAAAGGAAATGGTGTTGACGTTTGTTAACTCTCTTGTTCCAACAGTGAGGAAAGCTTTGTGTGACCCTTTGCCTGAAGTACGGCAGGCAGCTGCTAAAACGTTTGATAGTTTACATTCGACAGTAGGTTCTAGAGCTTTGGACGATATATTGCCTGCCATGTTAAATCAATTGGTAATGTTGAAGTTTTTATTTGTTATTTTTGTTCATTTGGAAACGTATTTTTAGAATGATGAAGATCCTGATATTGTAGAATGGACTTTGGATGGTTTGAGGCAAGTTATGGCTATAAAATCAAGAGTGGTTCTTCCTTATTTGGTTCCTCAATTAACAGCTACTCCAGTTAATACCAAAGCTTTGTCAATCTTAGCTTCTGTAGCGGGAGAATCGTTAAATAAGTATCTTCCTCGCATTTTACCAGCTTTGCAAATTGTGCTATCTATACATAAAGGAACACCAGAAGAAGCACAGGTAATGTGGCGTAAACAACCGTCTTTCTTTTTAATTATAAGTAACTTTTAGCAATTGGAATATTGTCAAGCAGTTATACTGTCTGTAGTTGATGAAGCGGGTGTTCGCACAGTTGTGGACAATTTATTAGAAAATACACGTACAGACAACGTTTGTCAAAGGAGAGCAGCTGCTACTTTGTTATGTTCCTTTTGCGCAAATTCGAGAGCACAATACATTCTACATGTGCCTCAACTATATCGCGGTTTGATTCATTTATGTACAGACAGTGATCAAGATGTCCTACAAATGTCATGGGAAGCTCTTAATGCAGTTACAAAGGTATTTAATTTATTGAGAGGGTGGTTTCTAACGAATGAGCGGGAAAGTTGATATTTAAACATTCCGCTTGAAACCGTTAGCGACTTTAATATCAGGTTAATATCCCTAATAGTCATAATTCCTGATAGGGCAAGGTTCAAAGAAGGCAATGACATATTTGTATATAGGAAATAAGAGCCTAATTAGTGAGAAAATATGTCACTGCCTTCTTTGAACCTTGCCCATTCGTTAGAAACCGCTTTCTTAATCACAATGTTGTTTGCTAACATTTTTTTAAAAGACTTTAGATCCCAAACAACAAGCTACATATGTATCAGATGTTAGACAAGCTATTAGGTTTGCTATGTCCGACATGAAGGGTACGTCTGATCTATTACCAGGCTTCTGTTTGCCCAAAGGAATAGCTCCTATTTTGCCTATATTTAGAGAAGCAATTCTTAATGGAGATGGAGACGAAAAAGAAGCTGCTGCTCAAGGTCTCGGTGAAGCAATTAAAGTGGCAAGCGCACAAGCACTACAACCAAGTGTTGTGACAATCACCGGACCTCTTATTAGAATTTTAGGTGATCGATTTAGTGCCAATGTAAAATCTGCTGTATTAGAAACTTTAGCAATTCTATTAGCAAAGGTAATAACATATCAACTATTCAAATACTGGATTACATGTCAAAATTTTTGCAGGTGGGAATTATGTTGAAGCAATTTTTACCACAGTTACAAACGACGTTTGTCAAAGCATTAAACGATTCCAGTAGAGTTGTTCGACTTAAATCAGCTGCAGCTCTAAGTCATTTAATTATTATTCATCAAAAGGCTGATCCACTATTTACTGACCTGCACAATACAATCAAAAACACTGACGATTCATCAATAAGGTAAATTTAAATATTATTATTGTTTGTTTTATTGAAACATGAATTGAAAAAACTTAGAAAAAACAAAAATAAAATTTTTTGAAACAGCGCCATCTCTTGAAAATTATTTGTAATTCAATTGTCAAATATTTTTAAAAATTAACTTTAACTTGTAAAAAGAAGCTAATTGTTAAACGCAACGAACAAATTATAACAGAAAATTTATAAAAACATTACCTTTTTACATTACAAATGCTTAGAAATATCATTTTACGTTACAATTTGTTGTAAATATTTGAGGTTAGAATTTACTTTTACTTCCTAGCATATAAAAGTAGAACTTTAACCTTACTTGTTCAGTACTAAAATCTCAACTTTTTTTGACGTTTGAAGAAAAGCTCTTATTGATTTGTTTACTAACAATTTTCTTTAAGGGAAACAACTTTGCATGCACTACGTGGTATTATAACTCCCGCCGGTGACAAAATGTCAGAATCTATTCGAAAACAAATCTACGCCACTTTAATATCTATGCTTGGGCATCAAGAAGACATAACAAGAAATGCCGCTGCAGGTTGTTTAGGAGCTCTTTGCAAATGGTTAACTCCGGAACAATTAGACTCTGTGTTATCTGAACATTTGCTCAGTAAGTAAATTTTGTAATCATTAAACAGCGTTTAAACGTTCACATTTAATAGATGATGATACAAACGTCGATTGGCTATTAAGACATGGAAGAAGTAACTCACTTTCTGTAGCTTTAAAAGAGTCTGCAAACATTTTATGGGACGAACAATATCAAATTAAAGTCACTCGCACACTTTTAAGTCAGCTTTCAGCCGATAGAATACCTATAACACAATCGGCAGTTCGCTCGTGTGGATATTTATTACAATACCTCATAATGAATGAAGAACCGTTACCGAGTGATTTATTAGTTCCATTTGTTCGAGTAAGTATTAGAAATTAACCAAAATGCTCACGTATTTAAAATTGTTTGTTTTAGACTATGAATAACCCGAGTAATGATGTTAAACAATTATTGACCAAAGTCTCATTACATTTAGCTAGAAACATCCCAATTCAAAAAATGCCACCCGAATTATTAAAACTTCTACTTCCTACTCTTGTAAATGGTACTAAAGAAAAGAACAGTTATGTGAAAGCTAATTCAGAAATTGCGTTAATTGCAGTTCTTAGACTGAAAGAAGGCGATGAAATTTATCAGGTAAATTTTGAATAATTTGTAATGGCAAAAATAACATTTTTTCTCTTGTAGAAATATTTGAGTATATTGTATGTTGGTGCAAGAGAGTCTCTTTCAGATGTAGTAAGTAAAGTTTTAAAAAAGATTATGCATCAACCAGAAGGCAAAGAAGAAGAGTTGGATGATACATTATTAGCATGATCATTTTTATGTAATTTTAATGTTAGTACTTTGTACTTCTTTATTCCTACTAAACTTTTTGTCACACATCTTTTTTCTTCCTTAAAACACAATTTAAATTCGAGTTACCTCAGAAGTGAAATAAAGATCCCCTTTTCTAATTTAGTAACTTAAAATTCTAAAATTTTATCTTCAAATCTTTTATTTTTTTTGAAATGATTAAATTAAAACTTTAAACAAATCAGTTATATACATAAAAAGTGAAATTGATTAGAAAGTAGATGATTAAACACTATGATTATTAATATAAGTTATTCAAGTCCATATAATTTAAGAGTTCTATCCATAGATGTTGATGCTATAAAATGAGCATGTCGTCCAAAATGTACACCAGTTGCTGCAGCAGTATGATCATTAAAAACTTTTAATTCCTGCCACTGCTTACATAAATAAACCCTATAAACGTAAAATAAATTAAAAATTTGGAATGGTTAATAGTTGTAAAGTGTCTTACCGAACGTCAGTTCCAGCAACAGCTAAGTAAGTACCACTTTGATCGAAACACAAATCTTTAATTTGGTATCCTTCATCTAGCTGTAATGTCTTGAAGTTTTTCAATTTTCGCAAGTCCCACAGTTTAACACAAGCATCATCAGCAGCCGTTGCCAAATAATAACCATTCTCAGAAAATGAAATGGATGTTATAGCACCCGAATGTCCTAAAATTTTACAATTAAAATCTTCATTAAAAGAATACAATAATTTTACACACCTGTAAAGTTTGCAACATTTGTTTGTTCTTTGAGATCCCAAATTTTTACTTGCGAGTCGGCTGTTCCTGTGCCAAAAATAAGACCGTCCGGATGAAATTGTGCAGTTGTTAATGCAACATTTGCTTGATCTGCTACTTTTGTCAATAAACGTCCTGTACGAATATCAGAAAATGCCCAATGTTGGTCTTCAGATGTTGATAAGATATAATCTCCAGTAGGGTGTAACGATAACCCTGTTACAGCAGCATCATGTGCTCTTAACAATAAAGTAGTCTGTGATGTTGGAACATTCCAGACACGTATAGTTGAATCTGGAGAAGCTGTTATAACCAAATCTTCATCCGGATGATAAATTACACGAGTTACTTTCTTTGTATGACCTTTTAATATAGCAATAACTTGTTCTGTGTCTTTATTAAAAACTGTCGCATTGCGATCGTTGCCTCCAGTTAAAATTTTACTAGTGTCAGAGGAATGAATATCGAGTGCTAAAATACCAGGTATACTAGCAGAATGTAAACCCTAAAATAAAATTTGTAATTTTAACTTCTATTTAAAATAGAAAACTTACAGGATGAGATGCTAATGTTCTAAAAGATCTCAAATCTTCTTGAGATACAAGCTCTTCGGGCACTGTACGACCGCGTTTCTTTCTTTCTTGTGTTAATACTGTTGCTTTATCTTGTAATTTTTGTATTACATCTGCACTCATTCCAGCTTGTTCTGTAGGTTGATTGGCTATGCCACCAGCTTCAGATGCAAGTGCCTAAAAGGTGAAATTGTAAACATACTGCTGTTTTATTAAAAGTTTAGAACTTACAGGTTGTGGTACTGTTGTAATACCGGCTTGTGGTTTAAGAGTAGCCAAAGCTTCTCTTGCAGCAGTTACTTCCTTGTTCAAACGAGCTATAACTCGACAAGCAGCGTCATGCTGGTAAAGAGCATGGCTTAATTCCTGACGAGCTGTTTGTAACTGCTGGCGCAGAGTAAAAGTATAGAGCATAACAGCATCCCATTCATCTTGTAATAATTTAAGCGTTGCTGGTATGCTTGTAGCACTTGGTGGTTTAGGTTTTACAATAGGCGGTGCTAAAAAAAGTATTTTCTTATAAATATATAAAAATATTAAAGAAATAACTAACTTTTAATTTCAATTAAGTCTTCCACGGTTAATTCTTTTCCACTTATCGGATCTATACCATTTTCTAAAATATACTTTTCTATAATTCTTCTTTCAAATACAGATCCTGAAGTAGGAGATACAACAGGATGTTCAGGAACTTCGTTAGAAACTGTAAAGTTTAATTTAGAATTAAAACGAGTAAAGCTTGCGTTTTTTTTTAGGTTAAGTGGACTTGCCGGCAAATTTTAAAACTTCCTTTTGCGGATAATAACAATAATAATTAAATAAATGATAATAATACTTATGTTATTAAAAATTAATTAAAAAATAAACGTAAATGTTTTAAGTAAATGTATATTATTTAATTTATACTTACTCGCACAACACAACGCCATTTTCCTAACGCACTAACGTCAATTTTTTACTGCAATGCTACCAACTGTTGGTTTCGTTTGTACTTTGTAACCAACGGTGCCAATACTAATTTCACTAGAAAAAATTTAAATTAATGAAATAAAAATAGAATATATATTTAATATTATTATTTATATATTATAATTATACATAATTTCAAATAGTTTTAGAAAACCCGCGAGATATTTTGCCACACAGTGGCTTCTTCAGTGGTGAACTAAAAGACTTAAAACCGCTTGAAGGAACCAAATTCCAACAAATAATAACCACCACTATCAATCATAATGAAATTTACATTTTCGTAGAAAGAAAAAGATAGAATAATACGTATTATTTTACTTATTTTATAACATGGAACATGGAAGTGGTAGTACACTGTATAAGATTCTTAATTAAAACTAATTAAAAAAAACTTGCAAAACCAGCGCTACAACCTTTTCAGTTGCTTCAAGACCAAGAATTGCAGGAATCTCAAGCACACTGTATGAATATTTACAAGAAACAATTTGTAATGACCAGTAATGACATATTAAAATTTTAATTCTGTAGCCGTCGAAGATTATGCTGCAGTTTTCCACAAGTCTGGAATGGATTGTAATAATAAGGCAACTGTGTTATGGGCAGTAGCATCGAACTCGTCTGTTTCGGATGTAGGAAACTGTACAAAATCGTCACATATAATAGTGGATCCTCCTTGAGCTACACCGTGAACCTGAAAAGTTGATTTTTGAAAAACTAATTAAAAGATCGTTATTACAACAAACCTCAACGTAACCTTCTATGGCATCATGAAATGGTTTTCGTAAATTTACTTTAACTAAGACATTATCAACAGTTCTAATATCGAAAGTAACTCCGTTAGGATTAACACTTGCTATTAGACCGGTAACACTTACTTTCTTACCATTGAATTGGGGTAACATGTTACCATTTACGATTTCGCGTGAATTTTCCTTCATTTTTTCCTATTTAATAGGTTTTTTAACGATCGAGTTTTATGAAAAGACAAGGTTAGGTTTATAAGCGGTAAATTATTAATAATAGAAATTTTGTTGTTTTAGGTTTTAGGTTGGTATGACATGTCATCTGTCATCGTTACTTCTTTTTATACGGATGTTTCGAATTTTCAGAACCTTTTGTACTACGTATTTGGACAACTGGTTATTTGGACATGAATTTGAACTGATTTGGATGTTATTTTGTCTTTTAATGTATAGGATGCTATGCAATGCAATATTTTCTTCCACCGTTGTTGCAAATGTTTTTAACTTTTTTCATAAAACAACAATAAAAAGTTGAAATAATATTGATTACTAGATTTACATACGCGAAATACTTATTTTCTTGTCTTAAAAATTGTTAAAAATGTTTGTAAAAGAATGTTAAAAATAAATTTTTCGATAAATTCAAATTTGGCGGTTAATAACATGAAATATCCCTAAATTTCCACCACCATTAAGGTTAGTTATTTTTAATTTATATAATGAGCTCGTTTTCGATCCTACCAAACAGTTTTCACTCAAACACCTTTTGGTGTGTGTGTGGTAAATTTTGCGATTAATCCGCGTGTGAATTAGCAATCGCGGAGTAATTATGGCTTCATTACTTCAATATATCTGACCATGTATTTATTTTCGTTATTGTAGTACATTATTATTATTTCTTTTGATTTAAAATATTTTTTGCCTATTTTGTTTTTTCGATATTTTAAACATTAACCTTAACACCACGAGTAATTTACAAAAAGCGAAAATGGAAAAGAGCCCCGTTGGAAGTAGGGTTTATAAGTTGGTCCTTACTGGGGGTGAGTAAAAAATATTTTTTGTAATTTTGTCCAACTGCGACAGTGTTGTTGTGTCCAATTTTTCAAGTTTACGTAATATTTTGTAATGTGTTTTAGGCCCATGTGGTGGTAAAACGACCGGACAATCGCGGTTATCCACGTTTTTTGAAAATTTAGGCTGGAAGGTAAGATCTTTTGTGTTTTATATTTAGAAAGATATTCAAGTATGTATTTTGAATTTTCATGTTACCTTAAATAGAGAGTTCAAGTTGTGTTATTTTTAGTTTTCATAAAATAGCTTTTTGCTAATTGTAGTCAAATAAGTCACATTTTTGTGATTTAAATTTTTTTGGGGATGGGGTTTGAATACTTTGGAAATGCATCCCTTGTTTGCAGGTATTCCGTGTGCCTGAAACGGCTTCCGTCCTGCTTAGGTAGGTATAGTTTTATTTAATTTTAATCCGACATAACACTTCAAAATTCCATAATTTTTCGAAAAAGTGTAAAATTCCAAATTTTATTACTTTTTCTTCATTTTACACCTACAAATGAGCTTTGTAGTATTTGAAGCTCATCTGCATCACTATCACAAAAATAGAATCGATTCAACCAATATCTAAACGATACTCGGTTCGATAACATTTTCTTATCGTAAGCATGGTTTATGCAAAAATAGTTATTTTAAAATAATAACTTATTGTTTTAGATTTAAATTTGAAGAGGAAATTATTTGAAACGGCTTAACTTTAATTTTGAAATTTACTAAATAAAATAGGCAGATTTTTTGTACAAGACGAGAACTTACGATTGCAAATTCGAACTTCGAAGGAGGCAACTCCATACAACCGACAAGAATGAAGATACAAAAATCTGTTTATTTTATTTATTGTTTATAAAGATAATTTTTTTGCTTTAATTGTATTGAGTACAATTTTTGTTTGGGTGCTGTTACCGATAGCTCTTAGGTCATTAGTTCAAGTTGATGTTTTGAAATTTTTTTACGATTTAATTTCCTCTTCCAGTATATTACTCAATTAAATTAGCAATTTTTATCCGTAAATTTTACATGCGATTTGTATCAAATTCTTGAGAGTTTTTTTTATTTTTCAGTGGTGGTATCAAGTTCAGCGATTTAAACGAAGATCAGGGTGAGCATTTTATTATTAATTAACTTACTATTAACCGTAATTGTTAAAAAGTCTGGTTTTAATTTAAACAGTTTGTTGTATCAAAAAATCAGTTCATTGCGTATAAATAATTCAAAATCGACATCGTGGAGCTGTTTGATTTGTTCGGTATTTGCAATGTTGCGGATGTTTATCTTTAGATATAATTTGTTTCTAATGGTTGCACAGTTCTACTATAAGAAACAAACAATGATAAAGCTATTCTTAAATGTATTGATATTAAATTGAACGTATTATGATTGATATTATTGTTTCTTATCTGTTATCTCAAAAGTAATAATTTGACAACAGGAAGGGAAATTAATTGCATAGACTTCTGTGGGGCATTCATAAGTTATTTTAAAAACCATGAGACGTCTGTCAAACATTTTTTAATTTTTGGGGGTCAAGGAAGGAGTTAGTAGTTCTATTAAATTCTCAGCTAGGTCTATCAAATGTAGGTCAAAAGCTGGGAAGATTTTTCATCTCACAGCTCTTCTCATTTTCTGTAGTAGTATTTTTGTGATCGGTTCATGCAGGTATTAACTTTTTCCAATCCAAGAAAAAGTAGTTATAATCGAGAAAAAAATAATAATAATAATAAAAATTTTCTCGACGTTTTGAGTCACCCTGATTCCAAAAATGCAAAAAAAAAAATTCGATTTTTTGAACCAAAATGTTTATGTATGTCCCCCCCCCCCCTCAGAGCAAAAACTACTAAACCGATTTTGATGAAATATGATTTTAGCCACTTTAAAATTATTTCTTCGACGTAATAAGCTTTTATAAGCAATCTATACAGGGTGTCCAAAAATAAGGTGGTTATTTTGGGTGCATATTTGCAAATTTGGACCAAATTCAATTTTACGTGGCTATAAGATAGTATATTATAAAAAATTTTACACAATTATAAATGTGCGAAGTTTTAAAGTTTAAAACTTTAAAACTTCGCACATTTATAATTGTGTAAAATTTTCTATAATATGTTGTCACAGTTTTAACAAGAATGCTCACTCATCAATTTAATTTGATTATGTGTTTAAATAAGATAGTACATCTGAGTCCCAATTGAAAACAAAAATTTCAAAGTTTTTAATTCAAAATGGCGGCCAATAGAACAATTGTCCCATTTTGTGGTTTTTCTCTTATAACTTGGCCGGTAATTATTATTATAAAAATTTCAAAACGGCATTATACAGCCAAAATATAGGGCTTTCGTTCTAACAAAGTCGATTTTCAATATTGTTTCAAAATTGCCTACCTTTATCGGGCCAAAGTGGGTCAAAATTTTGAAATGGATTTTCTCAAAATTTCCTCTGCCATATTTTTTCTTTTTTGGATATGTTACAGACAACGTAATTCCCTATCGAAATATGAATTTTTATAAAAATCTCTCGAGCCGTTTCGGAAAAATGATTTTTTGAATGTCAAAACTTCAAAAATCTCTAATTTCTTTTATAATAGAACTGAAAACTTGAAAATGAATATATTTAACAATGCTATAAATATCTATTATTTGACACTATTTTCGGTTAACAAAACGCTTCCGGTTAAACAGGAAATTACAGAAATATCAAAACTTTTAGGAACGCCCTGTATATTTTTAAATATTTTGAAAGCTCGTAAAATTAGCTATTACACCATACCAAACACTTTATATTTTGACTTCCGGTTTAACCAGAAATGAGATCAAATTTTTTAATTTAAATAGAACACCCTGTATATTTTTAAATATTTTCAAAGCTCGTAAAATTAGCTTTTTGAAGATATAAAATAATGTATATTTTGAACTTCAATTTATGCCAAAATTATAACAAAAAATATGATTTTTGTAATATTTTATACCTAAAAATTCTGCTTTCACACAGAAGTCCCAGGTTCAATACTTGACGGAAGCAATTTGAAACAATTTTTTTTAAAAAACAAATTTAATGCAAAATTACAAGATTTGACGGACGGAAAAAGTTCCTCGTATGGGCACATCCGTTGTTTTTTTAAATTTAATTTCACTTCGTTCATCAAGATATTGTAATGTCTGGGTGGTCAGTTTAGCTGTATCGTCTACCACAGAGTAGGAAAGTAAACCATAGGTCAGTTTCGGTTTATCAGCAAGGCTTTGGCTCTTAAGTTGTTATCTCATGACTATAAAAATAATAACACATAAAGGCACTTTTTAAGATTTTCAGACAATATAGGTATACGTAGTTATTTTATTTATCTAGTTGGAGATTATTATGCAAAAATTAGTGATAATGATGTATAGTTATTAGGAAAATTTAACGAAATAAGATGATTTTAGTTAGCTTCGTGTTGTAAAATCATTACAAAAATATGTAAAAAAAAGTATTTATTTAATTTTAAACAATTTTACCCACTTTTTACCAATTTATGTCAACTATTTATGATTAGCGCACTTGAAGAAGTAATCGACAATAATTTATATTTTTTTATTTATTGATCACAACAACATAATTTATAATTATATAATTACAAAGTACATACTGATTTAAAGCGACCAAAGGGTTAATTAATATATTAAATAATCAATTAAGCTATTTTAAAAAAATAAGTTTTTAATTTTTAGCTTTTTGGCCTCAAGCTTTTGGTGGCAAAGTCTAATAATGAATCGCCAAATAATTTGGCATTATTGTTAAAAGTTAAATGCCCGTAGCTTTTTGTCATCTTAAATTATGTATAAAATCATTGACGTAAACTAATTTGGTTAAATTGTAATAGGATTTATTATAAACCACAATTTTAATGCAAAGGTTATCACCAAATACCACTTTAATCGGATGTAAAGGAAATCTAAAAATTTTCCCAGTTGACTAAAGTAGTAATCATTCATAGTTAAGTCCTAATTACACTACTTTTATTATATGATTCGACAATTTTTAATTTGATAACCCCTTTTTCTAGTAATTTTTTGTCAAATTAACTTATAAAATATTGATATACATTATTTTGTTTAATTATATAATTATTCTGTAGAACATAATAATTTGATTGTAAATTTCAACTTTTGGCTACCAATTCAATAGATGAGTTTTAGCACGAGCGTTGGTGTATGAACTTTGTCTAGTTAAAGAAAACAATAATTTCACGTGATAATTGATAGTCTCGTGCCCGTGTGAATTTATTGTTCTAATTGTGTTTTATTTACCTTTTCTAATATTCATATTACGTACATCATTATTAATCAATCAGTGTCACTAACGCCCCCGTAGAACCTTTGCGTCTTGACGACCAGAACCGCGAGGGACCCCAAATTAGAGTTACATAATAATTAGCTTTGGAACTCCAAATATTAAAAAAACTTATTTTTACAAAATTTTGTTTTGGCTCCCGATGTCTCGCAATTTTTTCGCCAAATTGTATTTTTTGTGGCACTCAAAGTTTTTTTTTTATTTTCTCTTGAGAAAGGTCAAGGAAGTTTTGTAACGTTAGTGTGCTAAGTCAAGTGCAAGTTAATTAGCGTCTTCGCATTTCTTTGTAATCTAAGAATGCACTTTTTAACTACTCAAGCTCATTAGCTTATTTCTGTTGATGCAATGTGCTATATGGCTTCGACTTGGTTATCTTCGCAAAGAATACATAAAATTACGAAATTGAATGTCAGACAAATACTAACTTATTTGACCATGACCCGGACTTTTTCAATGTTTGTATTTTCGTATTATTACATCGTATTTATTCCCTAAATATTATTTTATAAATCAATTTGAGAGATATCTCTACATCTCTAGTGTTTTTGATTTCATCAAATTTTCCCATAATTCGACTCCTGACGTCATCGGTTATTAGCTAGGAGGTCACCTTTATTTATGAATAATTTAATTAAAACATTAATTTTAAATTAGACGGGTCGTAATGATAAAAAAATAAATTATTAATTACATCTCATTTATTTACAACGTCGCTTTTCGGAAGGCAATGACAAACCACCGAGAGTATAATTATCTATAAAAGCTTTTAAATTAACATAAAGTTGCATAAAAGTGAAATATATTTTAATCCGAGAATTAGAATTATTTCTTAATTTATTGTGTAACGTTGTCATATCAAAGGATTATAAATCTAATTCGGGGATTAAAATATAATTCGCATTTATGCAACAGCTTTAGTTGTTTGGATTTCTCATTCAACTGTACCTAGGTCGTTTTTTTTAATTTTAAAAATTTCACATATCGTTGTGGTTTAGTTAATAAAATGACATGATGATCGTTTTAGATTAATTTAATATTCTGAATTCGATTGTGTTTTGGTTTTTCAGTAGACTACTTAATAAATCGATATAAAATTAATTTGTTTATACCTTAGTACTTGATTGATGAGACACGATACTAGAATTCCCCTAAGCATTACCTGTTATGGTATTTATTACCAATGAGTGTTATGATTGTTAAGACAAATAACCGTATAATTAACTATATATTTGATAATCAATAATTAATTTTAAAGAGTTTTAATACGTTATACTTTGTAGGTCAGGATAAGCCCCTTGATTTGTTTTAATAATTCGAAATAATTAATTGTAAGGAATTCCATGTATAATAAACTCAAATACAGTATTTTGAATCGAGAATAAAAATTTTGGCTCTTAGAAGTCTATACAGGGTGTCCATATAAGCGTCCGGTCTTCAAATAGCCCCTACAAAAGGAGAAGAGAAAAATTAAAAATTCAAAAATGAATTATTTATGACGTTCAAATCCATCATTTGTAATTATTTTTAAAAGCACAGAATGTTAACGGACAGGATGAGATATCAAAATAATTTTTTAATAGAAAACCTTATGCAGTAGAACCCCGTCATAAAGTACCCCTTTAAAACGTTTCTCTGAATATAACGGACTAAATATTTGGTCCCATTTTAATATTTTGTCTATTTATTTTGTTTTTATTAGGGACTTCGGTTATAACATATTAAATTTTTCGGCTCCTGATGGTACGTTATAACGGGGTTCTACTGTATCTATTGTAATTTTTTCTTCTCTACTTAACGATATAATGGGCCAAGTCAATAAAACAAGTAAATACTTAACTTTAAAGGTATTACTTATCTTATAAGTATTTACTTATTTCGAGAGCTTACTAACCTTTTATGGTTCGCTATGGAAATACTATTCGAATTAGAAATAAGTAAAGACTTTACTTGTAAGTATTACCTTTAACTTATAAGTAAAAGCTGTACTTATTTTTATTCACTTGGCCCATTATCATTTTAATTTTGTCTAACAACAAGTCTACTAAAAAATGTTTGTTAAATAGTCACTGGTTCATATCGGGCTCGAAGGACCATATACATTAGAACCTCGTTATAAAGTACTCCTTTGTAACATTTCTCTGGTTATAACGGAATAAATCTTTGGTCCCATTTTAATATTTGGTCTATTTATTTTGATTTTATTACGGACTGCGGTTATAACGTACCAAATTTTTCGGTCCTGATGGTACGTTATAACGGGGTTCTGCTGTAGCAATTGTAATTTTTTCTTCTCTTTTGAACGATATATTATCATTTTAATTTTGCCCATTAACAAGTGTACTAAATGTTTTTTTCTAAAATAGTCACTGGTTGATATCCGGCTCGAAGGACCATGTAAAATGCCTATGTGATTCGATGTTTCGTAATTTATTAAACACAAAAATACTAAGTTTAAAAAAGCTAAGTTTTTCTTCCAAACCGAACGTACTACACAGGGTGGTGACCGGAGCTCTCGATCATAGGAATTTAACGCGTAAAGTCATACTTTGGTAATTTCCTGCTTCTCACTTTATTTTACAAAAAAAAATTTTCAAATGAAAGTTTTAGTGCATGAAATTTTGCATCTAAAGCAACAAGCAAAATTAATTTTGGAGGCTCTATAAAGCCAGAAATTGATTTAAAAATTTCGAAAATTAGCAGAAGATTGCCTTGAAAGCTTGAAACACAAGTAAAAATTGTCAAATGTTTTACGATCTGTTAAAATAATTTTGTTTTGTTTAATTTTTTATTATGACTTTGACTTTATGACTTTATTTTTAGTTTCATTTAATTTAAATTACCATCAAAAATTGTTTTTAAAGATAAAACGATAAACATTTGATAATTTTTACTGAAGTATTTCATGGCAATCGCAATTTCTGCGTATTTTTGAAATTTTCAAATTAAATTTCTGACGTTATTAAGTATCCAAAATTAATTTTGTTTATTGATTGAGATAAAGAATTTTATGCTGTAAAACTTTTATTTGAAGATGTTTATTCTAAAATAAATGGGAAGTCGGGAATTACCCAAGTATGATTTTACATGTTAAATTCCTATGGTCGAAAGTTCCGGTCACCACTCTGTGTTTAGTTTTTTAACAAGGGCCTATGTATAAGTAGTATAGAGATTAAGATTAAGTAAGATTTTTACGTAAACAATAGGGCGTAGTACAGATGGAGGGAGCGAGTGCTCTCTCTCTCTCTCTCTCTCTGTCTCTCTCTCCCCCCCTCTCTCTGTCTCTCTCTCTCTCTCTCTCTCTCTCTCTCTCTCTCTCTCTCTCTCTCTCTCTCTCTCTCTCTCTCTCTCTCTCTCTCTCTCTCTCTCTCTCTCTCTCTCTCTCTCTCTCTCTCTCTCTCTCTGTATCTTTAAAATTGATGCGACCAGATGTTACCAACACATTTTCGTTTCTGCGCATTGGCTCCGCCCTATTCTTTACGAAAATATCTTAGTATACAGCAAATTCAAGCAAATCATGTTAACTAATTTTGACATTTTGAGGCTCACTAAATTGATGCACTCTTAGTACTGTCACTTCCCACTAAAATGCATGCAATTGTAATTCATGTGAATTAAAGTCGTTTGGCCAAACTGTATACATATTTTAGACTGTTCGAATGAGAAGTTGTTTGCAACCGAAATCTTTCATCACTGATTGTACTTTTTAAACGTAGCGTCTACTGAGAGACGATGGGCGCGTTCAGACTATAAATAGAGCAGTTGAGTGGCCATAGGCTGAATGGCATACTTTTCGAATAGATCCCCCATGAATAGATAGTTACCTAGAGCAAAAATAATTTAACCTGAGGTAAGTTCGCGCAGGTTTGACCACGCCCCTTTAATAATTTAAATACGTTGACTACTGCGTTGGTGGGGCTAAATACCAATTGAGGTATCTGCGCATGTTCACAGCTCCTCAGAATAAAATATTTTTGCTATACTCGCCAAATAGACAGATATACTGTCTATTTTTAGAAATAAGTTAGTTTTAGAAATAAGTTATGAATAATAAAATATAAAAAGATAATACAATGGTTCGATATATTAAATTAATACTTCGCGTGATACGCTCTTTAATTTGCTATCTATTATTTCATGTTTTTAGATACTAATAAATGAATGAAGTGCCCTTTTGTGGATACAAATAGTACAAAAATAGAAAAATTTAAATATCCAATTAGATTAGTTGTATTTAAAATATTTAATTAATTAAATTGATTCACTTGTATGACAAATCACAATTTGCATTCTTGAAATAATTTTTATCTAGATATTACGAATGAGTTGCTAAGTCTAATAATGACTTTTTTTAATTGATCACATAAAAAAGCGCCTATTTAGTAAATTATGATAGTGCATACTGCATTATTTTAAAAGTTACGAGGTTGAAAGAATTAAGAGACAAAATTTTAATTCGAATTGCTTTTGTTGTCAGCTCTTTAAGTAAGCACCTTACGGCCTTTCCAATAGAAATAGTTTCAAATATTGATTGTTAAATAGTATTTAAATAATTTTATTTATAATTTTTAAGATGAGCATGCATGTAACCGATGTTTAGCCTTAATAGATTCTAAGAACGATAAAGGTGGTAAGCCACAAATTCAAAATGTTTTGCTATTACCTCAATCTTACTTTTTTAAATATTCCATCATAAAATAGTATTCGACAGCTTATTGAAAGTAAAATCTATTGTTGGGTTTAAGATATTAATGTCAAAACGTATTTTAGTATCCTCATAGATACAGTAGAACCCCGTTATAAAGTATCCCTTTATACCGTTTCTCTGGATATAACGTACTCTTTGGTCCCATTGTAAAACGTTTTTATTGTGTTTGTTTTTTTATTACGGGCGCCGGTTATAACGTACCAAATTTTTCGGCCCCTGATGGTACGTTATAACGGGGTTCTGCGGTACATAGATAGTTTAGTTCTGCTTGGTTGAACTTTTGGGTCCTTGATTCACCACCAACTTCCTTTGTTATTTGTCCTTGTGGCATTTAAGTACGAATTGCTTGTGGCTTTTCTTATCATGAATACATAATGGAAAAGTACTTACAAGTAGATTGATTGTTATAGTATCAGCTAGAAGAATGCCTATGTTATGAACTACAGCCAGTATTGTATGCAATTGTAATGACTAGCTAAGCATTGTTTTTGTTGGGTATAATCGAAATTTTTCCACATCATATTACAATGAGAATAAAAATAATAACAGCAAATTCCGACAAATTTGAAGTAGTAATAATGTAACATCGAAGCTTTGTTATAAATAAAAAATTAAAAAAAACTCCTATCTTACACCTAATTTATAAAATTTTCTGTTGCAGTTTACAATTTCCAAGAAAATTTATTGAGAACTATGATACAAATTGAAAATACATTTTTCAATCTGGCCGAAACGTCATCGAGAGATTGTCTCATTATTTGCGATCGAGGAGCCATGGATCCATCGGCATGTAAGATATCTCTTTAAAAAGATAATCAAAAAATTACTATTAAAACCTTTTTAGTCGTTTCTAAAGAAGTTTGGGACCGAATGATGAAAGAAAACAGTTGGAATAACGTAGAATTAAGAGACAACAGATACAACCAAATAGTACACATGGTTTCGGCTGCTAAAGGAGCCGAAGACTTTTATTCCACCGAGGTAAATATTTCCTATCGATTGAAAAAAAAATTCTATTCTTTAAATTACAGGATCATGCTTGTCGTTCCGAAGGAGTCGAACTTGCTAGGGAGCTAGATCATAATGCTGCAGCTGCATGGGTCGGTCATCCTTACTTTGACGTGATCGACAATTCGACCGATTTTGAAGGAAAAATGAGGAGAATGATTGGTGCCGTTTGTCAAAAGCTAGGTTTGGATACGGGAGACAGGTTACTTACAAATTCGAGAAAATACAAATTTTTGGTCGACGGTCCTCTTGCGAGCGATTCTGCTTTTGTTTCGTTTCAAGACTTCGAAGTCGTACACAATTATCTTCAATCTGAACCACCTAATCAAGTACGGTTAAGAAAGAGAGGACAAAAAGGTAAAAAATTATATTGTAGTAGGTTTCTTTAAGTTTTTTTTTTTATCATTTTGTTATGTATTATTTGAATTTGTTTATGTTAAAAGAAGTTATTATTGATTAGGTTTGATTCATTCCTGTTGTGTAATACAAATTGTAAATAGAGCATAGTTTGGAAAAGATTTTAAGTAGTTATTTTTTTAATACCATTTTTATTGTTGATTACTAACATAAAACACACGGAATTAGTTGATTGGAATTTTTATAACTGGTATTTCCATTAAATTGGCAGCTTCGGTAGCGTGTTAATTGCTTAAGTAAATTGTTATAAACAAAAAGATTTAAGTAAAAACTTATTTTTATTTTGAGCATTGTTTTAAACGTTTTAAAATTTGTTTGCCAAAAATTATAGCATTTTTAGAATTTGCAAATTAATATAGACACTTAAATTTATTTTTAAAAAGCTCGACTTTCAAAATTCAAAATTTTTTATTTAATTTATTTAACATTAATTTACATTTTGTGACTTGCTTTGTAACGTCATTAGTTTATTTTTTTAATTTCCTTACGTAAATTAAATAAAAATAATTTGTTCCAGAGGTAGATTTGTGTTCTCACACTTATACTATCCATTTTAAGCCTTTTTGTGCAGTTAAAATTATGCGTTGTATGACCTAAGCAAAATTTAAAATTCCTAATTCGAAGTGGTATTGAAATGAAAATATTATAAAATCTATTAAAATTCATAATTCGATAAAGTCAACACTAATAAATAAAAATTGGTGATGCATAAAATTATATTTTAACAAGCACAAAAAAATGTATAACAATGAGTATCAATTTATTTTAATGTTAATTTACGTAATATAATTACTATTAGCTCCCATTATTTAAAAAAATTAATTTTGTTACCCTTGACTGACAATTCTGAATAAAATAATGTTAAGGATACATTCGTACCTTAAAAATAAGTCAAAACAGAAGTTTTGGTAATGGAAATATTTGTTACTAGACACGTAAATGTCCTTGCATTTAAACAGTCCATGTCAAATATAAAGCAAGTATTTGAACAGTTTAATTTAATTCTAATCTTATCGTACAATATTCACACTTATATTCCAACTACATACTTAAAAAAACGTTAATTGAAAAATGTTACAATAATTGTGTCCAACACAAAAATTAGTTATTGAAGCAAAGGGAAGTTAAGTTAAATTTAAATTAAATATTTACATGCTCTTTAATAAAACAAATTTAACCCGTCTGTAAATCTAACCAATCGACCTTTCTTTTTTTAATCATTTATAAATATTAAGGGTCATGACCATTTAAAATTGTCGATTTTAAATTAATAGTTGGACAATGTTTTATTTCAGGTCACTTCAGCTATATACACACGGTTAGACGACCTGTTAAACTTGGTCAAGTGGTTGAAGTAAGAACACAAATAACGCATCGCGATTACATTAATTTGTTGGCTCAAAAAGATAGTTCACATTTTACTATTTATAAAAAACGGAGATGTTTTCTCGTCAACAATCAATACTTCCAACTGGACATATATCAATCACCGAGTCACCCCAGGTAAACATCTAAATGTAAATTTATTCTTTGTTTGAATTTAAAATTTTTAGATGTAAAGGTTTGATTCTGTTAGAAACGTATTCGGCGTTGAATGAAATTAGTTTGAGAGAACGATTACCTACATTTTTAAACATAGCTAAAGAGGTGACTGGAAATCCTATCTATTCCATGTTTAACTTATCGTTAAGAGAAGATTGGAAGACATCCAAGAAATTCTGTCGCTCTACATCAGGTAATATATTTTTAGTCGAGGTACTCGAATTCACTAAAGGAGTACAATACGTTTAAAAAAAACTTTCTAATTTTGTTACTTATTTAAAATATTTTTGTTAGGCTTGCAAGATAGTCTAAACCACACCAAGTCAAATGGACATTTAGAAAAGGAAAATATGAAAGTTAATGAACACTTAAATGAGTTACCAGAAAATGAACATAAAATTACAAATGGAAAAGCGTATATCAAATAATGTTTACTTATCTCAACTATTAGTTTAATTTTTAACTAACGTTTTTAATGTGATTTGAGAACTTAATTAGCCAGTTTATGAAAATGTACTTAACATCTCATTTTCAATATTTTACTAATAGAACAATTAGGTGCACATAGATGTAAAAAATGATGTATACATTTAGAAATTATTTTTGTGTAACTATTGAAGATGTAATTATTTAACGGTAGTTAAATCAGTATAAAGCAGAAAAGATTAACAGTATTTATATTATTTATTTTGTTTCTGCAAATTATTTTGTACCAACTCGGATGTATAAATTTCATCTTGCCTTTTGACTGATGTATTTAAATAATGTACTTATGTGAATTTCTTGAATATCTTATATATAAGTATATTTACCAATTTTATCATATAAACTTAAAGACTTACTTGTCCAAATACTTTTTTAGAAAGAAAATTAATGTACACTACAATGTCTACAATTAAATGAAAATATTGTAAATTTATTATAAATGTGACATTATAAAAATAGAATTTAAGTATTGTGTAACTGTAAGCATTTTTCCACACTAATTTTACCATTAAGAAGCAGAATATCTTCTGATTCTGTACCAATTGATGCTGAGATTTGGAGGCATTAGACTTTACTTCTTTGGATTTTTTTGAATAATTTAACTTAAACGTTAGGGTTGATTTAAAATTTCACTTTTATTATAGTTTTTGAACTTTAAAAATATTTTCAGTTCAAGAGCTATGAGTAATGAAAGTAACTACTTCTTGAAGTGTTTTCCAACAACTCTAATTAATAAAGTAGTGATAAAAGTGGAATTTTAAATTACTCCTAACATACTAAGAGACCATTCAAATTAAATTATACAAAAAAAATCCAATAATTCTTAGAAGCCCTGTAAAATGTCACCAAATATCAGCATCATATTCTTCCTCTTAAATTACAAAAATGAAACTTCGAGAGCCTCTAATTAATTTTAACAAGTAAAGTAAGTTTATAATTTTAATAGACTTTTATGTCAGTGTTCATTATCATTAATTCATTACATTTATCTCATTAATACTTAAAGAGAATTAAACATAAAAATTTCTAAAGCAATGAGTGTTTATTACTCAAACACTGAACAATATGAATATGTCAAGTAGTTTCTATTTCAACTATTTGTACTTTTCAATGTCCTCAATAAGTAGTTCTCTTGTTGGTAAAAATAATGCCATATTTTATTGCACTTTTTTTTATTAAATTGTCAATTACATAATTAATCTATTCGCCCGATAAACCTTCGAGGTAACCCAAGATCAATTAATTTATCTTTCGATAAATTTATAATATTTGGTTGATAATGTAATAAAGCTTCCCAACATATTTCGCTTAATTTAGGTATATGTAACCATACTGAAAGGATATCATTGCTTCTGGTAATTTCTTCACCTTCGTAGATACCACCAAAAATGTACATTTTTCCTTCAGGAGATACTCCTGCTGAATGAAAATAAATAGCTTTAGGTAACACACATATTGTAATAAATCTCCATTGCATAGTCGATAATTCTAATCTCCATAAGTCATCAAAAACTATTCTACCATCATAACCACCAGCAATAAAAACGTGAATATCATTTTCGGTTTCTATTTGAACTGCCCCATGGCATCTTCGTGCTTTAGGATATCCACTATTATAACATAATGAGTTTGTACCTAAAACAAGGTAAAGATAACGCATAAATTGTCAATAAAATCAAAATAACTTACGTAATGGATCACTTTTTGTCTTAATTGTATTCCATTCTTTAGTTTCTACATTAAAAACAGGTAATGTTTGAAAATCAAAAGATTTATCTGCTGTACCTCCTCCCAACAAATATATATTTTGCCCATCAAAGGCAACTTCGTGACGATATCTACCTTCAGGTTCGAAATCTGCTTGCCCTCGACAAATATATACATTTTCCCAAACTTTCTTACTAATATTTAACCTACAACACTAAATCTTGTTAATACTTTCAAACAATTAACAAATCTCACCTATGTATATCACACGTATATTCAAAACCGGTTGTACCACCGATAGTATACAAATAACCATTATGATAAACTAAAGCTTGTCCGTATTGAGGAAGGGGGCGTGGCCCGGTTGCATTTACTTCAAACATATGACCTTTACCTTCGTTTAATAGACACATATACAACTGATTACTACATCGATATCCAAAAGGAGAACCGGTGCCACCGTAAACCTACACAAACAATTAGTTTAGACTTCAATATTATCAACTATTTAAATTAACACACCATCAAAAAGTTCCCTTCTCGTATTACAGCATTCGAGGCTAACTCTAGTGGTAGAGATTCTCGACTGCAGTATCTTTTCCAACTCCTTGCAGCAAAGTTGTATCTCCATAATTCTTGAAATAGGGGATAAGAATACATGTTTAATTCTTCAAAATAACTAGGTTCTTCTTCACTTCCAGTTAGTAAGGGATTATAACCTCCGAAAGAGTACAAATTTTTGGTATCGCAAACAATTCGATGACCACTTCTTGGTAGAGGTGTGTTTCGACCTTTACTACACGAAATATTTTCACACGAAAATAACTTAAATGCATAATCATTAACACTTTTATGATTTCCCATATTGAAAATAAAATAAAGCCAATCAAAAATATAAATAAAAATTTTATAAAAATATGTCAAAAACATCCAAAATAAATTTACTTGCACACTTTAAACAATACAAGACAATTTTTGGTTCTGTATAAATCATTTTGCTTAAATCGTTTCAAGGCTGGATTTCACAATCTTTTTAGTTTAACAAGATTAACCTTAAAGTATTTTGATTACTACATCACATATTCTAGGATTTTGATGTGCATTCTAAATTCTTGTGTAGAAATTTATGCAACCTCCAACTCCTAATTATCTAACTAATTTATCTTTTAGTACTTTTTTTGTTTTTAGTTTACTACGCAATGGGGGAAAAGTTGTCAACATGCCAACACTTCATACACGGTGCTTCACTATTTTCAATCTTATCTTAAATATTCGCCGTATTCAAACTGCGGTGTTCGCACGACACATTAAAAAATAGCATCGCGGTGTTTTTTAGTATGTGGCAACCCTGCTTTATTTAGGCGAGTCAGTGGGGCTTGTCAGACGAAACGAAGTTTGAGTCTGACAACTACTGACAAGCCAAAAAACGTACTTTTACAACTTTGTAAATTACTCCGAATGACACATTTAATTTTTTCTTCAAACGTAAAACTGGTAAAACTTATAAAAACAAAAAAAAAATTTTTTTTGAAAAAGTGCCATCTCTTGAAAATTATTTGTACTTCAATCTTAAAAACGCAACGAACAAATTATAACAGAAAATTTATAAAAATAGTACCATTTTACATCACAAATGCTTAGAAACATCATTTTACGTTACAATTTGTTGTAAATATTTGAGGTTAGAATTTACTTTTATCTCCTAGCATGTAAAAGTAGAACTTTAACCTTACTTGTTCAGTAACAAAATGTCAACTTTTTTGACGTTTGAAGAAAAAACTCTTTATTATGCCTATTTGGTATTTGGAAGGTTTTAAGTAAATCCTCTTCAACTTTTCTACAATTTATCTTAACTGGGTAAATTAATACAGTTTGAAAATACAATTACTTTTGTTTTACAAATATTGGTTTTGAATGTTGTTCATGATAAGCTTTCATAACTTTTTTCCCTGGCACAAGCCCTTGCGTCAAACCGGGCCTCTTTTTTCCTTTATTTTTAATTACTTTTTCGGTCGCTAAAACTCCTTTACTATCATTTGAAGCTTTATTTGTTTGTGTTTGATCTTGTAATTGTTCTTTACTTTTTCGAATATCTGAATCGTGAGCGTAAATACAATTGTGTCCAAATCGGCATCTACCTTTACGGTAATTCCAACAAATTTTTTTTCCATTGATCGTTCTAACATTATCTTGAGTATCTACCATTTTAACGTGCTTCTCAAGTATAGCTTGTTTGGCATTTTCTGCTTCTTTAAAAGGATTCGAGAATACTGAATTTTTTGTACTACTAGAACTGGATGCATCACAAAAGTCAGGTGTAGGTAGTTTTTCGGTAATTTCTACTTCTGTTGGGCTAAAACACATGACAGCTGACCGACTTTATATTAAAGTTAAGCTACGTACTAATTAATACCATAACTAATTAATTAACCATTACAGTTGTAGGTATTTATGGATCAACAGTTTTACTTTACCTTATTTGCTCTATCGGTGATTGTTCATCGTCTGAATCTGAATTTGAACTACTACTTTCACTTTCTGATGGAGAAGATTCGCCATAATCTGCCACTAAAGACATTATTTCTTTTTGAATTTATAAAATAAAGTAAGAAATAGGTAATTATTCGATTTGTGGGTTATATTTATTTTGGTTTCAGTTTTCAGCGTTTGACGTCACGAAACGGTATCATAATTTTCTATATTACCATCGTTATTAGTATTTCCTGTGTGGGGGCGCTGCGCTGCATGGATCATAGCGCACCAGTTTGAATTTGACTATTTCACTAGAGTGTATTATAGCGACAATAAAATCAAGTATTCAGGTGACAAAACAAGTACCTTGGCAAAACTAACAACATGGAATCTCAGCGACAATTTTTTTGACGTTTTAAACGTTCAAGTCAGCTTGGAAATTAAATCATTGTCAAACTGACATTTTAGCATCGCATTGCGTTTTGCAGTAAAAAATAAGTTTTTTAAGTGAAAATTGACTTAATTTTCTCTCGTAAAATAGTCATGTCGAATACCACTCAAGATAAAATTTTGTAGGCAAAATTGTTCTCTTGTAAGTATTCAAGTTTGTTTCTTTTTGACAATTTCGCTCATGACATTTAATTAAAAATCACTCGCCGTACGGCTCGTGATTTTTTGACAAATGTCATTCGCGAAATTATCAAGCAACAAACTTTCATAACAATCGAACAATTTTGCCGACAAAATTTTATCTTTAGTGGTATTATATATGAATATTATAAATAAAGCGTAAAAACTTACAATAAAAATAATTTATTATTCAATTTTAAACAACGTACAAAATATTTATAATTAGAATTTTTAATTTTTTATAGAAACTCATAATAAAGTTATCAAACACGTCGACTCCTTTTGTAATTTAGTGCTATTCATTATTGAACATTGATATTCCATTGTAGTATCAGTCTTTTTAATCATAATTCTCGTGTGTGGAACATCTTTCCAATATTTTCCCAATCCGACTATTTCGCTGGACGAATCTTCACTTTCATACCACGTGGTAATTATATTTACAACAACAAATGCTATTTGATACTCTCTAGCTAACAGTTGCATTATGTTTGTAAGATGATTTAGCATGGCGCAATTTTGATTGTAATCTGAACTTTGATAAAATAAAGTGGGTAAAGAATTAATTACTATCAAACGAAGGTTCAAATCATTATTTAATTCATCTTTAATTTCGTATAAAGATGTAACTAATTCGTAATATGTGTTTATTTGCTTAACCAAGATTTTGGACATAATTTCACCGATTTGTTTCTGCAAGGTTTTTCTTAAATATCAGAATTTTTCTTATAAACAAGTCTTACCTCAGAAGTTTGGGTATCCCACAACGTCATTAATTTCTTTCCGCTAAAACTGTTTCTGGTATCGATGTAATATACAGGTTGATTTAGTGTTTCAGCCACATTTTTTGTTAAAGTGAGACAGAATTTTGTTTTCCCGCTCGATGGTAAACCACATATTTCATAAATATTACCACTCATTAAGCCTCCTTTTAAAAGCGTATCTAAGCTAAAAGAATGAAATTAGATCAAATGTAACTTTTAAGAATTGCCTTACTTTGGAATTTTTGTTAAAAGTAAAGCTGATTTTTTAATTAACTCGTTGTAATAATTTAACCCATTTTGACGAAATGCTGAATTTTTGTTAATAAGATGTTTCCTAATTTGTAAGGTGTCCTAAAAAGAAAAGATTTTAAAGTTTTAAAATTTCAATGTGATTAACTTACTCTGTGGGATAAATTTATAATTTTGCAAATATTTTGAATATCGTTATTTAGGAAATCTGACACTGTATAAATTTTATGTTTAAATAGTTCTTCTAAAATATTTGGTTTTAAAAAGGAATGCATTTGTAAATTGAGACGCGACATATTTTTTTTTAGAAAATTCAAATATAAATATTTGAAATTAGCGCAAATAACAAGACGTTGATCATGCGCGAATGGTAAAGGTGGGGATGTCATGCGCACTTGAATCGAGTTCAGCTAGGGCGTTTGCGGCCTTCCAGCGGTGGGATTGTGAAACTGTTCGTCGCCATGTTTGTGTAAGGACTATGCGTCCTTGATGTGAATGTGTAAAATGATGAAAATATTTCATATATCTTGGTGAGTCCTTATAACGTGAGGTACCCAATTATTCCTCGTATTTTAATTAAAACGTTGGTGCATTTATTTTACGCGGATGAGTTCTTTTGGCACGAAAATTTTGTGATTACATGATGGTAAGTTCCACCCGTTCAGCGTATTACGCCTAACATGGCGTCTCTTGGAAAGTTCCTTTGTCTATACAAATAGCGAGGTCACCCAAAATTAATTTTTTTTCACAATATAACACCGATTGGATCAATTGCACAACTTCTCGAATCTTTTCTGCGTAAATTTAGAAATTTTAGCTCGTTTTTTTTTACTTAAATAAATGATCGAAGCGACTCGGAAATTCAACGATGCCAGACATTTGCTATATTAGTCAATACAAATTCCTGCGTCATTAAAGTATCGATTCATAAATAAAAACAACTAAATATTTATAAATTATCATTGTATAATAAATAAATTATAAAAAATTAAAACTTTATTAATTAGTTTTTGCGTTAAGTATTATTTTTAAATTTTACTACGCCCGCCAAATTTGGGAGCGCCAATTATTTTTTTTTAAATTTAAATTTTAAAAATATGTTTGCAATTAATTTATATTATTTTTAATTATTTAATCTGTTATTACTATTAAAGGTAAGGTTAGCTTGTATTTTTAAATATTGTTTTAAAAATTTTCTCCCAAGTTGCTATATTATTTCAAATTTTATCTGTCTAAATTTATTCAAATTCACAAGTTTTTTCAGCTCTGAAGTATTTATAGACTTTAAATTTGGTTAACTTTTTAGAATTTTGTCTACAGTGTTTGTTTGTTTTATAGAAGTTACTGCAATGAGTGACGAAAGTTCGGGGGCAGGGCAAAGTGGTGCTCTGCCCCCACGGGAAAATGTACCTTCCCGATCAGTGGTGGAACATGCTCCAGTTCGAATCACACAAGTGGCCGGCACTCAATATGTTATAACATCACACGGAATGCCAACTTTAACACAGGTAACAATAATTCAAATTACAAAATTTTTAAAAAGCGATTCGTATTAAATTGATCTTTGTGAATTAATTTCAAGATTTTTAACATTCTCTTGACTGCATAATTTTTTTTTATTCACACGTATTGTCAAGGTACATGAGATTTTATTGATTTGTTGCGATTATAGTCAAACTTAATTTTTAAATTAGCGAAAATTAAACATCAAAACCTAACATAAAGCTATTATTTAAAAACTATTTGTCTAAGCCTTTAAGATGTCTACGACATTGTTCGTCTACAATGGAAATTTGTGAATCGTTAAGTTCTTTTTCAACAAACTCTTTAATTCTCTTTTGTTCAGTATTATTTAATTAAATAGTAGTTTTACAAATTTTTTTTTTAAGAAATGGATAACTTCTAATCATTTCACTAAACGTTATTAAACTGCGATTTCCAATAACATCATTTTAACTTTTTCCAATCCATGAAAAAGTATAATCGAGACAAAAAAATAATAAAATTTTTTTTTCATTTCTCGACGTTTTGAGTCTCCCTGTTTCCAAAATTGCAAAATTTTTTTTTGAATTTATGAACCAAATGTCCGAATGTATGGATGCCCCCCCCCCCCCCCAGCAAAAACTTCTGAAGCGATTTTGGTGAAATTTGATTTTAGACACTTTAAAAAAAAATTCATCGGCAAAAATAGCTTTTTTAAGAAATCTATACAGAGTGTCCAAAAATAAGTTGGTTATTTTGGGCGCATATTTGCAAATTTGGACCAAATTCATTTTTACTTGGCTATAAGATAGCACATCTGAGCCCCAATTGAAAAAAAAAATTTCAACTTTTTTAATTCAAAATGGCGGCCAATAGAACGATTGTCCCATTTTGTGGTTTTTCTCTTATAACTTGGCCGGTCATTATTATTATAAAAGTTTCAAAAAGGCATTTTATAGCCAAAATATAGGGCTTTCGTCCTAACCAAGTCGATTTTCAAAATTTTTTTAAAATTGCCTACCTTTAAGGGGCTAAAATAGGTCAAAATTTTGAATTGAATTTTCTCAAAATTTTCTCTGCCATATTTTTTCTTTTTTGGATATGTTACAGGCACCGCAATTCTTTATCGAAATATAAATTTTTATCAAAATCGCTCGAGCCGTTTTGGAGTAATGATTTCTTGAATTTCAAAACTTCGAAAATCTCCAACTTCTTTTATAGTAAAAATAAAAACTTCCGCTTGCGCTTCCGGTTAAACCGGAAATTACAGAAATATCAAAATTTTTAGGAACACTGTATATTTTTCAATATCTTGAAAGCTCATAAAATTAGCTATTACACGATACCAAACACTTTATATTTTGACTTCCGGTTTAACCGGAAATACCTAAACGTTTCTTTAGTGATATTAAAAAAGAATGTGAAATTCTAAGATTTTTTTCTTCATTTCTTACAGCTTAGTGGAGGAAATGTTCAAACAACGTCAGGAAATTTATCACAAGGAAGTATAACGCGTATTATCAGCTTAACACCATCAAGAACTAACAATCAAACTTTAAGACCTAGTATAGCAAATCAAAACATTGTAAATGCTTTGACTAAATCGAGACCTTCTAGTAGCGCGAGATTACAGTTGTTTACTACATCAGAAACTTCGACAACGCCGGCAGCACCTTCTCGTATGCCTGTAAAACGAACGTCTTCGTCGTCCGTAGAAGAAAAAGATAGTTATAGTGTTAAATTACGTAGACTTATAGATCATCGAAATGTAAGGTCAAAAATAGTCCGCGAAAAATATAATGAACACTTAACGGAAAAATACTTTTTGGAAACATCCGGAAATATTTTAGATCTTCCACAATTTGCAAAAAGGCCAAAAACACAACATTATATAACTTATTTAAAAGAGAATATTATTGATTCGAAAGAAGTCATCGATGATGTAGAAATGCAAATTGAAAAAACAGTAATTAAATCAGAAATTGTAACAGATAGTAATTTATCTTCTTCAAGTCAATCGTGCAGTAGTACTACTTCGGTTGTTCAAACAATATCACCGTCTGATACAAAACTCGTTACTTCGAATATTAGTGGATTAAAATCTAGGCCGTCAGTAAATTACTCAGTTAACAATAACCAAGAACAAATTATGGAGAAAGCTAAACAAGAAGCTTATGTAGTTCAAAGGATAAACGACTTACAAAAAGAAGGTTTGTGGTCCGAAAAAAGACTTCCAAAGGTGCAAGAAATGCCAAGAAGCAAAGCGCATTGGGATTTCTTATTAGAAGAAATGGTATGGCTGGCCGCAGATTTTGCCCAAGAACGAAAGTGGAAGAAAGCTGCAGCGAAAAAGTGCGCAAAAATGGTACAAAAGTATTTTCAAGACAAAGCTTTGGCAGCTCAAAAAGCGGAAAAAGCTCAAGAGCAACATCTCAGAAGAGTGGCCGCTTTTTGTGCTAAAGAAATTAAAGCGTTTTGGAGTAATGTCGAAAAGCTAGTAGAATTTAAACAACAGACCAGGTTAGAAGAGAAAAGAAAAAAAGCTCTTGATCAACATTTGAGTTTTATTGTTGACCAAACTGAAAAGTATTCGCAATTGTTAGCTGAAGGAATGAATAAATCAATTACTACTGGGAATCCTGAAGGCCTCAGTGCACCGTCTTCAATAGCTCCATCTCGAACTAATTCTGATGGTGAGTATTTTTAAAACTTTTAAAATCCAAAGTTCGTTAACCTTCATTCTATGATGATATGATACACGCGTCTGAGGGTTTGAGATTCCATTCAACTCTTCCCTCTAGTGATTGACAATTGAGGCATTTGTCTGAGATAGCATAAGTTTCAATTAAGCGCTTTAAATAAGTTTAACATTTTTTCTAAATTTACACTTTTGTTGTTACAGATGAATTTAGGCCCGACGATGATAGTTCAGATGATGAAGAAACTATTGCTCAAGAGGAAGCGACTGGAGAACACGGTCAAGGAGAAGAAGTTGCTGCTCTACAAAGAGAGTCCGAAATGGATTTAGATACGTTTTTAAGCGAATTACCTAAGGATTATCTACAAAATAGAGACAAAATTAACTTGAGTGGTAGTGAAAGCGAGGTGAGTTTTCTTTTTATAAATTTTAATGATAGCAATTTGTTTCTGTTTGCACTAAAAGTTTAATTTGTAAGTAATTTCTGAATTGTTTAGGAAGAAGATGATGGTAGTGATATTCCAACGTCTTCCAAAGAAACAATTCGAAAAGATGAAGATTTTATTATCGATTCTACAAGCGAGGAAGACGACGAAGATACAATCCAAGAACAAGAGCGAACAGAAGGGAAACAAGACCACAAAATTGAATTAAACGATTTAAAAGCCGAAAATGAAATGAGTATTGAAGAGCTTAAGAAGAAATACAGTAATTTACCTCCTATTGCTACTGTAGACGATTCAACATCAGATTCTGACGATGATGTGAGTGCTTATGGAGGTAGTGAAGAATCTTCAGATGACGAATTGAGCGATGTAAATATGGTAATATCTGATGAAGATGAAAGCCAAAACGAAGAAGTTGGTTTGAAATCTTTGTTAGACGACTCTACTAATGCACAAAACGAGGGAGAATTAAAGACTGATAATCAAGATCTTATTGATGATGCTGCAGCTATCGCAGAGAGCATACAACCTAAAGGAAACACTCTTTTAACAACCAGCGTAAGTTTTAATAAATTTTAAACATAAATTTAATGGTTTAGTTTGACTTAACCTTTTTTTTTATTTTAATGATGCGAAACAACACTGTCTGAGGGTTTGAAAAT
Source organism: Malthinus seriepunctatus (assembly GCA_963924605.1). NCBI lineage: Eukaryota > Metazoa > Arthropoda > Insecta > Coleoptera > Cantharidae > Malthinus > Malthinus seriepunctatus. Next base: position 12,135,738 of record OZ004602.1, on the reverse strand, counting down.
CCATTCATTTTTATTCATTCCTTGCATTGATTAATATCGAGGCATTTGTCTGATTAATTAAAATTTCTTCACATGCAGGTGGAGTTGTTTTTCAACTTGTAATAAAATGGTTTGTTTCAGGTTGTCACCCCCATTCCATTTTTATTAAAGTACACATTACGAGAGTATCAACACATAGGATTGGATTGGTTGGTTACTATGTACGAAAGAAAACTGAATGGAATTTTAGCCGACGAAATGGGCTTAGGAAAAACTATTCAGACAATCGCACTGCTTGCTCACTTAGCATGTGAAAAGGGTAAGTAGATTATTTAATTTAATCAATCACTATCAAATGGTGTTAGTAAAATTGATGAAATGAGGTAAAAATAGTATTAAGGCTTTGTCAAACTCTTTCTAATTTAAATGTAGCCTCTGTTAAGTTTGAAAATATTATTTTGAATAGAAATCTCTTACCTTGTATCTCTTTTACAAAGGAATCAAAGTATAATTGAAAATAGCTAATTAGTGCCTTTTAATTGTTAAATTAACCTCAACTTCTGTAAAATAAAATTTTCAATTACGAGTTTTATTTATAGAAAATTGGGGTCCACATTTAATAATTGTTCCTACTTCGGTTATGTTGAATTGGGAAATGGAATGTAAAAAGTGGTGTCCGGCTTTTAAAATTTTAACTTACTATGGTACACAAAAAGAAAGGAAACAAAAAAGAATGGGTTGGACCAAACCCAACGCTTTTCATATTTGCATAACCTCTTACAAACTGGTAATTCAAGATCACCAAAGTTTTAGAAGAAAAAAGTGGAAATATTTAATTTTGGATGAGGCTCAAAATATTAAAAATTTTAAATCTCAGCGGTGGCAGTTGTTACTTAATTTTTCGACTCAACAGTAAGTTGCTAGTTTTCTATCTTTTTAATAGTTGACGTATTTTTTACTTTTTCTTCTAGATATACACTTATACTTGGTTAATTTTTTAGGCGTTTGCTACTGACTGGAACGCCTTTACAAAATAATTTAATGGAATTATGGTCGCTAATGCATTTTTTAATGCCTCATGTCTTTCAATCGCACAGGGAATTCAAGGAGTGGTTTTCAAATCCAGTTACGGGCATGATCGAAGGCAATTCAGAGTACAACGAGAGTATTATCAAGAGACTGCATAAGGTAATAATTACAAAAAATTTAAATATGTATTAAAATTCAAAATGATGATAATTTACCGTATTCGGAAAGTTACAAGATCCATTCAACTTGTTCTTAAAAATGAAGTAATTGGAGGCATTTGTCTGACAATAACTTAATTTTACTGCTAGCAAAATAATTGTCAACCAGATTGCTTATATTTGTTTTTTTATTAGGTATTAAGACCGTTTCTATTGAGAAGATTAAAATCAGAAGTAGAGAAACAAATGCCAAAAAAGTATGAGCACGTGGTAATGTGCCGATTATCAAAGAGGCAGCGATTTCTATACGACGATTACATGTCTAGAGCAAAGTAAAAATTTAACAATTTAAGCGTAATTTTTTTACTAATTATTCAAACTTGTAGAACAAGAGAAACTTTAGCTAGTGGAAATTTGTTGAGCGTAATAAACGTACTTATGCAGCTACGAAAAGTGTGTAATCATCCAAATTTGTTCGAAGTCAGACCTACCATTTCTCCATTCCAATGCAATGGTATTAACTGGCACATTCCATCATTCATTTATGCAGCTTTAAAATACGACGTTTGGAAGGTATTATTAATTTACATGAATTTATTTTTTTATTTATTGCTTTTATTTTCAGCACGTTGATTTATACTCGATGAATTTTAATATAATTTTAATGGAGTTGTATTTGAATGCGTATCAGTGCTATCGAATGCGACAATACCAAACCCCTAGGAAATTAATAGAAGAAATTAATCCTTTAGAAGAATCCCCACCATTGTGTCCTCCCGCAAAATTAATGATGCGTGTACATAAACTGCCATCGCCTGAATCCAAAACTGAAAATCAAGTCCAAACCATCGATGTAAAACCCACCATTAATACACAAACTAATTTAAAATTTAAAATAGCTTCTCATCAAAATGTGCTACATTTCGTACATCATAATAATCCACTTAAAGGTATGTAAATTTATAACGCAAGGTTTGCGTTTATTAATTTGTTTTTTTTTTCCTTTAGTCGTGCACTCAAGTACAAATCAAATTGGTAACGTTTTGAAACCTGACCAAGTTTTGTTTCAACCTGGATTAGCGGCTCAACTAGTTGATACTCCTACTGGTAAACATCTTTTAATAACACCTACAGCAAATGCTAATATGTCGACATCTATAGGAATACCAGGAACTACTACAGGTAACTATACAATACAGGGTGATTTATTAGCTCACCAAGAAACTTTGCCATATGAAAGCTAATGTAATTTTAAGAAAAAAACATTATTTGGACATAATGTCCGATTTTGCTTATTTAAGGAATTAGAAGTCTTCAAAATTTTCTGCAGAAAAAAGAACAAGACCCCTATCTCAGAAGGGTGAGGTCCGCTAGCCTTACGTTTTTTTTATTAATCCAGCTCCAGGTCGACCTTGCCGGCTAGTCACTACTGACGCTAGCCTTAGTTTTTTATTAATCTAGTTCCAGGCAGGCCTTGCCGGCTCCAGCGTTAGTTACTACCGACGCTAGCCTCAGGTTTTTTAATTGATACAGCCCAGACCTGCCTTGCCGGATTCGGCGTTAGTTACTACCGACGCTAGCCTTAGGTTTTTTTTACTAATCCAGCCCAGACCGGCCTTGACGGCTCCGCCTTTAGTTACTACCGGCGCTAGCCTCAGATTTTTTTAATTGATCCAGCCCAGACCGGCCTTGCTGGATCCGGCGTTAGTTACTACCGACGCTAGCCTTAGGTTTTTTACGAATCCAGCCCCAGGCTGACCTTGCAGGCTCTGGCGTTAATTACTACCGTCGCTAGCCTTGGTTTTTTTTTATTGATCTGGCCCTAGGCCGGCTTTGCCGGCTCCAGGTTTTGTTACTATCGACGTTGGTCTTAGGTTTTTTTAGTAATTCATCCCCAAACTACCGACGTTAACCTTAGGTTAGATGGGACCAGTTTGTTATCCTCTACGTGAACTCGTATGCTAACCTTGGGCTTTTTCATTAATCCAGGTCCAGGCCGGCCTTGCCGGCTCCGGCGTTAGTTACTGCCAACGCTAACTTTCCATTTTCTTTATTAAACTATTTTTTTAATTTTTTTAGTAGTATTAGAGATTTTTTTTCTGCAGAAAACTTCTTCTAATTCCTTAAATAAGGAAAAATCGGAGATACGTCCATATAATGTTTTTCTCTTAAAATTACATTGCCTTTTATGTAGCCAAGTTTGTTGGTGAGCTACTAAATCACCCTGTACAGTTAAAAATCTTCAAGGGAAACTTATAATTTGCTTTTATTTCAGTTGTTACGACAGGTGGTCAAAGGTTAACTCTTTTATCAAAACAAAGTATTACTACAAGTGCTTTAAACATTGGTAAAGGTCTTCCTAAAATGCAAGTTATGTCGGTTCCTGCTTTGACAGCTACTTCATCCATAGGAGTATGTATAAAACAAACTAAAAATAATTCAAATAATGTTTACTTTTTTTTATAGACGTCGAGCGTGGCAAATTTAATTAAAGTCGAAGAAGATAAAGAGACTGGTAAAAAAACAGTAGGAAATAAATTTATAGAAAGGCTATATTCGAATCAAAGTCGAAATGACCTTCGTTGGAGATCACATAAATCCCCACAATCACCTAAAAAATTCAGATATTCTGTAAGTACAAACCTTTAATTTTGAACTTTGCTTATTTTTGTACGATTTTAGCATGGCGAAGGAGGAGAAATACTTATTAAGGATTATCAAAAGAACAAATTAGAACTAATTGCTAGGATAAACGAGAGGCGGTGTAGTGCTGTCCCTTTGTATGGAAAAGATTTTCAAGATAGTATAAAGGTGTTTAAAAATAGTGAAAGTCCGGTTTGGGGAGGTGGTAGAATACACTGTTTAAACGCGTTATTTAACATAAATAATAGCATTACAACTGATTGCCTTAAGAATATTTTATTTACTCCCGAACAAAGAATAGAACAACTTAAGGAAACGTTCAATAGGTAAACGATCATTTTGGAAATTAATTTCTAGGAACTAAAATTATTTTTTCTGCAGATTTATATTTTATGTACCTGCAGTGCAAGCACCAGAACCTCAATTACAAATTTGGCATCCAGATTCGAGTACATATTGGGGAGAGAAACAAAATTTAGATATTTTAACTAAACATTTCTCCAAACCTGCCACTTGCCTTCATCCTATTGCTTCAGCTATGGTCACACAATTCCCCGATCCTAGGTTAATTCAATATGATTGTGGTAAATTCTCTTTGAGGTTTTTGTTTTAAAAAATTTTCACGCAAATTTCTTTTAAAGGTAAATTACAAACGCTGGATAAGCTGCTACGAAGATTAAAGTCTGGTGGTCATCGTGTTCTTATTTTTACTCAAATGACAAAAATGTTGAATGTTCTGGAAGCATTTCTTAATTTTCATGGTCACATTTATTTAAGGCTCGATGGTTCAACTAAAGTTGATCAGAGACAAGTAATTAGTTTAGTTTTTGTAAAATTAATCGATTTTATAATTAAATTTTTTTTAGATATTGATGGAGAGGTTTAATGGTGATCCAAGGATATTTGCATTTATTTTATCTACAAGATCTGGAGGTATAGGTGTTAATTTAACCGGTGCTGATACAGTAGTATTTTATGATTCCGATTGGAATCCTACAATGGATGCTCAAGCTCAAGATCGGTGTCATAGAATTGGTCAAACTCGTGATGTACATATTTATAGGTAAAAATGCTGTTTCTGAATTTAAATTTTTGATATCAAATTTAAATCTTTCTGATCCAAGCTAAAAAGTGTTTAATAAATAATTTTTTAGCATTTAAAGAAAGTAGAACATTTTGAGATAATGATCAAATCAGTTTTTTAATGTTTAAAATTTTGACTAATACGTCTCAAACATTTATTATAATTCTACTTTTATTGGTGTATTATATTTATTAAATTATAATAATAAATACTTAATTTAATTTCCATTTTAGGCTTGTCAGTGAAAGAACGATAGAAGAAAATATTCTAAAGAAAGCGAATCAGAAACGTTTACTGGGCGATTTAGCAATTGAAGGTGGCAATTTTACAACAGCTTATTTCAAAAGTGTAAGTTATTAATTTTTAGTAATTAAAACAACTTAATTATCAAGATTTTCGTAACAAAATGTTTTTTTTTTGTAGACAACAATTCAAGACTTGTTTAATATTGATTCTACTGAAGAAACAGCCGCTGGTAGAATAGAAGAAGTAATACTGGCGAACAAAGAAAGAGAAAAAGTCAGTGAACCATCCACTTCAGTTCAATCGTCTAGTCCTCCTGGCGAAGACAAAACGGCAATGGGAGCTCTCGAAAACGCTCTAGCTGCATGTGAAGACGATCAAGATGTGATTGCTGCTCGTACAGCAAAAGCAGAAGCTGTTGCTGACTTAGCTGAGTTTGACGAAAACATACCACTCGAGGATCAAGAAAAAGATAAAGAACCAGAAATAAGCAAAGCTGAGCAAGAAGTAGAAAATATAGTTAAACAAGTAAGTCAAATTTTTATATTAATTTTATGCACGGACGATCAGTTTTCTAGTTCATATAACTACCTAACTTTTGCATCTGTGCTAAATAATAACCAAGACCAGCATGTTTGCAATTTATGTGTAAACTATCTAGAGCTTGCGTAACATTTCAATACAATACATTTAAATGAAATTAAGACTACAAAATTATTTTTTAGTTGACGCCGATAGAAAGATACGCAATGCGTTTTGTAGAAGAAACAGAATCAGTTTGGTCTGCCGAACAACTAGCTGCTGCCGAACGCGAGATCGACGAGCAAAAGCGTGAATGGGAACGAAACCGATTAATAGCAGTACGTGAAGAAGAGGAGCGTTTAGCTAAAGAACTCGAAGAACAGCAAGATATACTTACATACAGCAGGACGGATGCAACTAATCAGGTCAGCACTAAAACTAAAAAATTAGGTAGTCAAAGTAAAACTGTTAATAATGTTAAAAAATGTGTTAAATCTATTAAACATAAAATCGATATTAAAAAATCTGTAAAAATTCATAAAAGAATTAAGTCTAAGCTAGCAGTTGTTAAGAAAGAAAGTATTTCTGATTCTGACGAAGATTTGAAGAGTAGATCTTTACGTGGACGAAGAGTGCAGATTAAAAGCAAGTGTAATAGTAGCGAAATAGAGCTAAGTAATAATGAGGAAAACTCGACTACGTCGTTCGATACATCTGAAATTCCAATTTCAAAGCTAAATGGCGAACCCTGTGTCGATTTCAAAAATAAACTCGAATTAAATAACGAAGAGTGTTCTACAAATGTGCATAAGGCTGTCTCGATAGAACCAAATCGTGTAGACCATAATTCTCCACGAACTAGATCTAGAGGAACAGTTTCGATTAATTTGTGGACACTCGACGTAAGTCCAATTCTTCCAGGTGTCAAACCTGTTAAAAATGCTTCTAGCGGACCAAATAAAAAAGATAAAAGGATTAAAGACGAAGACGACGTATTATTATCTACACTAGTTAAAATAAAGGAAAAGAAGGGTAAGGAAAACGAAGACGATTCGCTCGATTCCATTAATGACGCTAAAAAATTAAATAAACAAGGTAGCAAAAAACTTCGAAAAAACCACAAAAGTGAAGATGGCTGTGATAACAAAAAAGTTGAAGTTCCTAAGAATTTGCCTGCTAAATTATCAAAGGGTATCAGGCGAATTACTAATACTAAAACTGAAATTAAAAAATCTGAATTGGAAGTTGACGCTTTAGATAAACTTGTAAACAACGAACACTGCTCAGGTGAACCTGAAGTGGAAAAAGTAACGGAAGTTACTGGTGCAAATGAAGTATCAGACTTACAACCGAACGAACAGGTAGCTCAAGTCAGTATTAATGAAGCAGACGAAACTACAACGACGACACAAGATTTACTAAATCATCAAGTTTGCCAAGTTGTAGTTTCGGACATCATGAACAGTGGGATTTTGGAAAATAGCGTTTATTCGTCCAACAGTGAAAGTTTAGAAAATTGCAATTCGAATGAATCATGTACTGATCTTGATAGTAGTTTTACCTCAGAATTGAATAATTCGTCCATAGTTAAAGACATTTTGAAAGAAGGAACTAAATTAAGTAAGCCACAGGTGCTAAAGAGAAATATAAGAAATAAATTTAAAAGAAAACACATACCTCGAACTACTAACTCATTGGTTAAAAGGAAATTAAAATTTCTAAAAAATAAAATGCGTTGTATGAAAAAACCTTTGTTTAACAAAAGGAGAAATAAAAAATCCGAAGTAGGTGCTACTACGTTAGAGAACTGGATTATCAAAGTGCCAAAGCCCGAGATTGTTGATAATTGTAAAGATAAACTTGAAAATAAAACGGATTTAATCACCGACGATCAAGTAAGCGACAAGATCGCTCTGAAAGCAGAAATAACAAAGCTAGAGCATACGAATGACGTAAGCGAAAGTTCGCTTAAAAGGTTTTGTAGTAACGAATCGTTAGACGATAACGGCTTAAAAACAAATAAAATAATTAAAACTGCATAGTAAATGCGAGGTTTAATTTAAAAAAAATATATTGATTGAAAAAAATTGTGATTATTAATTGTGTTGGGACAGTAAATAAATAACTGCCAATAATAAATTGTAAATAATATAGATTTTCTAAGTTTTTCTTTAAGTGTAGATTTAAGTTATTTCAAGTATATTTTACTTTGCAAACCACTACTTGTTAATTTATTTAATAACTTTAAGTTTGTTTCAAAGCGTACGTTCTAATTGTAATGTAGATTCATTTCGAACAACCATTTTATCTTGAGTTCCATTTGATTTTTTAAGAGTTTTATCTTGCTAAAATCTCGACTTTATTTATTGCGCATTTATTATATCAAATAATTTAACAAAAACGTTTGTACAATTTTAATTTTAAAAAATTGCACAATGTGTATAAATGTATCAATTTGTTTTGTACCACCTTTTTTTTAAATGCATGTGTGTGTACAACAATTCGATATTATGTTTTCGTACTAAAATGATCTTTTGTAAATATAGATGTAGGTCAATAAAGAATTTCTCTTGCATAGTGTTTTTTTGCGGGGTGGGTGTAGGTTTTGGTGCCTTCTGGCTCGGGCGTGACAGCGGGCACCAAAACACTGCCCCGCTGGACACGAGCAAGAGGGTTTCTTTATAACCTACGCTACCACCCCAAAAGTTTACATATTTTTATTATTACCAAAAAAACGTTAAATCAACCACTTTCATTATCAATGAGGATTTAAAAGCGAAATCATTGTTTAAATCAACCTTCTGATTCTTTCCATCACCAACAAACAAGTAAATATGTAAAGTTTTAAGGGTGGCCCTTTGTTGGTCAATTTTTTTATAATTTTCGTATATAAATATTCCAGATATGGGTATCGGACAATACTAGGGAACACATGCCGGTAAGTTAACATTTGTTTTTCTTCAAACGTCAAAAAAGTCGACTTTGTGTCACTCAATATGTAAGGGCGAAGTTGAACTTTCCCGCCTAGACAGGAAAAATTGTCAGACAAAGTAAAGTCTTAACTCAACATAATTTTTATTTTTTAACGTAAGCATTTGTAATGTAAAAAATTTAATGTTTTTTAAATTTTCCTTTATAATTAATTCGTTGCGTTTAATAATTAGCCTTTTTTTACAAATTAAAGTTAACTTAAAAATATATTTGACATTGAGGAATGGGACTACCACCGAATATTTAACTTTTTTTTGTAATAATTGATAGAAACAAGAAAATTGTTGCTTTTTAAAATTATTGCAGTAACTTCTATATTAGGCCCAAAATATTTTTTTAAAACTCGTGAGGTCACTGCGTATGCAACGTCAAAAAATACTATATAAATTACGGTTGAGAATACTATTATAAGATTTTAACCCTCGCGCAGTGTGTATCCTTCAGCGCTTTGCGCCTCAGGATATAATACTTGCGCTAGGGCTATAATAGTATACTTCTCAACCTAAATATATAATCTACTATTTTTCCATAAAAAAGATGGATATGGATATATCAAGGTGCTAATAACTGTTATAAGATAATTTTTTTAAAATTGCGTTTAGGAAGTTTCATAATGACAGCGCAGGGTTGCCACATACCAACAAATCAAGCTAAAAAACATTGAATTTCAAACGAATTAAATTGTAATGTGACAATTCTGTACAGGGATGCCAAATTAAAATAGTCCCTAACTGCATTGTCTTTTCACATTTCTAACTAACTTTAGGTTTGCTCCGGTAAGTGCCAAAAACGCAATCTTAGAAAAATAATCGTATAGTTATCGTTGAAGTAAATTCTAATAAATAAATATAATATAAATAGGTAGGTATTTTGAAGGTGTGGGGGAAAGAAAAAATATTAGGAAAATTTACACAAATTCTTGTGTGTAATATAATCCATTCACTATTTTTTTGGGCTATGGTTGGCCATAAACTTTTGTTTTTTGGTTTGCCAAAGTAAAAGGTCCCTATTAAGTAGGCTGACAGCTCTTGACGATACATACTAACTGTCAGTTAATACAATAACGTAACAAACATAAATGACAGACAACTATTAATACTTAACCTATAATTCGTTCACCATTTATTTGTGCTATGGTTGGCCATGAACTTCTATAATCCGTTCACCATTTATTTGTGCTATGGTTGGCCATGAACTTCTATTTTTTGGTTTGCCAAAATAAAAAGTCCCTATTAAGTTGACTGACAGCTCGCTACAATACTTAACCTAACTGATTTTTTTCTAATTTATACCGGGTGGAATCTGTCACCCTAACATGGCCAACCACAGCACAAATAAATAGTGAACGGATAATAACTGATTTTTTCCAATTTATACCGGGTGGAATCTGTCACCCTAACATGGCCAACCATAGCACAAATAAATAATGAACGGATAATAACTGATTTTTTCTAATTTATACCGGATGGAATCTGTCACCCTAACATGGCCAACCGTAGCACAAATAAATAGTGAACGGATAATAACAGATTTTTTTCTAATTGATACCGGGTGGAATCTGTCACCCTAACATGGCCAACCATAACATAAATAAATAGTGAACGGATTATACAGTTTTTACATAAATTTTGCAGTTTAGTTATGCCAACGTTACTCTCACATTTTAACCTTTAATATGACACTTTACACTGTAATATTATAGGTGTTGTGTCACTGTAACACTGTACGCTAGGTGCTTTCCATTTGTTGAAAAGTACAGCTCCGAACAGTTCCTACTGTACCTGCTGAATATTTTGAGGCTCCATTTGAATTGGTACGACTAGTTTTGAACTGTTGGGAATTACATTCCCCTGCCCCTTATCGTAACCACCTACTTTTTGGTAGGAGTAACTGTTGTACTGTTCTTTTTCGTTTGTCATTTGAAACATGGTATTTTAAGGTTATATTACCAGTCCACAAACTGACACAAAAAAAGTGTTCCTTTTGTTAATTTTTGTTTGTTGTTTTGTGTTTGTACAGTTGGGTAAGTTCTAAACAGTACCGCTAGTACAGTTCAGAAAATCAAATGGAAAGCACCTACTGTAATATTAATAGTAGATTATCCAACGAGCGGGTAATGAAGCTCATTACTCACAAGAATGAATTTGCGACACGAGCCGTATGGCGAGTGTCGTAATCATTAGAGTGAGTAATGAGCATTACCCGCGAGTAGGATACTATACTTTATCCACGACTGCAAATATTATAAACCAAATATACATTGAATACGCGAGTATTTTTTGAATAAAATTTTTTTATTTATTTTAAAATATTAATTTTTTATGGAAATGTATTCAAAATTAAATGTAGAATTCAAAAATGTTAAAATATATATGGTGTGACATTTAAAAATCTAAAGTTTACCTCATTTCCAGCGAAATAGGAAGTGGAAGAATTTTCAAAAGTAGTTAAACAAATTGCAATTTATATGACTATAACTCGCAGCAAATTTCATTTTGATACGTTGACAAATAACGGAGCTATAAAAGTTTTCCAATCCCCTGTGTCGCCCGGTAAACCATTGAGTAATGTAATAGTCATTGAGTAATATGTATATTATTCAATGATTTGCAACTAGTGAGTAATGACACACATTACTGGTCAAAAATCATAGAGTAATGAACGTATTATTAGACGGTCGTGGATAAAGGTATTTACTGTCACTGTGACGTTGTTTAGTGTTATATTAAAGGTTATAGAGACAATTTGACATAAGTAAATTTCAAAATTTTTGTAAAAGCTGAATTAAGCTGCGTTTACATTAGTAACATAACATGTTATATAGCAGTGTTATATAACAGCGTTACAAAAAATTACCATTACAAAGGTACAGTCAGCCTCACAATTATTGGTCACCTTGCTATAATTCTAGCACGAATTGTGGATGCAACCATCATAGTACCCCCTAATTAAATTGAAGGGTAACTCTATTTTGCTAACAAGTAGTAAATCAACAACCTCCCCATCTGCCCTTTTGTCGTTGTTTGCTAATAACCACCCTGGCGTATAGTTATGTTATGTTACTAATGTAAACGCAGCTTTACACACTAGACTTTGTATTAACATACAGTCCCACCAGCTTTGTTAGCGTGCTGAAAGGGCGTGGCCAGCGCTGTCATAGATTTTGAAGTACACTACGACTTAAGCTTAATTCTCAGCTATCCGAAACCGTCGTATACGACGATACGAAAGTTTTCCTATTGGTGGAATTTCAAATTTTTTCGAAATTCCACCAATAGGAAAACTTTCGTATCGTCGTATACGACGGTTTCGGATAGCTGAGAATTAAGCTTTAAGCTTAATGAGAATTAAGCTTTAAGCTTAATTCGAAATTTTTCGAATATCCACCAATAGGAAAACTTTCGTATCGTCGTATACGACGGTTTCGGATAGCTGAGAATTAAGCTTTAAAAGTATTTCAGTCGCTACATTTGACAAGTAACTGTCACTAAAATTAAATATAGGTTAATATAAAGAGTGAATTTCAAAAGTACAACTTACTGTCATTTTGAAAGGTTTTATCATAACCTAAAGTAGTTGTAGATACACGTGACTTTTCACTATGCCTGTACCCAAGGTAATAAATATAACAGGTATGCCGACGGACTATCTTACAACTCGTCACCAACTCGTACAAAACTGAAGCCACATGTAAACTAGTGTAAACTACAGTTGTTCCAGCAGATCTTTGCCGCTCGGGCGGTCTTCAATGTTCGTAAAAACACGCAATTTGATACGTAGTATAACATCTATCTTTGTTGGCGCTGCGAAATATGACGCTAAATTTGTAACGACATATGTCGTTTTATCTTTACATACAGCGGCAATGATTCCCTGGAACACCTGTACTTTGTGAGACAGAGAAAGCATATGAAGGGTAATTGTGGCGCCAATATAAGACAGAGAAAGCATATCAAGGGATACTATTTGCACCAATCAAAAGCACGTATTCGCGTTTAATCAGTCATCAAAAGGTTCAAGTTTTTCTTCAACTTACAACGTTCGTCGGCATACCTCCATATTTATTACTGTGCCTGTACCTAACCTGAATTCTTGATTATGATTGGACGAATTTGTTCCCGCAAAAAATATTTTAAATAAAATTATTTTAGTTAGTTTACATATTTTCCGTAACGCAAAATTGGTTGGTGGAGCTTTAGTTGTCGCTATGTGCAAAACTCGGAGTGACGTCACTACGAGTTTAAAAAAATTATTTTGGGCTTAATATAGAATAAATAAACTTAATATAGAAGTCAGATCTAAAATAAAAAAATCTATAAGCACAAAATAAGCTATACTTTTATAACAAAAATTTAAAAATAATGTGTCCCATTCCTCATTGAACTATAAGTAATTGACAAGAGATGGCGCTCTTTCAAAAAATCAAAATGTTTTATACGGAGTGAAAGTATTTTTGTGTGACTCGCCTGTATTGCCGGACTCGCTCGCTACGCTTGCTCATTAGCCAAACACAGTCTTGTCACACAAAACCCAACTTTCCCTCCTTATAAAACAAATAACTATTCTCACAAAAACAAAAACTCAGATGTAGATATTTTTAGATGTGGTGTCCACCAACACCTCCACAACAAGATACTGACGTTTATGTAGATCAAACGTTAAATTTCCTTTACGATATGAACGTAATGACAGAATCCCAATTACCGTCTGTTTATATAAAGAAAGATCTTAAAAGATCTCGCCAAGATTCGGGTTTAATAGACTCACGGCGTCCCTTAAAAATACCTCGTAAAGATGAAGTTGTTTACACACCACGCTCTCTCTTCGAACGACCCACTCCTGCCCTCATGAAAATGAGAAGGGATTTAAAAATGCAAAAATACAGAAGCATGGTTAGACCTCCATCATCAGTGCATGGAGGAATAAAACTATCCGTATCTAAACCTATAACAGAATCTCCAACTTGGCACGCATGGACTATCAACGAAGATATGGCGATTTTAAAGGTATTACAAGCTATGCAAGGTTTGCCTTTAGGATTAACAGTATTAACTCCTGGACACACTCCAAATTGGGATTTAGTTGCCGATTATGTTAATACAGTGTCTTTATCTTATCGTTCTCCAAAACAGTGTCGACAAAGGTATATTTCACATTTTTTACTTTTAAAAAAGAATTTATTTTTTGTTTTATTTAGATACGATAATGTTATACATTTGCGTGAAGAAGGAAAACAAATTTTTGACTCTTCTGTACGTAAAAAGAAAACAAAAGGTGCAACTCCTCTAAAATTACCAACCCAAACAAAGTCGAATAGATTGTTTCGTACGTCAGAGCTACATGCTCAAGATAACAATGCTACTTACTATCAGATGTTAACACAAAGAGAGGATTGTTTCTTAGTTTTTGCATCAAAAAGAAATCCACCTATCAAACCAGTATTGAATAATCCATTACTTAAAAATCCCAAGCATTCTGCCGTCTTAGCAGAATGTGGAATTGATTTAGATCATCCTGTAGTTCCAGGAGATGTTGCTTTACGCAGAAGTGAGAGAGTTATACGTGAGAAGAAAAATATAGCGGAGCAACAACAAAGGTAATTGTTTGTTGAAGTGAGAAAGTTCTGTGATAACACATCGACTATTTTATTTGTAGATCACAACAACTGAAAGGGCAGATTTGTACACAATTAGCAACTACAATTGCTCAAATAATCACACCCACTACTACAGTTCAAACAGTTTCTTCACCTGCACCTCAGACGCAAGTAATCAGTCAATCAAATACTGTTGTAACTTCTTCCAATGGGACAATCGTTACCACACCAAATACACAATTAGGTACGCTAATTTCAAAAAAATGCTTTAAACAAGCTAATATTGATTAAATAGTGATTTAAATAATTAAATACGAAATTTCAGGTCAACTGAGAGCACAACAACGCTTAGTCAGTACTCCAATTCAAACCCAAAATGTTGTATCGGTATCTGGCTTGAGTCCGGCTCAATTACAAGCTGCAACTCAACGTTTAATTGTGTCTGGTACACCGGGACAAACTAAAACGGTTGTTGGCGGTACCGCGACCATTGCTGGTAAACCCATAAGTCCGGCACAATTTCAAATGATTAGACAAGCGAGTTTGAAGCAACACCAACAATTACGTCTTCAAGCTGGTGCCCTTACTGCTCAAGGACTTAAAACAACAACTGTTACTATAGCTGGACAAACAGCTGTTCAAGTTCAGTTTACTCAAGCACAAGCTAGAGGGGCACAACAGGTATTTTTTTTGTTGGAGTCGTTTGAGTAAAAGTTAATAAATTGAATTTTGTAGTTTGTTAAACAAGGGACAGTAACGGTTGGTGGTAAGCAAATTGCACGTCCTGTTTCTGAGGTCGACATTTCACAAATTTTTAAACGTCAACAACAAAAAGTTTTGGCTGGTAATAGTGGTACTCAAGCTACTACAATACAAGGTCTATCTCCACAAGTTTTTGCGCAAGCGATACAAGCTGGAACTTCAGGAACCCAGGTTGCTACTTTAGTGAAGAGTGTGTCTAGCTCAGGAGGTAAGTTACATATTTTTAAATTAGTTTCTTTTTCTTATTTTTGTTTTATAGTTACTCAAACTGTCACAATACCTGTTTCTGGTGTTACCATTGGTGGTACTCCAGTAAAAGCTACTTTGGCACCAGGTATGAAATCAACTACATCACCGATGCGTCAAGTGCAAGTACAACAACAATTGGTTATCCAAAAAAAGTTTGTTAATCCAAAAAATGCAGGAATTACACAAGTTACTGGAAAAGGCGGTGTAGCTACACAGCTTATAGTAGGATCTAAACCCATTTCGACAGCTTTAACGATGCAACAAATTCAACAAGTTATAAGAGCACCATTAAATGTTCAACCAGGACCTGTAGTTCTTGCAAAAGCTCCATCGCGTGTCATACCTGTTAATACCGGTCAAGGAACTAAGCAGACAATACAGGTTTGTAATTGTAGTTCGATTGTTTAAAATCGCACTGTAAAAATAAGAATTATGCAAGCAAAATTTTAGGTAGTAGCTGCATCTCAAGGTTTAGCTGCTGCAATCCGTCCACAGTCATCGTCTACATTGGCAGGTGCTTTGGCGGGAATTAAAGTACAAGGCACCGTCAATTCACAAACGCAACAAGTAATATTATCTCAAGTGTCTGCTGCCTTACAAAATCAAGTTAGACAAAATAGTCCCGTACGATTGCAAACTTCGAGCGGTACACCTATAGTCGCTGTAAGTGTTCAATCGAGTAACCTACAATCTAATACGGCTTCACCGCAAACAACAAATAGTGAGAAAATTGAACAAGTAAGTAGATTTACAAAAAAATAAATGTGTGGTTTTCATTTTAACTTTTAAGTGGATATTATTAAGTTCTGTGATTTTTTTTCACTTATTCCAGTATATTTATAGTATTTTTATGTTAATTTTATCTGTTTATTTTAATGCATAAATCGTTTAGTTTGTTATCATTGTAAAGTACCATTTCTTCTTTTTTGTCATGATTTTGTTAAAGTAACGTTTTATGCTCTGACTGCGTTATTTTACAGGCATAAATTTCATGCATTCATCTTGTGACAAAGGATAATCATAACTTGTAAATTATGTAAATAATTAAATAAAATTGTTAAAACAACACAAGAATTTATTTTATCAATAATTAATCCAACAATCCCATACCTTTTAAGTTTGTAATCGATGTGTAAGTATAAAATGAAAATAAATAAAATTTCCATTTACAAAAATGAGATACATAACTTAATTAGTTAAAATAGAATTTTTAATAAATATTTATTTGTTGATTGTAGGTTCGATTTTAAAATTTCAGTTAAATAATAGTGTACTTTGAATTACACAGATGGCGCTAGTATGTTTATTTGACAATTTAAGACGTTTGGCAACGCTGCATGTGCATATTGTAGTTTGCCAACAATTACGTCAAGTCAGTGCAGTTTGAAACGTTTAAAAGGGAGGATTATCTCCCTTAAAATTTTATGTTGTTACGCGTGTTGGAAGTTTTTAAATAATTTTATCTATTGAACTTCCGAAATGTTAACACAATAAATTTTGTGATTTAATTCATCTTAAGTAGGCAGTGAGTATAACCTAACTTTTTATCTTGATTTTTATGTATGATAATAATTATCTGTGAACATGTAAAAGATTAATAATATGAATTAACAGTATGTACATACGGAAGTCTTGAATTTTTAACCGCTTACTTATTTGATAATTGTGATAAAAATAGTATATTTAATTTTTTTAGAAATTTAAAATTTGACACTTGTGCTTATTATTTTAATGAATGTGATTTTTTGTTTCTTATAGCCTACTTTAATATTTTAACTCAATTAAATTGATTCTAAAGAAGAAGTTTATTAGCTCTTTTAATTAACAATAATAAATTTTACGAGCAAGGGTTGATGTTTTATGTTCAAAATTAACATTTTGGATTCTCACAAAATTAAAAGTTAGTATTTTGGTGTACTGAAAGTGTGTCACTATTTTTAAATGGTTAGGTTATTGTTATTGTCAAAAAGTAATTTTTACAGTTTGTACTAGTGAAAGTTGAGAGCTTTACAGAAAAATACTTATGATTATGATCTTGTTATAAATACAGGGTGTCTAAAAAGGCAAAGCACCTCATGTGGGAAATACAGGGTGGATCTACCTATTATTCGGTAGGGGGTGGGCGCTCTGAAAAGAATATAATTTCTAATGTAGCGTGTCAGGTGTCATGATGTTCAATTTTATTCCACAAGGTGCGCACAATCGACGGTCCCAAACGTCAAATTACAGTATTACCAATTATTACTTTTATTGTATAAAATTCAAACAAATTGGAAGTCGGGTTGAGCCGTGGAACCAGTTTGTTATGAGGAACAGGGGAGGGGGTATAGCTTATAACTTTATAGGGATGCATTTTTTGATTTCAAGAAGAAACAATGTTCTTTTTTGGTTCCAGTGTACCAAGCACTCATTATATGCGGGCCATTCACGTTCGCACTTGCCTTGAGGCAGGCCAACAGTGTGCGCGCAAATTGAAGTGATACTCCACCACACACGATTCAGGTAAATACGAAAGTATCATTTCACATTTGCGCGCACACACTGTTGGCCTGCAGGCCTGCCTTAAGGCAAGTGCGAACGTGAATGGCCCGCAATAGGTGTTTGTAGAAGTTTGTCGGTGTTTTTCAGGGAGACTCCATATAGTTTGATACTGACCCACGCTCCCAATTTATCTGTGTGAGGGTGGATGTAATATTTTTTAGCGACTTTCAGATGATTAATCACACTTTTAAATGCGATTTCAAATAGTTTTTTTAATAATATGAGGAACCTTTGAAACATGGGCGTCGTTTCCAAAAATTTCAGGGGGTGCAGAATTTTTTTTCCCGATGCGAAAAATTTTGTCGTCTCAAGATCAACGCGTTTTAAGGAAAGTTGAGAAATTTTCTTATCTAATACTTTTATTTTTATTCGCTTGTGTCAAAAAGTGACATTTTATGATTAAGTTATTTGGACGGGAAGTTAATCTTTTCATCACAGTATCATCTTTTGCCGTGTTGCTAGGTAACGTTTTTCGTCCTAGAACGAAAACTGTTTTTTCGGCGTGTAAAATTTGTTAATTGACAGACTTTGATATAATATACAGGGTTAGTTAGAAGTATGCACTGAAAATAAAAAGGTGGAAATATCATCTAAATGAAATTAGTTGATTAAAAAATAGCTGAAATAACTAAATTCATCTTTAACTCGGATATTGTATAGTCGTGATCCATAGAATTGGAAATTGTTGATTTTACTACTAAATAAATTGGTTAGTTTAGATAAAAAAATATTTGAATCATACCAACTTGTATGTAATATCTACTAAATAAAAATGATAGTTAATTCATCTTAGGAATTAGTTAAATATACAAGAAAAATCTGTGTTTTTTATTTAAATTATTTAGGAGATTTTACCACTTGCAGTAGTTAAATTTGCAGGTTTTTTAGTATTTAGTCAATCACATAATTTTTAGTAAATTTTCCCATTTGATTTAGTCGATATAGGTATAACCAAGATAATGTTCCGGCGTGTTCCGGGAATCTCGTTATGCAGACGTGCGTTTTTTATGTACGATGCAATGATGCTCCCAGTTCGTTTTTACATTTTAAGAGTGTTCAGTGTTGTGATAATAATAAAATTGGAAATGGACAATCAAGAACAGCCAGAAATTGTGGAGAATGTGTTAGTAGATAATATACTTTGTAAACAAATATTTGTATTTTTATAGAGCGGAAAAAACCCTGGAAAAAAACAAAGGGGAAAATTAGCGGACAAGTACTAACACTTAAGCAAAGGACTCATTTATAATAAATTAAAACCTAAAAGGAACTACGACAATGAACGATGATGAAGATGATACATCTATCAATGGGGATGGTGAATTAATGAAAACCAAAAATTGTATCTCATCTATCTCCCATCACAAACGAAGGTTTTTATAGTTTTTTAGTATCTATATTTTTTAAATTTAATTTAATTATTTTTTTAGATTTTAAAAATTATATGATTGCAATTCTACTTATGCAATATATTAATTTCTCATGTTATTAAATCAGGAGAAAGGGAGGTAATTCCGCCATCTATTCTTGGACGTCCAAGAAAATCTTGCTGTACTCTTAAAGGTAAAATACGTAAATTACAAATAGATAGGTACATATTAAAAGGAAATATTTTTGTAGGACAACTATAAGTATGCAGATTTTGAAGCAAAAAAAGAAGATTATCTGAAAAAGAAGCGTTCCTTGCAACCAGCTATTGTTGTAGGAGATACAGCTGAAGAGTTGAAACATTTTTACCTGTATGTAAATGACATTATTTACCAAACTAATTAATTTTTAACTGCGTTTTCAATATTTTTTCGCTTTTCAACTATATCACGTTCTAAATTTTGAGTACAGTCCAGAATTGTCACCAACTCTGGTGTTTTACACCCTTAAATTGAAGATATGAATATTAAGGTTTAAGTTCAGACTGTTTTTTGAACCACTAGGACAAAAATTTCCTCAATTTATTTCTACAAAATGTAACCGAGTTTCTACTAATAACGTAATTTTTTGAAAATTTTTGAACTTTTGGTTTTCTTTCTACGGCCGAAGAAGGTAGAAAAATGCACACAACTTGATTATTCTTTAAAGTTTAAGGATGCGATTTAGTAGGTATAGCTATCGCAGTTGCACTTATTGCTGAGATGGGCAACATTTGCTAATTTTGCGTTGTAAGTTTCTCAAAAACCAAAAGTTAAAATGAAATGCTGATTTGTTTATCTAATAGTTGCCCTTAAAGTCTCGGAGATGAGTTAATTTCAGCCTCAAATGTAAAGTATTTATATAAAAATAAATAACTGTAAAATGCAGTACAAAAATGAAAAATTATTCTTATTAATTGCCACCTTATTTCTTTACAAAAATCATTCAAAAATTGCTCATCTCCGAGACTTTTAAGGCAAGTATTTGATAAACAAATCAAAATTTCATTTTAACTTTTGGTTTTTGAGAAACTTACAACGCAAAATTAGCAAATGTTGCCCATCTCAGCAATAAGTGCAACTGCGATAGCTATACCTACTAAATCGCATCCTTAATACGTGCACATTGCATTGATACAACGCACGCTTGAATCTTTTAAACCTTTTCAAAATTGTAAAGTGTTTTTTATGTGCAGAATCATTTCAAAATATTCAATCCTAAATAACACACTTAAAATTAATTCCTAAATTAATGTGAACACAAATTTTCCTGTACTACTTGCCCACAGTATTTTCAGTGCGTGTTTTAAAAAATCCACATAGTAATTTAAGCAAGTGTCTTTTGAATTGTAGTTAGTGATAAGATATCCACCTACAAAAATGGCCAGATTGGAAAATAGCATTGTAATTACATTAAAACCACCGTGTTTTAATAATGTATGTATAAATAAAATATTTTGAATAAATTTTTTTTCTAATTACAATTGTTTATTATTCTAAAAACTTTTAGATAAATCAATTAAAATTTAATCCAAAATAAGGTATTTAGAATTATTGATTTATCTAAAAAAAATAATAAAATTATCTAAAAAGTATAGATGAAATAATTAGTGTAAATTATAGAATCATCTGTTTTGAAGGGTTTATTTTACTAGAAATATAGACGAACCAGCTAATGCAAAATAGGACATTCATCTATTATGAATGGATAGATCACCTAAAGTAATCTGGTGTTTCTGAGATTTCTTTCGTCAAATCAACTAATTTAAATTATTGTTGATTGACCTAATCTGGAATAGTTAAATGTAATAATATTGTTCTTAGGCTGAAAATCATATATATTTTTTAGACAAATGTACTAAAAATTAATTGAATCGGACTATATTTTATTTTCTGTGTGGTAACGGCGATTTATTGACGTTAATATTCATTTTAGGAAATAATCTTCAATATAAAAGTTTTTTATGAAATTTTTTTCCATATTTTAGAATACTTGAAATTTTTTTTTCTTCAATTGTTTTTGAGTTACGTCTATCCTCTATTTTTTTTTAAATGGGAACGTATTAATTTTATGCTACCATTCGATAGAGCATTTTATTCTCTTTACACTAGTATTAAAAATATATTTTTAATTTAATTTTTTTAGCACTTTTTCGACGAAATGGCCGGTTAAAGTATTTAGGCATAGTCGCTATATCTAGGCGAAACAAAAGCGGAGCTATAAACAAACTCGTGGGAGTAAACTATAACCAATAACAGTTAACTCGCAGGAATTTGTTTATCGATCCGCTTTTGTTTATCTTAGATGTACCTACTATTGCCTACTATTCGAAAATACTTTAACCGGCATTTTGTCGAAAAAGTGTTATAAAAATATAATTTAAAAATTTTTTATTTTAATACTATTGTAAAGAGAAAAAAATGCTCTTTCGAATGGTAGCATAAAATTAATACATTACCATTTAAAAAAAATTTGCAAATAGACGTAACTCAAAAATAATTGAAGAAAAAATTTTTTCAAATATTCTCATTCCTTAATAGTATATTAGGTATGAAGAACGGTAAGGTTGGTTTACCGGTCAAAGACAATTGTTTGGAGGCTGAGAGAAACGAAGCCTCCAATTATTGTCTGAAACCGGTAATCCTTAACGTTCGACATGCTTATAACGTTTTTTGTACGATCAGAGACAAATAAATAATAGATTTATGCAATTTTAAATAAATTTTTTACTAAAAAAATCAAATGTCAAAAATGACATTTGTATTTTTTTATTAAATTAAGTAGCTTTTGCTATATAAAAAGTCGACAACAAAACGTTTTACCGTTCTAGAACAGTAAAAACACTTACCGTCGCCCATTATATCCTAGCAACTAGTAAATTCAACTTACCTACGTGAAAACATATGCAGTAAATAGCTTGAAATGACTGATCGTACAAAAATGAATATTAACGACAAAAAATCACCGTTTCCATACTTCTAACTAACCCTGTATGTAATTAAATTAAAATAAATGTCAGATTGGCATCATTAAATTAAAAAAATTATTAGTATTTTTGAGAATTTCTTACAATCGAATAAAAGATTTTGTATGGCACACGTACGAAAATGTTATTCGGACTCGTACTTTTGCTGCACTCGGCTTCGCCTCTTCCAGCAACATCATGTATTCATTCGTCCGAGAAATTCATCTTTTCGTCCTTATATCACAAATAACTATTAGCTCATAACAAAATTAAATTTCTAAAACTAAAAAAATCAACAGACGACAACAAGAAGTTTGCTTTTTGAACGCCTTAATAATTAAATTTAATAATTTAATGAACGTTCTCCCCCTTGTAACCCTTAGCGACGCCCATGCTTTGAAATAACACTAAATAAATATTCCCAACTGCTCCACGTTCTAGTTTTATCATTTCCTCTATCTGTCACTGGAATTAATAAATATAAGATGATTTAAAAATGTTGAAAGTGTCAGTAGGGAATAAAATGTTAAAAGAGAGAAAAGAGGTTAATCTATGAAATATGTTAAATAGAAAATGTCCCTTTTGAAGTCAATTTCTACGGCAATATTTTAAAATGTAATGATTAAAAGTTACAAAGATATCTAGTTAAAAAAAGGAACGAGCCGAAACGCATCGAGATTTCCTTCTTGAAAAGTTTGTGGACATTTGAAATCGTTTTGCGATTTAACTTTCTTTTTGTTAAAATCCTGACAGTTTTTGTCTAATATTATTTCTTCTCGAGGATTACTGTAAGTAAAGGGTATCTGTCTTTTAAAGAAAATTTCATGTCGCTTTTCCAAATCGATATTTAAGAAAAAAAAATTGAACCACCTATTGAAAATTGCACTGAATTCATATCGAAATAGATATGTTTTCAACCTCTTTTTAGTTTTCTTGAACAATTTATAATTATTGAAAAATTTGTAATTATTTTCTTGACTATTAGAAAATTCGGTACCTATCAGTGGTTTCGAAATTTACAAGTATTATTTTTGGTTCAAATTCATAGAGCTCAAATTCGATATTCTAGTGCACCATAATGATTCTGCTAGTTTTTATTTTATCATTTTGCAGCTCATAACTTGAAAATTTTCTTGGCAAGTTGAGACGCTCATTTACATGAATTTCAACCGCTAAACGTTTGAAAAAAATTCGTTGTAGAAAATTCTTTTTACTGTAGTACTTATAGTACAAGAGGTGTTCTTATTCTTGATGTATAGTTCATCTAAAAACGAAGCAATCTTCTTCTTTGTAAGGAATGATGTTATATGAAACATGAAACAGTAGTAATTGTGGTTAAGATAATGAATTTTGCAGAACAATAGAGTATAATCATTGATTTTTGGTCTTACAAGGACCAAACTAAACGTTCTTGCATTATTATTATGCATTTTAGAATATGAGAATTCGGAAGGTTTTGTTTTATTTCGTTGAAATTTATTATACGCCGGAATTGACCACACAACAAACTGTCAACTTATTATTGGTTTCAGAAGCTCCATTTTCTTTTTATACTCGAAACATTTTGACATTTTAAACTAAAATCTCTTTTTAATGACCTGTAAAATTTAAAATTTATGTTTTTTTTAGCTAGGGAATTTTCTAATTTTTGATAAATGAAATGAAAGTTTAATTTATCCGCGATTTTTTTCTTTTGAAGTTTTTTTTATCTTTAGACCACTTTAGCATAATCTTTCTTTTTTTGCTCAAATCTAAAATTAATCTACAATAATTATTTCTTAATTAAGAGAAATTTATATTTTAAGTTGTTTAAATCTGCAATATGTATTTTGTTAAATATTATAGCTATTACATGAAATAATTAGTACATTTATTAGGTATACATCTCTATTTATAATAGTTAATTCACGTTATACAATGTATCCGGAAAGTTAATGTATAAATAAAGTACCGAGTAAAGTACTATTGTATTTTATTAAAATTTTTAGTTTAATACAATGTTACTCGTACACAGGATTTAGGTATAGGTATACTTTTTTTATTACTATCTCATCAGGAACTTTTTTCTCGACTTTTTTTTTAGAAATAATGAATTCGCAATGGTATAGTATCAAATAAAATCATCCTGGTGAGCGTTTTAAAATTAAATTCATTATACTACTAACGTTGGTTAAAGTTGGAACGGAAAATACTATATCGATTAGAATTTTCTTTGAAAAGTAATTTTTTTTATATTTGACGAAATCGTCGGATAATTTGTCGCATTTGGTATTTTGGAATTTCTCGTACAAATTGTAATTATTAGTGCACACCATTGAATAAATAGCCGCTACTCTACCAGGAAAGAGTATTTCAGGTAATCGTAACTGAATGTCCGTATGTATCCAATAGAAATGGTTGCTAAACTCCCACTTATAAGGAAAGATCATGACAGCCAATGATAATGTCAACTCGACGGAATGAATGAGTCATCCATGGTCTTCTAAAATGGCATTTCCGTTGCGTTTTCTCTTACAGGCAACGGTTGCTAACCTTCCTTCCGGATCAACTTTTTCAATGGTTCACACCAAAAGTTTAGGCTTTCGGGGAACATTTTTAGCCATTACCCCAAAATATTATTTGTGTAAGTCGATACTACCCCCTCATTTTGAAAAGAAGAAAATAAATATAAATTTAACACTATTTATTGAATCATTTTGCACGGAAAATGAAAAAAGTGCATTTTCTTATTACCCCGAATAATTTCATTTTTAACCCATTTGGGATAATTTACCCCGGTTCCCCGACTGCTGTTTTATAGGGATTCTCTGACCAAAACTAGGCTTCACAATATTTGCTGATTGGACATTATTTACAAAAAATGTCAACAGAGTATATACTGAACAATTCTATTATTCAAAGAGTGCGCCCTTATAAGAATTTATGTGCGTGATTGGTCCGAATTGTTATGTCTTCAAATTAATTCGCATATTTTTGCGGGGTTTTTGTAAGCTTGGTGGCGCTGTATCTGTTGCTGATTGCTGGCAGAATTCACATAAAATTGATTAACGTCAATTTTTCTCAAATCCGCTTCTTCTGGAAAATGCCAACCAAGTTCCATAGGGTTAAACTGGTTCAAGAGAGAAGAGAGGCTATTATTAGGAGTCCTTTTCTTCAAAAATTGCAATTCTGCTCGGAACCTTTGTGAAAACCGTTTTGGAACGGTGAACGAGCTGTAACACACTAAGTACGCCAGGATAATTTAAAAAAATCGGGCGCATAATACAAAAAAATTAGATAATATGTCGATCTGACCGCAGTTATCCTTGACCAATGACAATTGGTTATTAATTTAAAATATAATTGAAAAGTTCTATGTTAACTGTAATGTTTAAATTGAGAGCTTTATAGAATATTTAGAAAAGTAGCATTTTTTCTTCTGTTTATGTCATTTAGTTGGCCGACATCTTTGCCACCTTTGACATGATTACTGATTACTGGTCACCAGACTATATGTATAAGGCCTTGTCAACTTACTTACTCTTCAGAAACCATGAGCGTAATGGTGAACAATTTATATTATCAACATCTGATCCAATGCCACAAAAGGCCATCGCGAGTAGGTTATTTGCATATTACATAATGCAAGGGTTGTCAGCTTCCATTCTCTTTAGATATCATGAACGTAATGGTGAAAAACCTTTTATATTCCTGCCTCTTCAGAGACCGTTAGCGTAATGTGAACCTTTTATATTATCAACATCTGATGCTAATGCCCCTAAAATCCATTGCGAGTAGGTTATTTGCACATTACATAGTGCAAGGGTTGTCAGCTTCCTTTCTCTTTAGAGACCATGAACGTAATGGTGAACCTTTTATACAGGGTGATTCATGAGGAAGTGCAAATATTTTGGGAGGTTGTAGTATGGATTATTCTGAGTCAAAAATGTTATATGAGCATGTGTCCGATTGTTAATAGATACATAGATACGGTGATTTTAAGGTGTATTAAAGTATAAAACAAATGACTTATTGTTGATTTTTAATACTAACCATTAAAATAAACAAATTTACAGTAAGAGTTCAAAAATCCCACAGAAAACCTCAATGCACTTTGTAATACTATACTGTTACTTTTCTAATATCATCTTGGCGTTCTTTTATGAGCGCCGCACAATTCGAGTGAGCAATAATTCGTCTCTGCTGTTTACCTTTTCTTAAACTATCTTGTAAATTTGTTTAATTTTAATTGTTAGTATTGAAAATCAACAATAAGTTATTTGTTTATACTTTAATACATCTTAAAATGCCCGTATCTCTGTATCTATTGACAATAGGACACATGTTCATATGACATTTTTTACTCAGAATAATCCATACTACAACCTCCCAAAATATTTGCACTTCCTCATGAATCACCCTGTATTATCAACATCTTACGCCAATGCAACTCAAGGCTATCCCCTTTAGACCGAGTAGGTGATTTGCACATTACATGGTGCAAGGGTTGTCAACTCCCTTTCTCGTTAGAGACCGGCGCTTAACGGTGAACATTTTATATTATCGACATTTGATGCCAATGCCACTAAAGGCCATCGCGAGTAGATTTTTTGCACATCACATAGTATAAGGGTTGTTAACTTTCTGCCTCTTCAGAGACCCATGAGCGCAATTGTAAACCTTTTATGTTATCAACATTTGATGCCAATGCCACTAAAGGCCATTGCGAGTAGGTTATTTTACGGGTTATCAACTCCCTTTCTCTTTAGAGACAATGAGCGTAATGTGAACTTTTTATATTATTGACATTTGATGCCAATGCCACTAAAGGCGATAGCGAGTAGGTTATTTGCACATTACATAGTGCAAGGGTTGTCAACTCCCTTCCTCTTTAGAGACCATGAGCGTAATAGTAAACCTTTTATGTTATCAATATTTGATGCCAATGCCACTAAAAGGCCATTGCGAGTAGGTTATTTGCACATTACATAGTGCACGGGTTATCAACTCTCTTTCTCTTTAGAGACAATGAGCGTAATGTGAACCTTTTATATTATCGACATTTGATGCCAATGCCACTAAAGGCTATTGCGAGTAGGTTATTTGCACATTACATAGTGCAAGGGTTGTCAACTCCCTTCCTCTTTAGAGACCATGAGCGTATTGGTAAACCTTTTATGTTATCAATATTTGATGCCAATGCCACTTAAAGGCCATTGCGAGTAGGTTATTTGCACATTACATAGTGCAAGGGTTGTCAACTCCCTTCCTCTTTAGAGACCATGAGCGTAATAGTAAACCTTTTATGTTATCAATATTTGATGCCAATGTCACTTAAAGGCCATTGCGAGTAGGTTATTTGCACATTACATAGTGCAAGTGTTGTCAACTCCCTTCCTCTTTAGAGACCATGAGCGTAATAGTAAACCTTTTATGTTATCAATATTTGATGCCAATGCCACTTAAAGGCCATTGCGAGTAGGTTATTTGCACATTACATAGTGCAAGCAACTCCCTTCCTCTTTAGAGACCATGAGCGTAATAGTAAACCTTTTATGTTATCAATATTTGATGCCAATGTCACTTAAAGGCCATTGCGAGTAGGTTATTTGCACATTACATAGAGCAAGTCTTGTCAACTCCCTTCCTCTTTAGAGACCATGAGCGTAATAGTAAACCTTTTATGTTATCAATATTTGATGCCAATGTCACTTAAAGGCCATTGCGAGTAGGTTATTTGCACATTACATAGTGCAAGTGTTGTCAACTCCCTTCCTCTTTAGAGACCATGAGCGTAATAGTAAACCTTTTATGTTATCAATATTTGATGCCAATGCCACTTAAAGGTCATTGCGAGTAGGTTATTTGCACATTACATAGTGCAAGTGTTGTCAACTCCCTTCCCCTTTAGAGACCATGAGCGTAATAGTAAACCTTTTATGTTATCAATATTTGATGCCAATGTCACTTAAAGGCCATTGCGAGTAGGTTATTTGCACATTACATAGTGCAAGGGTTGTCAGATTCCTTCCTCTTTAGAGACCATGAGCGTAATAGTAAACCTTTTATATTATCAACATTTGATGCCCAAGCCACTAAAGGCCATCGCGAGTAGGTTATTTGCACATAACTCCCTTTCTCTTTAGAGACAATGAGCGTAATGTGAACCTTTTCTATTATCGGCATTTGATGCCAATGCCACTAAAGGCCATCGCTAGTAGGTTATTTGCACATTACATAGTGCAAGGGTTGTCAGATTTCTTCCTCTTTAGAGACCATGAACGTAATAGTAAACCTTTTATATTATCAAATTTGATGCCTAAGCCACTAAAGGCTATTTGCGAGTAGGTTATTTGCACATTACATAGTGCAAGGGTTGTCAGCTTCCTTACTCTTTAGAGACCATGAACGTAATAGTAAACCTTTTATATTATCAACATTTGATGCCTAAGCCACTAAAGGCCATTTGCGAGTAGGTTATTTGCACATTACATAGTGCACGGGTTATCAACTCCCTTTCTCTTTAGAGACCTTCTGAGCGTAATGGTGAAGCTTTTATATTATATTTTATATCAACATTTGATGCCATTAAAGGCCATCGCGAGTAGGTCACTTGTACATTACATAGTGCAACGATTGTCGATGCAGTTGAAAAGGACGAACCTATAGTTAGTTGCACGATTATGTAAACATCCGAATATATGATTCTAATATGCTAATTGATTAAACTTTGTAAACGAGACAGTGATGTATGTTTGTCCAGTGTAGTGTAAGTAATGTAAATCCTTGATAATATTCGGTATTAAAGCATTTACGGCTTAACTAAAGAACTTCAATTCGTTTATCACAACGTATAACTATACCCGTATAGTATAACCACAGCCCTCGTTTGTAATTTAATCATAAATTGTCAATATGTGAGATAAGCAAGTAAACCAAGTTAATTTCGTATTAAATGTTAGATATAGGAAAGTTTTAGGTACAAATTAGTGGAATCAACCACGTCTAAAATTGTTCATTGTGTGTAATAAATGTCTGCCATTAATTTTCCATTAGTTCTGTAACTACTGAGCTAAGTTTCGCATTTCTCTACTATCTCCTAATATTTTTGTATTCTTTCCAAACGATACGCCACAAACGAGAACATGATGCATTCGTCTGTTCTTTTTACTATTCGCAAGTAATAAAAGTAAATTACTTTGTTGCAGTTTGCATTGATGTAAAGTTTAGTTGACAGAAAGATTTAACGAAGTCATTAAAGTAAGTTCTCGCGAATAACGAGATCATGCAAACTTCTAATTCTAATTTAGAGTTTGTTGTCGTTTACTCTCTAGGGACTTTGCAATATTTCTGGTATTATATTTAATCTTTTGTTAAGTTTTCCTATTCCTGTGAGCACATAACTGAATGCAAAGCTCTAATTTTTCAACTAAATTAAGTAAATAACGCTTAATGAAAAAAGACGTTTTCTTCTCGTATTTTATTGTTGATAATGAATAGCTTGTTTTCCTAAATGAAAACGATGTTACAATTGCGCCGTTAAATTATATAATATTTAATTAGATTTTTAATGCTTTTCGTGGCGACTTTAATAAAAAAAAGAGGAAAAATTCGAACCAACTGGCGTTTCGGAAAATGGCTTTTTGAGGTATCAAAGCATCTAAATTGTTTTTTTAGGTCAACCGATTAAATAACTGCAATTTATTACAGAAAAACTTCTTCAAAGTTTTCTTTTAATGACCATTTTAGCTAAGTACGTAATTTGAAATATTAAAAAAAATTAATTTCAAACTGATGGATGTTTAAATGGCTTCACATGTATTAGGTAATTGTGTGGTACGTGTTACGTATCACATGTGTGCTAGGGGTAACACATGTAGGTTCACTTCCTACAAGATATATAACAGTTCGGTGCATAACTATAGAGGTGGTGTTCAAACACACCCTATGCTTCCTCAATTTGGAATTGACAAACTTGGGGACTTTATGTGAAACTTGTGTATTACGTGCATGTAAGAGACGGATATTCATTAGTGGAAAAAAACGGTTTTATTTATTTATACACTGATGATTTATTTATGATCAAATGATAGAAACATTTAGTTGCGTCTATATTTGCTATAGGAAATTCTAAATTAATTTATATAGGAGAAACATTAAATGGCCACTAAGGTTTCCCGACTTTGCTCCTTTGAGGATATTAAAAATCTTTTTAGTCGACGCAAGACTTACCTTCTCAATTGTGGAGAATTTAGAATATGGAACATGAGCGTAGTGCGTATTTGCAAAATGCCTTTGAATGTCTTTGTTAACGAGCTCGATCGTCGTCGTGAAACAAATAGACTATACAACTTGAGCATTCCCTTTATGTAAAATCTTAGTAACCATAATGATCTTTATATCATTGATCGTTCCAGAAAACACAACATAACATAATAACGTCAATAAACCATATTAATATCCTCATAATTTAAATTTAAAACTAATGATATGTATTATAGGTATTAAAATAGTTAGTGAGAGCATCATGCCTATGCGAATTAAAAGCTAGTCCACAGTGGCGTCGCTCAAAGGGGTTGACTAGATCTAAATTAGTATAATAGGAAGCTCTTGTTGCAGGCATTAATAGCGTAGATATAGACGTACATTTTAGGTAATTTGGAAATCTTTGTAATGTTGACTTAATTTTTTCAAAAACTTTTAAAAATTCCCACTTTGCTACACTCGGAGATCAGTCTTTAGGGCTTCAGTAGATATTAATTTATTTTGAATCCAGGAATTAATTGAGGAAACATTGACGTACATTTTAGGCAATTTTGAAGTCTTTGTCATGTATAAGAAGCCTTTGTTGTAATTAATAAATGACTTCAATTTTCTAAAAATTTAAAAACAATCCCACTTTGCCACCCTCGATGCTCTGCCTTTAGGCAGCAGACATCAATTTAATTGAACCCAGGAATTAATTGAGGTACATTTTAGGCAATTATGAAGTCTTTGTCATGTATAAGAAGCCCTTGTTGTAACTAATAAATGACTTCATTTTCTATAAATTAAAAAAAATCTCACTTTGCCACCCTCGATGCTCTGCCTTTAGGGCTTCAGCAGACATCAATTTAATTGAACCCAGGAATTAATTGAGGTACATTTTAGGCAATTTTGAAGTCTTTGTTATGTATAAGAAGCCCTTGTTGTAATTAATAAATGACTTCAATTTTTCAAAAAAATGCTTTTAGGACTTGAACAGACATTAATTTATTTGGAACCCAGGAATGAATAGAGGAGACATTGACGTACATTTGAGGCAATTTTGGTCATGTATAAGAAGCCCTTGTTGTAATCAATGACCACTAAAATTTTCGAAAAATTAACTTGTAATTAAAAAATTCCCACTTTGCCACACTTGGAGCTTAGCCTTTAGCACTTGAACAGACATTCATTTATTTTGAACCAAGGAATTAATAGAGAAGACATTGACGTACATTTTAAGCAATTTTGAAATTTTGGTCATGTATAAGAAGCCCTTGTTGTAATCAATAACCACTTAAATTTTCGAAAAATTAACTTGTAATTAAAAAATTCCTACTTTGCCACACTTGGAGCTCAGCCTTTAGCACTTGAACAGAGATTCATTTATTTTGAACCAAGGAATTAATAGAGGAGACATTGACGTACATTTTAAGCAATTTTGAAATTTTGGTCATGTATAAGAAGCCCTTATTGTAATCAATAACCACTTAAATTTTCGAAAAATTACAAAAATTCCCACTTTGCCACACTTGCAGCTCAGCCTTTAGCACTTGAACAGACATTCATTTATTTTGAACCAAGGAATTAATAGAGGAGACATTGACGTACACTTTAAGCAATTTTGAAATTTTTGTCATGTATAAGAAGCCTTTGTTGTAATTAATAAATGATTTCAATTTTCCAAAAAAAAAATTCCCACTTTACTATACTCTGAGCTCAGCCTTTAGGGCTTGAGCAGACATTAATTTATTTTGAACCCAGGACTGAATAGAGGACACAGTGACGTACATTTTAGGCAATTTTTAAATCTTTGTCGTGTATTATAAGAAGCCCTTGTTGTGATTAATAAATTATACTTAAGTTATTCAAAAAATTAAAAAAATTCCTACTTTACTGCACTCGGAGCTCAGCCTTTTGGGCTTGAACCCTCGCTTGAACCGACAATAATTTATTTTTAACCCATGAATTAATTGAGTCGAAAATGAGGTACATTTTAGGCAATTTTGTAATTTTGATATGTATAAGAAGCCTTTGTTGTAATCAATGACGTCAATTTTTAAAAAAGTAGAGAATTCCCACTTTGTTAATCTCGAAGCTCAGCCTTTACGGCTTCAACCGACATTAATTAATTTTGAACTTAGAAATGAATAGAGAAGACATTGATGTAATAGTTATTTACGAACCATGTGTGGGAACACGATTTTCCCGCGTGAACGCTGTTTGAAAACACGAGCGACGTAGGAGCGAGTGCTTTTTTCATTGCGTGAACGCGGGAAAATTGTTCACGCATGAGGATCGTACAATATTTTTTGTAACGAACAAAACCGTTATCATAATTCTTAAATAAAATAAAAGTTTTATTTGATTAGTTTTGACAATTTAGGTATACAAAGCAACCTATGACTTCATAGTCAAACTTCATTCTTACGTCAAACAAATTCTTACTTTGACAGTTAATTATTCTAAAAGTTGTTAAAAATTGTTATTAGATGTAACGTAATAGTTTAGTTTGCGAATTTAAATGTTCTAAAATATGTTCCCTTACATTAATAAATACACATTACTTTATTTTATTACCATTTATTAGTGTTGTTTTGACAGTTTACTTCCCGGTGTACTAGACCGGGAAACACTATTTCCCAGTCGACCACAGAGTGCGTCAAACGTCACTTTCGAAGCAGTGAGTACAAAAATACATTTTATGCAATTTTGAAATTTTTGTCATGTATAGAAAGTCCTTGTTGTAATTGATAAACCATTTAATTTTTTAAGAAATAAAAAAAAATACCACTTTACTACACTGGAAGCTCTGCCATTAGGGCTTCAACAGACATTAATTTATTTTGAGCCTATGAATGAATAGAGGAGACATTGACAAACTATTTTGAAATTTTTTTCTATTGTTGTAATTAATAAGTGAGTTCATTTTTTCCAAAAATTATTAAAATTCCCACTTTGCCACACTCGAAGCTCTACCTTTAGGGCTTCAACATACATTAATTTATTTTGAACCCAGGAATGCATAGCGAAGACATTGACTTACAGTTTAGGCAATTTAGAAATTTTTGTCGTGATTTAGAAGCCTTTTTTGTAATTAATAAACCACTTAATTTTTTTCAAAGAATTAGAAATATTCTCACTTTAATAAACTGGAAGCTCTCCCTTTAGGGCTTGAACAGACATTAATTTATTTTGAACCCAGGAATGAATATAGGAGACATTGACATTTAGGCAGTTTGGAAATTTTTGTCCAGTATAAAAAAAAGCCCTTGTTCTAATTAATAAACCAGCACTTAGGTATTTTTTCAAAATATAAAAAAAAATCGACTTTGCTACACTCGAAACTCTGTATTTAGGGCTTCCACTGACATTAATTTATTTTGAACCCAGGAATGAATAAAGGAGACATTGACGTACATTATATGCAATTTGGAAATTTTTATCTTTTATAGAAAGTCCTTGTTGCAATTATTTAACGACTCTCATTTTTCAGTTAAATGAACTGACTGACATTTTTGAGGTTTTTTTTTACGAAATCTATCTAAAATATTTCGAAAACTATTAATTTTATGGATAGATAGAGAATGCAATAAGAAATTGAAAAAGACTAAATTCTTCATCATACATGGGTGCCCAAAAAATATGTGCTCGTCGCGCTCAAACTCACCGTGTATAAAGTTTTAATTATTATTCTTCTCGATTCAATTTAGCGGAAATAATTTACTGTAATTAAGAACATTTTTTACAATTCAAAATTAAAATTCCGTGAAATGTGTGAGGCGAAGCTTAATCCGAGAATCTTTGTGAGTTAGGGGTGAATTTTATTATCTATTACTGGCTTAACCATCTTCTGTATTTTTACGACTTTTTTATGAATTAAATGAGAGAAACTTGATTAATAATAATAATTATTCAAAAACGCGAATAATTTGTTTGCAACTTTAAATAAGTTATCCGTACTTTCGCGCTTTGTTTTAAACGGCTGTAGCTTGTTCATTTATAAAATTAACTTTTAATGTTTATAAATTTTTCCAAAGGCGTGGATAACTTTTGATAACTTAGTTGTTTAACAAATTACTTTTTTGAGTTGTCCTTAGAGACCCTGAGTAGCCGATCAGTTCGTTTTACTTATTTTAAGCCACTCGAGACTATACTGGTCAACTATACTAAACTCTTTTTGGACATTTGCAAAAAGGTGATTTATTACGAGTTGATAAATGTTGCCAACTTGATGTAAACGCACCTTAAGTCTTTTCGATTTACCCAATTTTATTTTATCCCTAATACGGTACACATTATCCGTATCGTATTTGTCCGGTGTAGTATTTTTCTGTCGGCGATAGTGATTTAAAGACCATTGTTTTCCTTTTGCTTTTATTCAAACATGTCGAGCACCTTCATCTGCATTTAACTTCAATGTGAAACCTGTGTCTGTAAAATGCTTAAAATATTGCCGCTTTTCATAGGTATTAAAATTTAAAACTACGGATATCGAACTGTTACACTGTAGTGACACCGAAGCTGCCACGTCCGCATTGTAAATTTTAATATTGACGATGATAATTTAAACATTTTACGAACACTGCAGCTAAATGCTGTGTCCAAAAACTAGCAAATCGAAGGGTATAATACAATGAAAAATACACATACTTGTAGGGAGTGCAACGATTGCTTCTGGGTGTAGGAGCCGACACCCAAGAGATTTCTACCCCCTGTCAAGTTGAAATAAGATTTTTTTTGCCAAAATAAAGATCTAAAAATTCCAAGTTGCTGATGATCTTTATTACGTTCTCTTGTATATGTTTCCCTTTTTATTAAAAATACAAAGACCTTTTGATGTGAATTTTTACTTTGAAGTTGCGTTTAAATATTAAAGTTCGGATATTTGTTGTTTACATTTTTGTCGACTTTGTTTTGAAATTTTTAACGTAAATCTACCTGACGCAGGATTTTAATGAAAAATAATAATTAAATGCAAATTAGGTAAGGTACCTGCATAATTTACGCACTTAAACTTTATATTTAACTTGTATAATAAGTTTTGTATATTATTTGATTTATAAAGACATTTATTTGCTTCTTTTTTATGTTTTGCCAACTTTTAAATGTCTTTTATGAAAAAGAAGCGTCTTCCTCTTCAAGCAGCACTTTTAGTTTTTCCCGTTCCCCACGACGAGGCTCTCGTTAAAGCGTTTTTACCTTTCTCCAATGTTGCTTACGACCTATTTATTCCAGTGCTTTATTTGAAACAAAATTTAATTTTCAACTTTTATATTTTATTTAGCATCAATTTTTAATGTGTTTGCAGTCTTTTAACAAATCGCTTTTGTAAAAGAAATCTACAATCAAGTAAAAACTACATAAATAATACCGAGTGTATCCCTGAATATTTTAAACCTTCTATATAGGCGTTCTTAGAGGGTTATAAATAACTAATTAAAATGGAGCCCCGAAATGTTTTCGACTGAATCGTCAATGTGACAACAGAAAGTTGCCCAATTTCGGCCAAATCGTGCGGTAAGTTGAATTTTTAGAAATTTTGAACTTCAAAATTCTAGCCTCATATAAGGTACCTGTACCAAATAAGGCCATGTACTTAATAAGGCCAGTACGCTATTACAGCCAAGTTTAAATTCATATGTTGAATTTGTGAGTGTTAGATCGAAGGACATCTGTCGTACAATGTTTAAGAATATTTTCAAGTTTGTACGATAATGGCTAGATGGCAAGGCATCTAAACGCATTATCGGTACTTTCTTTCCCCTTATAACATTGCAAGTTCTAATTGGTGGTGTTGTACGTTGTTATAAAAAAATTTTAAATTTCGTTTTATTGCCAAAAGGTGTACTAAATATCTATTAATTCATGACGTAAGTAAACAATAATTTAATACGTAAAAATTTTTATAAGAAATTTTTTTTGTCAAAATCGCATTGTTCTTAATAAAGCCACAAAACCAAACCTGGTAGTGGCCTATGTTGGGATTGTTCATCATAAATCATAAGTGTCTCGGTATTGTTATGACATACATTTAATGGTGGAATTTATATTTTTATGTTTAAAGAAGTTTATATTTCATTTTTTTCTATTAAATTTCAAGTTTACTATGCATTTTGGTACTTATTTCACTGTTGGCCTTATTATGGACACACTGTTCCCAATAAGGCCAGTACCTGTGACCTCACTGTTTTTTTTATAACTTCTATATGAGTAACATTAAAAAAAATACAATTGTAAATATACGTACTCAAAGCCCTAGTAACAAATTACGCTAACTTCTGAATCACTTGGTTATCAAATCTTAGAGTAAATAATAATTAAACCCTTAACGTGGCCTTATTTGGTGCAGGTACCTTAGAAGAATTTTTGTTTTTAAAGTTCAAAATTTTTAATAAATGAAAATGTCTTCTAAGGCATCTTCCCCATCCCTTTGCTGAGTTTCAAATCGATCTTCCAAAAATGTATATTAACTTTTTCCAATCCAATTAAAAGTTGTTATAATCGAGAGAAAAAAAAAATAATTAATAATAAAATATATTTGCATTTCTCGACGTTTTGATTCCAAAAATGCAAAATTTTTTTTTGGATTTTTTCAACTAAAATGTGTATGGATGCCCCCCCTCCTAGAGCAAAACCTACTGAACCGATTTTGATGAAATTTGATTTTTACCATACTTTAAAATTATTTTATCGACAAAAGTTGCTTTAATAAGAAATATATACAGGGTGTCCAAAAATAATGTGGTTATTTTGGCCGCATATTTGCAAATTTGGGCCAAATTCATTTCTACTTGGCTATAAGATAGTACGTGTGAGCCCCAATTGAAAAAAAAGATTTCAAATTATTTTATTCAAAATGGCGGCCAATAGAACGATTGTCCCATTTTGTGGTTTTTCCCTTATAACTTGACCGGTAAATATTATTATAAAAATTTTAAAACGGCATTGTGTAGCCAAAATATAGGGCTTTCGTCTTAAACAAATCGATTTTCAAAATTTTTGTAAAATTGCATACTTTAAGGGGCCCAAGTAGGTCAAAATTTTGATATCGATTTTCTCAAAAACTGGTCCGAACATTTTTTTTTTCATTCTTTTCGACTTTTCTCCCGATCGTCATCAGCACTATACGATTCGCAGGGTCTCATAATGGGAACTTTTGAAAGCTATATATACAATTTGAATTTTTTTGATAAGTATATTCATGACTTTGGTCTTACATTCTTAGCGAGGGGGGGGGCAGCTAGAATAAACGATGGAGACTCGCCTCAGTAGAGACAATCAGGCGGAAAAATTTTAATTCACCCCCCCCCCCTCCATGTTCCCTACGATTTATTTGATTTTTCGAACTTGACGCCCCCTATGGATGCTCCGAAAAATTGCTGGTGGCTTATGTAACGAAATTGCCTCCGCGTTCTCTCGCTATCCCCAAATTGTAGTTAAAAATGGACCTTTTTCTGAAAAATCACCTCTGTATGGAAGTCGTAGAAATTATCTTGCGGTTGATCGTAGGGGAATATGCAATGTAACTTCCGAGTCGGGTCACAAGTCTTTGGTATCATTGAAAAGGTGTTGGACGTCTCGCCGCAAAGGTCATTTTTAGCCCCTCACTCCGTGGTGCGAGTATGAAAGGTATTGAGGAATCAATACTGGAACGACGATCTAGATACCTTAGAGACGCCCTATCCGGAACTTAAAAACGATCCGAAAAATACATTTTTTTAGTTACGCCGAAATTCCTGTGGAAGCTACGCCGGCAGAACGGTCGAAGGGATCGGTTTGAATTTTGTTGGTGACGATAACCAAATGACGTCTGACGTGTCACTAGGACGAAAATTCCAAACTTTCGCGTAAGTTTTGTTGTGCGATTTTTTAAAATCCGAGAACGATTTTTGCGAATTTCTTTTGGCCGCTGCGCGTCCATATTTCGAGATTTATCAAAACGAATACAGGGGCGTTTATGGGGCAACCCCAGAGGACCCGAATCCAAATTTAGGCGTCGATTTGCCGAATTTTCTTTTTTAGCCAATCAAAACCTGTAAACAAATTTCTATTGCTTCGATTGATTCAAAATTTGAGGAGGGGATTCCTAGGGATGTGTTTTAGGTAACTGTAAAATTTGAGCTCTTGCATTTCGAAGATAAAGAAGATAACAATTTTTAAATAAAAAGTGTCGATTTTTTCACATTTAAAGCCCCCCTCGTCTCTCCCGAAAAACTCCGAAAAGAGTTTTATTTTGATTGAGAATTTCAACAAGATTGATAGACTCTTCCTCCATTGAGGACATTTTTTTATGACTGCTAGTGGTTATTGTCCTATTGTGGTTTTTCACTAGGTACCATTCACTACTCAGCCTCAACTATTCTCGACAACTAGTGCGAGCTCTTATTAGTGTTGCATTGTAGAGTTACGTCATCAACTGCTATTGTTACCATGGTACCAGTTCCGCTGATTTTAGGGCCCAAAATAATTTAATTATTTCTGAAAGAAAGTGTAGTTTTGACAGACCAAGGGCCAGTATTATAAAGCCTAGTCAACCGAAGGTTGAAATTATATATAAACGTCAATTTCACTATTTTGTCCAATTATGTTAAACATGGTTAAACTAAATGACAGCCAACTTTAGGTTGAATTTTAACCTACGTTTATAATACTGGTCCTGAGAGAGATGTCATCTGAAAATTTGTAAAGGAAATTCAGCAGTTCAAAACTTTTTTTACGTGCAGGAGGCTAGTTTTGCTTCAGCAGTCAACTAACACATCACCGAGTTATTTATAAGTTTCCCATTTCAAATTTTATTTATTCCAATTGGTACGAGTGCAGCAAAAGTTATTTGAAAAGGGAGCCGTGGTTTCGCCCTCGATATACCGGAACCGGGGTAAAATACCGGACGGCCTTGCATCATATATTTTCTCAATTTGAATATGGAAAGCGTGGGTCAAAACGCATAAATCTTTTTTTGAAATTTATGTTTTTTCCGAAACGATGCGACGTAAGACCATTGGCTCCTCGCGCTAACACTTTGAGTACAGTGGAGTCGTGAGGACAATGGTTTGGACATAATAACTATTTCGTTGAAGCATCAAAAGAGCCATATCATGATAATATATCATGATCGTCGAGTGGAAGAAAAATTTGGTGTAAAAGTGTATAATAAAAAATAAATTTAGTTCTCTTTTGAAATATTCATCTCTATGTTTATATTTTGGATGCGGAAGTAAGAAATTTATTAAACATATTAAGTTGAAAATTTGTACCTGTACTAAATGACATTTTTGGTTTAAATAAAGCTATCTAAATCCTCGAAAATCCTTTTATGCCGGATATCATATTTCATTTTCAACTTACATAACACATTCTGTCGCTTTTCACCATGTCAAATAAGCGGGCGCGGTAGTAGAGACATTATATTAAAACATAGGGAGGCAATAGAAATTTCGTGTTTTTAGTAAAAGCGCATAGCTTTTATATAAAAGAGGAAAACTTGAAAAGAAATATGCTTCTGGGTTGTTCTTTGTATGTGTGGTGCTGTATCAAATTAGAATGGATTAGAGTGCCTGAATGATGATGTTTTAGTGTGGCGAAGCGAACAGGTAATTTAAAAGTAAATTTTATTTATTTCTTTAGGGCGCGTGTAATTGTTTGAAATGAAAATTTGTGATATATGCGAGAAAATCAATAATTTATTCAAATTTTTTACTGTCGAAATAATTAATAATTTTGATTCTTTTGTCGTTGCGTTATTAATTGGTGCCATCAGGGTCTCTATCTTTATGTAATAAAATCGAAGTATTCTTCCCCATTAATTTCCATGACCTAGAAAGAACGTTTTAAAAGAAAATTGAGATTCTTAATTAAAAGCTTTAATAATAAAATTCTTGATGATATTGAATTGCATTTTTCTCTTAAGACCAACTTCAAACTTTGTTCGGTGTTTAAAAGTAATTAAACTTTTCTCCAGACTTTCCGTCACAAGATTCTCTTCTATATTTATTATACTTACCTACCCTTAAAAGTTGTGGAGTATTTATATTTGAAAGGAAAATAATCTACCGTACCTTTGAAAGATAAATTGGAGAGTATAAGGTAATACAAGTGTACTCGATGTTTTCGTCTATATTTTGAAAACCTTTGTATAATATGCCGTTTTGATTAATGTAATAGCATCTTAAAGATGGTAAACCAGGAATGTTCGTCTTCTAGATGAAAGATTTGAGATCATTAGTAGTATACAGTATGTCCCATCATGCTCACCAAGGAGGTTCTCGTAAACCATAAGAGTAGCCTTTATCATTAAATTAAGAGAAGGCGCTTTTTCAAAATTCAAAATTTTTAGTTTTTCGTTTTACGTTTGAATAAAAAATAAAATGTTTTTTACGGAGTGAAAGTAATTTTGTGTGACTCGCCTGTATTGCCGGACTCTCTCGCTACGCTCGTTCATCCGCCAATCACTGTTCCCGTCACACAAGACAATACTTTCTCTCCTAATATAATAATGTACTATCTTTCGTACATTAACGATTTTTGAATGCGGATAGCTTGAAAACTATAAGAAATAAAGAAAAAACGAATAGAAGCAATCTTCTATGGAAAAATTTGATAAACTTTTATTTTGCTCAGAGTTTTTTCCCCCTAGGACCAACTGTTTTTGAGATATAAGCGAAAACCCTAAAAGCCGGACGTTTTGAACCCCCTCTCTCCCCTAGCCATGTAGCTAGGTCCGGTGAATTTTAGTATTTTTACCTCCTAACTACTCCAAACACATTCCTGAAGAAAAAACACATTATTTAATGTCTTCTTAGAAGACTCTTCTAGAACTTCTTTGTTGACTAGGCTATAGTCTCAGTTTTATGTTATTTAAAAGCTAATATTTTTAACTTCAAAAATATAAAGGTATAACTGTATAACTGTTTAGCGATTTTTCGTTTATTACTAGAAAAATAAGATTAAAAAAATTTGAAGTTTGTTTAATTAATTTTCGCTCGATGTCACTATACTGAATTTAATTATAAATTTTAAAATTAATTAATTAAAAATTTTCTAAGAGCTAAAATTTTAACAACGGAGTTAAGTTTTAATGTTTACCCTACAGCTAAGTCAAACAGTTATTAATTAAGTAACTAATAATATAACCTGCATGCGCTATTTATCAAAAGAGGGCTCTGAAACAAAATACTAAAATGTTAATTTTGTTTTACATGGAATTAGGGCGAGATTGTACCCTTACATTTAATACATATTGACTTTTATTTCACGTCGTATTTAGAATAGCGGTTTAGTTTTACAAGATAATACCTATTAGGTATACAGGATGTTGAAATCTATGTTTTATGTACTAAAAACCAAAAATCTGCATTTTTGTTTGTTTTTTCAAATCTCATCTTTTAAGGAATTAAACCCCTTGATCTACGCCAATGTTTTTCTTGTTTAGTAACGAAGAAATACACTAGACAGAAATGTTAGCACATAACTTGATGTGAACATGGCACGCCAAGTTGGCTATGCAAATTTCAAATGCAGATAATCTCGCTGTGACATTCTGCAGTCACCCGGCCTTTTGAAATTACATCTTACGATCTTACAAAAAAAATAAGTACAAGAATCTTCAAATGAAATTGTGCATCAAGATGTGAAATAATACGAGACATAATTTTGAGCACAACTTATGGTATAAAAAAGACGCTCTCAGGGGGTATTTACAAAGTACAAAAAGGAAATTTCAAACTTTATTTTTATTAAACTTAAACAGGCCTAAGGCGGTCGTGGAAAAGTATAGTGTTCTACTTGCCTGAAATGATGACTATGAAATGATGCGGATGAATTGGGGCACGAGCCGCAGGCGAGTATAAAAATGAATTTTCAAACTTTATTTTTATTGAACTTAAACAGATCTAAGCCGGTCGTGGAAAAAGTATAGTGTTCTACTTGCTTGAAATGATGGCTCTTACTCACGAGAATTAATTGCGGCGCGAGCCGTAGGCGAGTGCAAAAATGAAATTTCAAACTTATTTTTATTGAACTTAATAAACAGGCCTAAACCGGTCGTGGAAAAAGTATAGTGTTCTACTTGCTTGTAATGATGACTATCACTCATGAGGATGAATTGCGACACGAGCCGCAGGCGAGTCATTACACATTCGTTGGAGCGTCGGTGGTAGCATGTGAAGCTTCCCTTTGC
This sequence comes from Malthinus seriepunctatus, assembly GCA_963924605.1. NCBI lineage: Eukaryota > Metazoa > Arthropoda > Insecta > Coleoptera > Cantharidae > Malthinus > Malthinus seriepunctatus. The sequence goes on along the minus strand of OZ004602.1, from coordinate 12,093,168 downwards.
GGTGAAACAATAATTTCGTTTGTAATGGCATCACGCGAAAACAGGTCTATCTGCTGTTGAGAGAAGATATTACCCTCTCTAAAAATTCCAACTTTTTTGATTACCTAACTTTGTCTGTCGGGTAGAAAATTGAAAAAATAGTACAGTTTTCCGAATTTCTTTGCATGTCCGCCGTCCTCTGATGTTTCTTTGTTCATTCGTCTGTATTGTCGGTGTATTGATTGCCGATTTGCCATAGATACCGCACTGTTACAAAAAGTTTAATTCTAACCTTACTTATTCATTAAAAATTGATAATTCTAGAAAATAATTTCCAAGCATTTGTCATGTAAAAAGCTAATGTTTTTTTTAATGTCATTTTATTATTGGTTACGTTTAATAATAGAGCACTTACAAGCAGAGGGCGCAAAGATCGTTAGTTGCAATACTTACATGCTTTAAACATGTACAAAGTTTTTGTTTTATTTATTTATAAGAATAGAAAGCAGCAAGATTTTTGAAGTATTTTATATGGAAGTAGCGTACAAAAATAAGCGTGACTGTATATTTTCCATAATTTTTTGTGTACAAATTACGTAGAAAATGAATATTATTTAAACAAAATTTTGAAATTTTCAGCCGGGAATTTAATTGTGACAATATCTGTGCATCGGCTTGACGTAGCGAGACGTGCGTATTTACGGTTTTATTCACTGAATTAAAGAACAACTTAATTTTAAATATCTATAAACAATCACTTTACGTATTTAATTGAAAACATAAAGAAAAACGCGGTTTATTTAACACACAATATCACTCTTATTCTCTTATGCGAATTGTCATTAGAGTAAGTGCATACAATACCGAACATCAAGCAAACAACGACCGTGGCACCTCTCGTGGATTTTAATGGTACTGAGTTAGTGTAAATGCTTTATTAGCTTGTTTTTAAAATAAAAATTGAATTAAAAAAAATAATTTGACAACTGAAGTATAATACGTAATTCAAAAGAGATGGTGTTTTTTAAAAATCTTCTAGTTTTTACGTTTTAATCTGTTTTAATTAATTTTTGACGTTTTAAGAAAAAATAAATGTTTTATTCGGAAAAAGTGACTTTTTGACTCGACTTCGTCTCGTCTGATAAGCCAAACTGACTCGCCGAAAAAAGTTTCATTTTTGCTTTTTTTAAAAATACATTATTTAATAATTTTTGCATACCTAAATGTTTTCGTTTATCATTAATCAGTAATCATATTACGTATTTTTAAATTAAAATAAAATTTTTGATAACGAATTTTAAAATACTTAAAGAAATAGCACATTTAACATTAATTTGTCTGTTTACTGCGATAAGATATTTTTGCACATTTGACAGAGTGTGCTGTGTCATAAATTGTATATTAATTTAAATATTTCTTTTCAGTTCATTTTCAAATCCGGTCCGTGTAAGTACATTGACAGAGTTTTTCGTTGTGTTTTGTGCCTTTTTGGTTTTTCGGTCAAGACGTTCCGGTTCCACCAATTCGATAACTTACAATAAGGTTAGTTTTTTTTTGTATTTTGTTAAATTATTATGGTTTGAAGACGCTAAAATATTATTTATAAACAATTTGTTGATTAAAATTATGTAACCGCGATACAGTGTATGAGTCAATTTTATTTCGCATTCAATTAAAAGTGAACTTTAGCTAAAGACAAAACTTTAAATTGTAGAAAATGGCTTTTTATCTTCTTTAATTGCTTCAATGTCCGTAAGACCCACTATATTCCATTTTTTAGTCGAAAATTTATCCCTCAACTCTCAAGTTGGAACAAACATTTTCAAACACCCTGTATAAAAAGAGAAATAATTTATTATTCTTTCAAGTTCAATTTTTTATGCTTTGCATTAAAATGAGTGCGTTTTAATTTAGCCATGAATTTAGAGACATTTTGGCGCAAAATTTGATAATTAAAGTAACAAAATTGATAGTTGTTGGGTCCATATGGTTTTAACAACACAAGTGCAATTACTCGACAAAATATATGGGGCTAATCTTAAACAATCACAATGATAAATGTTGTCTATATGCAAATTGTCAAAAGCACAATTAGTACAAGCGAAATAGTTAAAGCGTAGAGGAAAAAATAGAGCAAGTTTTGCCACATTAATTTGCAGTTTTCGTTATTAAATTTATGCATTTTGGATACAAAATGTAAAAATTTTTCATATTTATTTAGTGCATTTAAAACAAAATTTTATTACCACGTTCATTGGCTTTCGCGAACACTCATTTATTGTGAATAATTTATTATGTCGTCGTTTCCCCGCAATGATTTCCATTCCATTATTTAAATTTTGTTTTATGAGGTAAAATTTTGAACTTTACAATGTATCTAAATATTAATAATGTTTAGTAACTGAAATGAAATTTCCTTTAATCCAGCGTAATACCAATATTACAACGTATTTATAATTAGTCTAATTAGAGTTCAAAAACTTTTCCTACGCGCTCTACAATTTCCTTTAGCCTCTAATGTTTTGAAAATAACTATAGTTTGCTTTCTGTTACAATTTAATAATTGCTTTAATCAATTTTAGGCATGTCCGCGATAATTTTTTTAAAATTACCAGAGAGACTTTTTGTTGTTGGGCATATAAAGAGGAAAATGTTGGAAGTGTGCATAAAAATTGAAGGATTTCTTCCAATTAAGTTTCTAGCTTTATACAGAAGTCTCATCCTCGAGCACAAATCAAACGTTTATTAGAGCAATTTGTCTTTGAGATGTTTTGGATAAAATAGATTTAACAATAGGGCGCAATTTGTGCTGCTCATACGTTTTACCCTACAACGCGAATAGCTTTTTTCCAATCATAAAAATGAATTTTACCCTCCGACTTTTACCTTTTAGAACAGAGTCGCGCAAACCGATCGACTTGCAAAGGTAAAAAATTAACATAAGTTGAATGTTAAATGTATATCAATCAGAGCATCTACCGTTGGAAATAAAAACTCTTGAAACTGTTACTTTTACATAATGATTATAGTAACAATTGTAGATTTATAAAACCCACATGATATGCTTTGTTTAGTACGTAATAGTATTTTAGCTCAAAAATTACACTCACCGTTAAGAATTTTAAAGTTTTTGTGTGTTTAAAAGTCCTTGGAATTTAAAATCGAGCGAAATATATTAATTAAACTGCACGTGAGTTGACAATAAAAGAAGGTTTAGTAGCAAAGTTATTAACAACACAACCACGCTAGTCCTAATATCACCATACCGTTATTCCTTTGGTAGAGATAATATTGCACACGCATGTACGTATTCAACTAATATCTAATGTTAATTTTATAACGGTTAGTACAAGGTCCAAATACATACAAAAATGGTTTAAATTTTAAACTTGGTTTATTTTAGTCGGAGCCTACTTCCGATAAACTGGCTAAATAATTTGAATTTTGAAATAATTAAATTTAGAACGCTCTGTATAAAATAATTGAAAGTATTTTGATGATGTAGGGTTTCAGATTGTAGTAGAATATTGTAAAAATTCTGTCATTTGTCGTGAAAAATTATTTAAAAAGTGAATTTTTCGTAATTTTGCAAAAACACCCAAATAATCTCAAAAATGAAAAAGGCGTAGAAATAAAACATGTGAAACATTAGTCTTAATATTAGAATTGTTAGAGTGGTGAGTGAATTAAAGTTTTTCGACGCCTCTTTTATTCCTAACTGCGTGGCCACGTCGACGCACCGCACCTCTCATAGCTCTTAGCATCGTACTTATAGACTAGGCGCAAAAGTTAAAGTATTTCATGCAAGCGGCATTTCATATAACATTTTGGTAACCGATGTTTTCCCAGTATTTCAACCCTGCTGAATACGAAAATTGCGGTTATCAAAGCGAAATCTTAACCGGAAGCGTGATATTCAAGATGACACCCAAGATGTCAGCTTTGTTATTTTTGATGGAATCATTATGGACAATTAAGACAAATATTTTTATTGGTTCGGATAGATAATTTCATACCCTACAATTTTTATTAGAAGTAAAATTATCTTCAGATCACTCCTAAAAGAGCTAGAGTCGATAAAAGCACCAGTGTTGTATAAACCGTCTTAATACATAAAGCAGTATATGGAAGCATCTTGGTGAGTTCAGCGAGGTAGCTCTCCCAGTATCCAGCTAGATGTATCTGTTGAAACATGATCAGAGCAAATCAAGTCCATAAAAGTCGATCATAAAGAGGATATTGCGTCTTCTGTTTTGACAACACACGGTGCTTCTCCCGACTCTCTAGACCCTTAAAGAGTGATTTTACTGTAATTTTTTGTAGACCATAAAATTATCTATCCGAGCTAACAAAAATATTTGTCTTAATTGCCATAATAATTAATCCATCAAAATAAATAAAAAGAGCAAACATGTATATTACGACGATTTTTACGCACACGATGTCTTTAGCTGGCTTTCGCTCCTTAATAAGCAATCTTACGGTACTTTTACATTTAATAATAATTGTAGAGAACCTTGTATATCTAATTCAATCAAAACAGTTGTCCAAGTTTCAATAATAATTCTTCCATCCAAATAAATCTTAATTAATAAAGCAGACAACCTAGTCGCCATCTTGAATATCGCGCTTCCGGTTTAAATTTCACTGTTGGTAACCGCAATTTTTGGATTCAGGGGGGTCGAAATATTGGGAAAACTTCGATTACCAAAATGTTATATGAAATTCCTCTAGCATTTCGATACTGGGATTTTGTTCCAATTTCACGGTGCTTCTTCCGACTGTAGCTCCTTAAGGAGTGATCTGAAGATAGTTATACCTCTAATAAAAATTGTAGAGCATAAAATTATCTATCCGAACCAATAACAATATTTGTCTTAATTGTCCATAATGATTCCATCAAAAATAACAAAGCTGACATCTTGGGTGTCATCTTGAATATCACGCTTCCGGTTAAGATTTCGCTTTGATAACCGCAATTTTCGTATTCAGCAGGGTTGAAATACTGGGAAAACATCGGTTACCAAAATGTTATATGAAATGCCGCTTGTATGGTTAAGGATACGTTTTTTCCGATAACAGTCCTAGTCTACTCGTATTAGCACCACATTGAAAAAATAAATAAAGCATTGGTTAAACGAAACTTGCATTAAAGCCTAGCACCCTCGCTTAACATACTCTAAGTGCTAAGTATAGGTTTCTAGGGACAGTGCGAGGTGGGGTACCTCGAAGTCCATTCTAAACTTAAGATGAATCCATGATGAATGTCAAAAGACACTAGAGGGGAAGGCTGTATTTTCTTACACGGACCTTTTATTTAGGTTAATTCAGGACAGTGGCACAAAACATGCTGTACTGTTTCATCTCATTCACTACATGCTCGAAGGTTTAGAGGGTTGTCAACTACACCTATTTGGTACCTATAGATATTTATGTGTCTGATAAAACTACCAACGAAGCTCGTTCCTGGGAGGGGGTCACCTGTTCCTTGTAAAATATTTTTTTCTGTTCCAAGCAACCACCACAGGTACAAGTCAGGACGTAATGAAATCAGGGCTGGGATCCTGTAACTGTTAGCTAATTAGTTAGGCTATCGCTAAGCCATTTACTCTTTACCCTTCTCCTATCAATTTTTAAAAGTTTGTAGGAGAGGGGTCGGGAGTAAGCAGTTTAGCGTAGCGTAAAACAATTTCAACATGGAAGCGACCTTATATGCGCACAAGAGCATGTGATAAAACTGTAGAAAAAGATGCTCAAACATTGTTTTCAGAATGAGTTTTACGTATATGTAACCTTGGTTATGAGGTAGTACACAATTTTGCTTTCTGCGCAGCTCGCTTAGATATGACGAGCACTCTAGCAGCTCAGGGCGTCGTGGGGGCTAGCTTGATATTATGCGGGATGTGTGTGATGTGGTTTCGTCTTGTTAGATTCCCATGTTTTGGGGATCTTTTCGATTTAGTTTTCTTCCAAGGAAATTCTCCACCATTTAATAGCAGTGCTCTCAAGTTGCAGTATTGCCTTTTGAAACAAAACGACCCAGTTACGCTCGGCTCAAAGGTTATTTAGTGCTCTACCAATGTCCATTCTAAGTATCATATTGAAGGTACCGATCGAAAGGGTCAGAAAGACCTCAGGACCACAACGTTCATTAGGCGAGCGTCCCCTCGGTAATCCATAGGCTACGTTATGGCTACTTGGTGCCCTGCTGTCTCTTAAAATCTGAATATTTTGGGTAGGAGCGGAATAGTTTTAAAACGAGATGACCGGACCGAGCCAACATCGTGCGAGTACATTTGGAGGGAGCAAGTGTGCTGTCTCTTTCTATCTCAAAAATTGATACGATCGGTCACATTTTAGTTGTGGCGCTCCTGCGTTTTAAAACTATTCTACGGCTTTCGATAATTTATTTTGACGTTTTTACCCCCTCCCCTTAGAAAAATCGAAGTGTAGAGTAATTGCCAGATCTAAACGAGCTGCTTAGAAAGCAAAATTGTGTACTACCTCAAAATCAAGGTTACGTATTACGTGAAAACTATTGTGAAAACAATGTTTGGGGGTCTTTTTCTACAGCTTTTTCACTTGATCTTCTGCGCATTTAAGGTCGTTTAGATTTGGCAATTACTCTACGTGCCGAGTGGTATATTTATGTGCTCGCGTAGAAAAATGTAACGGTAGTGCTCGCAGTATGGCAAAAGCATCCGACGCGAACGTTCAAGTTGCTAATTCATCATCTAAAGGTGCGTCCATACCAATAAAAATTTGCGTTGAATGTTGAATTCAAGAAAAATATTTGCGGCGCAAATTTTTGCGTTGAATGTTGTATTTTGTATTCAAGAAAAATATTTGCGGCGCAAATTGAAATATCCATTTACCACTTAAATGAAGTTTGTCAACAATGCCGTTTATTGGTGTTAAAACATCTGTTTTGGAAAAAAGCCTCTTTTATTTAAATATTTCTTTTCCTTTTCTTTGTACTTTTAAATGCATTTGCGACGCAAATCTCTTTGAAGTTTACTAAAAGCCGACATCCCCAGCGATAGTGTGTTTTGTACGTGCGAAATTATTTAAATTTGCGCCGCAAATATTTTTCTTGAATACAAAATACAACATTCAACGCAAAAATTTGCGCCGCAAATATTTTTCTTGAATTCAACATTCAACGCAAATTTTTATTGGTATGGACGCACCTTAATAATTTTATATTTCTGAAGAAATGGGTGTTAAATTAAACAAACTTTAAAAGTTTGACATTTTGAAAATAAACAAAGTTTCTTGTAAATTTTAAATCATCTTAAATGTTCAGTAATTATGTGTAACACGCTTGATGATAGATTTGTGTAAGGCAATTAATTACTGACTATCGTATACCTTGACGATTTTGTGTTAACGTGAATGATTGCGTCACCGACAAAACGCTCTAAGCGCTGCAGTACTTGTGTTTTTGGTAATTAAAATTTTAACACTTAATCATTAATTCAGTTGAGTATTAATATTCTGATGAAATCATTGCAAATACACTCTGTTCATTAATCATTGGGATCAGTTCTTATGCATCCCGACGTACGCTGTTGCTGTACCCAATTCATCAAAATCCCCTTTCATAATTATTATACATGGTGACTAGGTATTTGTCGAGGTTCTTAATAATATCTATATTGGTTTTATAAAGGGATAAATTGGAATTTTGTGTGACGAGATTGTTGTTTGACGAACGAGCGGTTCCACCAACTTTATTATCGAGCTGAGGGGGCGTGACCAGCGCTGCCATAGATTTGGAAGTACACTAGGAGTTAAAAGTATTTCAGTTGCTAAATTTGACAAATGTAACGCTTTGCAATGTATAGGTAGATCAAAATAATTTAAAAGTGCAACCATTACCGCTTTTGGTTATAAAAGTTTTAAGAATTTTTTCTCCAAGAATTTCAGTTTGGATACAGTGTCTTTCAAAAATTTCCCACATGGTACACTAATTTTAGTGCGTAAAAACAGTTTAGATTATACATATTCAATTGATTCACTACGCTATACGTTAACAAACTTGGGTTCAATATTAATGTAGTATAATTAAATAGAGCTATGTATTATGTAGGAGCAAATTGACTTTCAAATTAATTTCATATTTGTTTTGTGACATTGGCGTTTGGCTTTCGGATATGGTGTTAAAACGAAAACAAAATGAGATTACTGGGTGCTTTTCTATGAGACGAGACAAAATCTGATCATTTTAAACGACACGAGCTTTATTCCAAAGCTTAATAGGTTAAAAGCTTTACAAGAGAATCACAATATTGTTTTTTCTTCCAATCTTTCTCTATACCCTCTCTATTATAACAACAATACTTTTTGGTAACTCGATCTTGTTAATTAATATATTTTATTAGGGGTCAATGGTCAATAATCGTTCCATTAAACAACATTTAAAATAAATTGTTGAATCGATGCTTGTTTATTTACATATTATTTATACGATTTTTAGAAAGTGCGATAAACATAATCTTTATCTAAATGATTTTTATTCGGTGTTAGGAATGTGTGGGATAATGCAATGCTAATGACTAAAATTTTAAAAAGAAATGTTATCCTAGTGACATACTTTCCATCGCAAATATGGATAATTAGGTAGCTGTATAATCGAGGAGTTCCACAAGGGTCGATAGTAGGCCCCTTTTATGCTTAGGGTGTGCGCAAATTAGAAGTTTCGAGCATAGATTTTACATAGAGTCGTTTGAAATTTCAGCTAGAACCATATATCCCTACAAGGGTGCAATATGCTCTATACTCTCAGCTTTGAATTTGAGTACCCCAGAACGCTGTGGTCTATTCTATGCTCTAGACTCTATGCTCGAATCTTTTAATTTGCGCACACCCTTAGAGAGTATCTGCAAGAAAAGTTCTAACACCGTATTCTTCTTATACTTGTAACGTCTCTTTTTTTTATTGGTTAAATTAACAAGAAGTTGCATATTTTGATGAGAACGCAAAAATACTGAAAGTTGGGAATTTAGTTTTTCGACTGTAGTTTGAGAAAAAAATTCTCGAGACATTTTTTAGGAGGTCAAAAGAGCTATCAAACGACACCAAAGTCGATATTTTATCACTTCGACGCAAGGCGTCGCGACGTTCCACTTTTAATTTTTTTATGGTGACCTATTATTTTTTATTGCAAAAAATTCCTCAATTGGCTTGTATAAATTTGGATAGCAAATGTGAAATTTCTATCTTGTGCTTTCCTTAATTTCCCCGTAAGAAAATTAAAAATTGAACGTCGCGACGCGTAGCGTCGATGTGATAAAATGTCGACTTTAGTGTCGTTTGATAGCTCTTTTGACCTCCTAATAGTTTTTGTCTAGAATTTTTTTTCTAAAGTTAACCATTTTCAAACTACAGTCGAAAAACTAAATTGCCAATTTTCAATTTTCTTGGGTTATCTCGCTAACCATTTTGAATTTTGGAATTTTGTAAAGAGATTCTTAAAGCTGCAAGACCCTAATTTGGGTTTCTTAGTAAAAATGCCTGATTGACCTAGCTCAGAGGTAGCTCGGAGGTAGGTCCGAGTTCAAATACATACACAAATTAAATTGCAAAAATATATGTTAGAAAAATCACCTTTGATAATTACATAACTCAAAAATTTATACAAAATGATTAACCTCCCTCCCTGAAACGAAATGAGCATCTTGAAGTTCTTCATTGGAACGAAATAAACAACTCTTCTGCTCTCTTCCAGAGCTGGCTAAGGAAACCTATTTACAAAAAAAATTACGGTGTGAGCGGAGGACGAGGCCACACAGTAGTCTCGGGGCCAATGGTACTACCGGGGTGGATCCTTACGGAGCATGTGGGGGAAAGTGCGGAAGTCTTCGTTTGATGTCGTCTCTTAGAGCCGCCGAGGAACAGTGACCACACGGGACACCACTGATGGTTCAGACAGGGGCCATTCGGGATCATACTCGATCACACGGCACTCGATGTTAACACCAAACTCCTTTATCTATGAAAAGGCGCTCCTACTTAGAGCTTCGCCACCACTTAAGGGGAGAACCAATGAAAGCGCTGCGTGGACTTGAATGTAAGTGGGAACGTCGACACCTCGCGTGCCAACGCAAAAGACTTATCAACTTAACGGTTGATTAATAAAATTTTAATTAATGTAAATTTTATCAATATTTTACAAGGACTGGGTGCGCGCAAACAGTAGCTTCCTAAAGAATCTAATCTCATCGATCTATCATGGTTATTACCCATTTAAACATCATTTTTTAATGACATTAAACTACTGAATAAGATGGAGGAGGGTGATATCCGCAATAAAAACAGAATCAAAGAGTTGTAGTTAATTAAGCTTAAGGAAAAGGAGAAAAAAATCTAATAAACGTTAAGGACCTAAACAATTTCAAGGAGGTATCAAAATTAAGGTGGGATGCCAGAAGGACTTAAAATAAGGGTAAAATAGTATATTGTTTGATTAGGAGTAAAAATTTCACTTTTTTTAGGCTAGTCAGTAGGGCTTGTCAGACGAAACGAAGTTGAGTCTGACAACTACTGACGAGCCAAAAAAAGTATTTTTACTCCGTATTAAACATTAAATTTTTTCTTCAAACGTAAAACTTAGAAAAACGAAAAATAAAAATTTTTGAAGTGTCGCCATCTCTTGAAAATTATGTGTAGTTCAATTGTCAAATATTTTTAAAAATTAACTTTAACTTGTAAAAAGAAGCTAATTATTAAACGCAACGAGTAAATTATAACAGAAAATTTATAAAAACATTACCTTTTTACATTACAAATGCTTAGAAATATCATTTTACGTTACAATTTGTTGTTAATATTTTGGGTTAGAATTTACTTTTACCTCCTAGGAGGTAAAAGTTCACTTTTGCCTCCTAGGATGTAAAAGTAGAACTTTAACCTTACTTGTTCAGTAACAAAATGTCAACTTTTTTTGACTTTTGAAGAAAAAAAAATATATTAGCAAATTAAATATTTGATTTATCGCGGATACTGGAATTTAATGCACTCGACCTTGCCGCATTTACATGAAACGACGCGACCGGCCTCAGATAACAATTCATACGGTTTTTAAGCAGATGCAGGGACGTTAATCAAAAATTAAATTTAAGGAAAATAATCAGGGGGACCCGAGGTAACCACGGTGACGATTTATGAACCACCAGAGAAGAGGAAAGAACGATGCAGATGTTACCAAGCTTGGAAGCAGAATCTTGATGATTCAGAACACCTCCAAACCATAGGTAAATGCACATCGTTACAAAGCTCATCAAAATACGCAACTTTTTGCTAGTTTATCCAATTTCATAACTCTTACCATTTCCGATCTCTCAATGTTAGCACTACTAAAAAAAAATCACTCTGTATTGTCGGTTTTGTAAATTCGTCCTTTTTTTGATATTAACCACTTTTTATTTATATTCTCCACCTTTGTAGATTGGGGTCACATTATCTGTTGATGAGTCTACAGAGAGTTGATTTGGTGGCATTGCCACGCAATTTTAATTTCATTGATGACATCGTTTACCTTTTAATTACTAAATTTTCCGACTCTTTACAGATTATTCGTCAATACTTCGAGCCTCTGTAGTTTTATTTATTGACAAAAGTCAGTACAAGTACAGTAGCGTTTCTTCAAAGAATGTTTATCCGTCAGGTGATTTCATTTTATTCATCCACTTGCCACCCTATGTTTATAAATAAAAAATATTTCCATTTTATAGCAGGTTAAGTGCATGTGACGGGGTTAAAGACTTTTAATAACTCATAGGTTTATGTAAATATCGTACATCATCATTTATTATAAATTTAATGCGAGAACTGGGAAATTTCTTATTTGCGAATAATGCGAAATTGTTTCACTTTCAACACGTAGAAATTTTATAATCACATAAAAAAGCTTTCAAAATAATTGATATTAAACCTAAAAAGTCAGAAAATGTCGAGTTCGATATGTGGCCACTTAACGAATTAACTACTTGCACTAGGATTTACAATTCCATCACCGAGTATTTTTGTAAAATCAACTATCGAGAGTTCTCGCGTTTTAAGTATCTGCGAATTCGCGAGGATAAAAAATTGATTTGATGTATTGAGTGGATAGTTTTGCCGTCAGGAAGAATTTTTTTAAACGATCGTTTTAAATAAAAGTTATTTGATGAAAACGTTAAGAAAATGATGCGGAAAACAAGAAAAGACGGATTAAAATCATTAAAGTATTGCTCAACTTTATAATTACTAGAAGATTAATTAATCTTTCGGGGTAGTTGTCGCTTTGTATATATACTGTAATTTAAAAGTTAACGAGATCAAAAGAATGAATTAGTGAAAATAAAAAGCAAAAGGGACTTATACATACTAATGAACCTATACAAGTTGGAAAAGTTTCTATTATGTATGCAGTTTTATAAATTACGGATTCGCTTCGTACTATTTTTTAACATCCCCTTACACACGCGCAATCATCAATTTGTTCTTCCATTTCTAATGTTTTCATTATTGCTTTCCGATGAAAAATTATTTTGGCGAGTGCCTCTAATTATAATCCGTTCCCAAAGGAAACGAAAAAATAAGAATTGCAAGAAAACTCTTTCAAAAGATAGACATTTAATTTCGCCTTTTGAATTAATTTTTCGTTAATTACATTTATTTATTCTAATTAAATGTGAGACCCGAGGCTTTAAAGTACACACTTGTAAAAATTTTTCATTCTTTAGCGGTGTGTTACGTTGTAAAGTTGTCATCCCTTTGATTATATTAAAGCGAAGAAAATTAAAAATGTGTCACAACCAGAGAGTCAAGAAAACTTCTTTTCATTATTGTTTGGTGTATAATTATGAAAATGAAAAAAAAACTTTTTAGGGTTAAAATCGAACACACTCTTATCTCTGCCGGTAACATATGTAACTGATCGTTTAGAAGCTTCCAAACTCTCGGAACAGAAGTTCTTTTTATTATTCTCAAAATTTAATATCGACTCGGAGAATACCGGAATACCGGGTGGCAATTGAAACTAGGACATTCCCAAAAAGTACTATTTATTATTTAACAAAATACGAGTGGTAACCCCGTCGAGATTCGACGAAGTATGTGAAGATATGAAAATTCGTTAGAGAAATGAAATTTCCAGAAATTATTATATCCCACAACCTATACCGATAAATGTTTGTTGTTAAATGCGCCATATAGGCGTGTCCGTTATTCAACGTGATTGTACTTTGTTAAAGTGGGGAGATAGTAATAAGCCTGACAATTTATTATTTAAAAAAATATATGAAATCTATAATTTTTAACGTACGTACGGATTTGTTACGTACGTATGCGTAGCGCACAGAGTTTGACGCTAGTGGGGCGTCTTCAGGAGGCGGTTTCGATTCGCTGGACTATAGCACTCGGATGGGTGATCTAAATAATTATCATCACCCCACTGACCGTGATTCCGAGGGTAACCTGTAATTAGAGCTGTGTTGGCCAGTACAAAATAAATAATTCAATTTTTATTATACTTACACTGTGTTCATAAATGATTTAGACCAGTGCATATGCATTCCAGTAGACCTAAGGTATTGGCTTCCATTTCTTTCAATACCTTTGCCATCACAGTCTAGTTTCCTACTTTCAGGATTTTAAGATTTTCCTTAGTCCCACCGAGCTATATCCTTTTTGCTAATCCTCACCGAACTTTATAACGTGATTTTTGCCAGCTCTTTTCTTGGTGGTTTATCGATATGTTTCATCTATTGCAATCTTCCAAATCTAATAACACTTGTTATTTGTCGGTTTTCCTCCTCCAAAGGTCTTCAAATCTTGCCAATTTCCTCTCATATGATTTTTATAGCGGGTTGAAAGGGGCGAAGCAAGTTTTACTCACGTACATTACTGCTGGCTTTACAATTGTCCAATTTTTTTGTTCTTAGGGTTGTTTCGGGAGACGTGAGCAGAAGATTATTGAATCGAATTCCTCAATTTGGTGAGGATTGCAGATTCTCATCAGTCACAAGTTTTCACTTTCTCTGCTACAAGTCCCTAATTGCATCTTATAAATAAGAAAGTCGTGTCTTCCATATGTTTATCTTTGATTTCATATACATGGTGGTCCTCTCGGTGGTCCTGAAATAGTTGGCTGAAATCAGAGACTCGGTTAAGCTTATAAGCACGAAAAAAGTTCCCTTTAACGTTAGTAGTAAAACTCACCCCTTTGAAGTTACAGATCATTTAATTATCAAGTTAAAAATTTAACCCCTCATAGTCGAGCTAGTTGTTTCGGGAGACGTGAGCAGAAGATTATTGAATCAAATTCCTCAATTTGGCGAGGATTTCAGATTCTCATCAGTCAAGAGTTTTCACTTTCTCTGCTACAGGTCCCTAATTGCATCTTATAAATAAGAAAGTCGTGTCTTCCATATGTTTATCTTTGATTTGATATACATGGTGGTCCTGAAATAGTTGGTCGAAATCAGAGACCCGGTTAAGCTTCCCATAAGCACGAAAAAAAAAAAAAAGATTATTTAATTATCAAGTTAAAAATTTAACCCCTCATAGTCGAGCTAGTTGTACTGAATCGAGTACCATCAGGCTATAGAATTTAAATTCCAATAAAGGACCATAGCTCTTGCCCTACTATATCCTCAAGATCTTCGACAGGAATGGGCAAGACGTTGTGTAGTTTGGTGCGATTGCCTGTGAGATTTAAAAAATCTGGAGATATTTGTTTTTGTAATCATCGACTTGGAGATTATGAAGATTATGGAGATTAGAACATAAAACATTCGGAAGGAGGATTAGCAATCGTTGCCTATGAGAGAAAATGCGACAGAAATAACATTTTAGAAGTCTATGGACGAGTCATTCATTCCTTCGAGTTTACATTATCATTGGCTGTCATGATCTTTCCTCATAAGTGGGAGTATAAGCAGCGATCTTCATTGGAGTAATTGACTGGAAAGCTCTATACCGGATGTCCCACTTAGCATGCTCACCATCGGGATCTCGTAAACTGTAAGAGATACGAAGTCGGTTAAATGACACCAAATGTAGCCTTTTTCATAGCCAACTCGGTCGTACTTTTGTTTTTTGAAAAATATTATTAGCACTCTAGATATTTAGAAAAAACTGAAAAAGTTAATTTTCTTTAAATGCCTATAACTTTTTTATTAATCAAGATAATTTTAATTTTCGAAAAAAGGATAATAGGCACTACTAAAACCTATAAATTTAATATAAAAAAGAATTTTTTTATTAGGCTGTTTTGGAGATATGATGCAAAGTTATATTTTTTTAAATGCAAACCTAGTATTAATATTATGTTATTGCATATCTAATTTTTTTCTTTTCAAAAATATAAGGGTTGATAGGCTTAATTTTTCAAATTCTTGTTTAGTAACATAAAATTAAATAATAAATTTGTTATTTAATGTTAAAAAATTTTTTTTAATCAAATGTCCCTTGAAACAATCGAATAAAAAAAACAATTGAAATTAAACATAAGAATATCAAAAATAAGTATAAAAAAAATAAAAAATAAAAAAAATACTAAAAAAATAAAATTTTTTTAAAATTTTAAAACGTATATTTTTGAAAAGGGAAAGAAATTAGCTTTGCAACAACATAAAATTGAGGTTAGGTTTGCATTTAAAAAAATGTAACTTTGCATCATATCTCCAAAACGGCCTTATAAAAAAATTCTTTTGTTTATTAAATTTATTGGTTTTAGTAGTGCCTATTATTCCCTTTTTGAAAATTGAAACTATTTTGATTAATATAAAAGTTATAGGCATTTAAAGAAAATCAACTTTTTCAGTTTTTTCTAAATATCTAGAGTGCTAATAATATTTTTCAAAAAACAAAAGTAGGATCGAGTTGGCCATGAAAGAGGCTACATTTGGTGTCATTTAACCGACTTCGTATCTCTTACAGTTTACGAGATCCCGATGGTGAGCATGCTAAGTGGGACACCCTGTATATTATTTAAACGTCCATTGCAATCCATATTATTAGTTAAATTGCTCTTTCCTGGTAGAATAGGAGGTATTTTTTTATTTAATGTGAATTATGGAGCAAAAGTCTGCCCACAGGATTGCAATATTAAAGGTAAACGTAAAAGAACCATTTATTGCCCACTCACACCCCTGTGGGTTGGAAGATAGAACCGTGTGTTTTAGGGCCGTTTTACATGGACTAAATATCGTATTTGTTAGTACTGAATCGACTCAAGGAACAAAAGCACGAGAATATAAGCTTTAACGCCGTGCTTAGAAAGGACCCCTCTCAAACCTTATGGAAACTGGTTCCCGGCTAATTTTTCTAAAATTTTAGTACGTTGTAGATTAGGACCTTCTGATCAAAAAGTCTTCATGGGCGCAAAGCTCTAAACTTAATGTTTTTTATTCTGTACTAACAGGTTAATACGATATTTAGTCCATGTAAAAGCCCTTAGTTATAACGATGGACATTATTAACAACTTCTGTAAATAAAAATTAAATTAAACGAGCAGCAACGTCTTAGGGATGGAATTTTGGATCAACTTTCACGAGAACTTTTTTTACTCTTACGACGAGCCCAAATCATCTCTGATTTTAGGCAGTTTTCAAGACCACCCTGTATAAAATCTAGGGGTAGGGGAAGATTTTAACTTATAAGAAATCTATAACGCTTCAATCCTCTCTTGTAAAACACCTTATAAGCGAATTATTAGCTTAATTTTTTCCCAGCTTTTTTATTTTTGAGTTTTGACTCTATGAGCGATATGGAGTTCGAGAGCGATTCCATGTAGCAAGAAATTTTGAGTTTTGACGATGTGGAAGAACACTTAAATAGTGTTACGCTACAAGGAAGAAGGAACCAACCCTAAAAATCAAAAAAATTGAGATATAACGTATTTCGTGTCTGTGACATGTAGGGCCACCTACTGCATTTTTTTGAAACAATTTAGAATACGGAAAAATACTATTACGAAGCTTCAAAGGAACTAAAACCATCCTGCACTAAGGCAAACAGAACTTTTAAAACGTGATTATCTCGGTTTGGCAAATATGAGGGTTGGTTCCTTGTTGCGTAACACCATTAACTTGAGCACTTGAGTCGTTATTTTGAAAGGTTTCCAAAATCGAAGCTTTTGTTAACTATACTCACATATTTTTTTGACGTCAATAAGTAAATAATTTTGAGGTGTCACCCTGTATATCGTTGTAATAAATAATACTTTTCCTTTTTCGCATAATTTTCTTATTTCACCGGAAGTTTCTTGTACGAAAATACGAAAAAATGAAGTATCATCTTATATTTGGATTATACCATCGTACATTGACTCGAATTCGGCAAACACCACTTCTTAAAACGTATTTGCTTTACGTATAAATTATTACCGTTATTAGTTATTAGTATTTGCTCAGCTATTAAATATCTCGAATTTGTGTGCTTGCATTTAAACTACAACTATGTGCATTTATGTGGACGTAGGAAATTAGTTTGCGGATAGTTCATATATTAAATATTGTTTGCTACAAACATATACGTATAATAACCTTTCTGCTCCATGGATTGGCCGGTTATACAAAGCCCATAGTTTAAACGCATCAGTAAAATCACTGTGTAGAAATTTTGAGTTTTTGCTTCAAGGGTTACGTTCTTAAGATTAATGATCATTTCTAGAGGAAATAAGCCTAACAGTTTCTAAAGCCTTTAAAATTGTTTTTTATCCTAAATCTGAAAGCCACCGAAATACACCCTATCGTAATTTCGTAACAGAGTTGTTTTGCGATTTATATATCGTAAATGCCGTTATTTGAGAGACTAAAATACTGTTGTAAGCCCAGCTTACACCCCCTATGTTTAGGGTGGATAATATACCTTTCCGCATTCCTTTATTATTATTATTGTGTAATGTTATGTTATAAATAATTGTTCACCTTCCTATTATTATTACGAATTTGCAATTATGCTTACAACAAGGAAACTGTTTTGTTGACGGTATTAGAAATACGCTAAAGTTAGCGGAAGCATTTATTTAAACTATAAAAACTGATCTACATCAACAAAACAGGGCTTCTTCATTCAAAACCGTTGTTACAAGGTGTAACGCGGCTTCTTATCATTCAACCCGTTGCGCTATTACAAATTACAAGTTACAAATTAAATTATATTGATACATCAAAAGTGTTTTATTCTGGTTCGCCAAAACTCAACGTCCATCACAACATAAAATTGGTGTCAGGTGTGGGGTGTATTAAATCACAAAGAATAGCCAATCAATTGGTTTTGTGAGCCCTATAAAAAAAGTTAATGGTGGCCAACGTTAAGTGTCCAAAGAGCGAAGAATATACAGGATATAAACATCAAGCTGCAAGAGAACAAAGAAGAAGCCGTTTTCTTGATCAGCCGCATCAACTACAAATCTACATCAGCAACAGCATCAACTACAAATCTACTACATCAGCAACAGCATCAACTACAAATCTACATCAGCAACAGCATCAACTACAAATCTACTACATCAGCAACAGCATCAACTACAAATCTACAACATCCGCAACAGCAGCCGCATCAACAACAACTTCTACAGCATTCAAGCAGCAACGTCATCATCAAGAGTGTCAGTCTTATATTTAATTAGGGTAAGAAATTTTATTTTTAAAATTAATTTTGTAAAACTTGGATGCACGACTCCTCTGTTGCGGACAGTTCAAATTCTGAAGACGATACGTTAAATAATACAATTGAAACCGAAGGAACCATGTTTGACGTTAACGTAGCATTAAAGATTATTCCAGAATTTTCGGGTGTAGCGAAGGAGCTACATAAATTTTTGGCATGTTGCGAGGTAATTTCATCTTGTACAACAACGAGAGCGGATACAACGATGTTTTTAAATATTGTTAAATCAAAACTTGGGGGTAACGCATACGATTGCGTCAAATACAAAGATTTTGATTCGTGGGATGAACTAAAGGAAGTGCTAAAACAACAGTACCTAGAGAAACGAACGTTAGCCCAGATACAAATGGAGCTAGTAACGTCGCGCCAGGGATCAAACGAGCCAGTGAGATCTTTTGCGAACCGAGTTGAAAGGTTGGCATTAGATCTAACGGATGCTGGTGTCGTCAGTCAAGGAGCACAGGCTGCACCTATCCTTCAAAACTTAAATCGGGCATCAGCTTTGAGAGCCTTTGTAGAGGGATTACAAAATCCTATAAAACTCATAATCAAAGCTAGCCGGTTTCAAGATTTCAATGTCGCGGTAGAAGCAGCCTGCGAAGAAGAAAGAATAAATTTTTCAAATAATCAAAATCAAAATAGAAGCACTTCCCAAAGTTCAAATTCGACCAATTCAAACAGAAATCGCTTAAATAATATTAGGTGTTCGAAATGTGGGAAATCAAACCACACAGCTAATCAGTGTTTTGCACGGCTCCCACAATATCCTACTTACCAACAGAGAGAGGGTCATGTAAATAATGTTAGGATCACATGTAGCTATTGTAAAAATTTGGGACATTCAATTCAGCAATGCCGGAGGAGACAATTCAAAAATAATTTGTCTCCTGCAGGGCAAGTCAATCGCTATAGTAACCATCAACCATCATCGAGACCCAATCCTACCCCTTTCCACTCAAAT
The DNA here is from genome assembly GCA_963924605.1 of Malthinus seriepunctatus. NCBI lineage: Eukaryota > Metazoa > Arthropoda > Insecta > Coleoptera > Cantharidae > Malthinus > Malthinus seriepunctatus. The sequence continues at coordinate 12,073,564 of OZ004602.1, read as the reverse complement.
CAGCGCGTAACAAACCAATCAAATTCGGGAAACGATCTAGGACCCAGTACTTCATCAGGCAGGGTAACTCAGGTCCAAGAATACAAAGATGCCTAACTACAAATTCATATTTTAATAATAATTTTAATACTAATTCTAATCTTCAAATCAATGAAGATCTCGTATATAAATCCCGAAATCAAATAATCGAAGATAAACAATCTTCATGTCCTAAATCAAATATAATTAATTATTCTAGGGGTTCGCATATAGATTCTAAGGAAAACTATTTAGCCAAGGTTAACAGAGATGCAGAATCCCAATCTTATAATTCAAAGTTTGAAATCCAACAAGTTCCCGTATACAAATCCGGATCTCCAATATTCGAAGATAAAAAATCTTCACGTTATAAAGCAAATATAAATGCTAATAATTATTCCAAGTCAAATAAATCTTCTAATTCTAAATTTGAAAGCCATCAAGATCCCTTATTCAATTATCAATTATCAATTAATAAAAAATGTGATCGTAATCATAATTCTAATTCTTATTCGAGTGGTCTTCATATGGATTCTAAGGGAAACCATTTAGCTGAGGTTAACATAGATGAGGAACCACAAATTTTTCACATTAGCAAAGACAACTTACGATCAACATCAGTTATCATTCCATTGTCACTTTCTATAAAAAAATGCAAAACTGCAAATCTTCTAATCGACACTGGATCCGATGTCAGTTTATTAAAACTATGCCAAACCGATGGCAAGTCCGACATTTTTATAGATCAGAAAATTAAATTAAAGGGAATCACAAAAGACTTCGTAGAGTCCTTAGGTGTCTGCAACGGAAAAATTCAACTTTCAGATAATATTTCAATTAATCATGCGTTTCATATAGTTCCAGATGATTTTCCCATTTTAACCGACGGAATATTAGGTCGCGATTTCATGATAAATAATAAAGTTAATGTAAATTATACAAATTCTGAAATTTCATTAAGTGTCCAAGGGCAAAATTTCAATTTCCCATTATCTAGTCCATCGGAGATCAAAGTTCCCTCCAGAACAGAAATAACTACGAATATCTATTTAAATTCCAATAATCCAAAATTATGCTTACAAAAGGAAATAAAACCAGGTGAATTTGTAGGAAATTTTATTGTACAAGCAGAAAATAATATTTGCAAAGTCAGTTTACTAAATTCCACTGAATCAGACATTTTTATAAATAGTAGTGAACTTGACTTTGACGACCTAGAAAATTATGATATCATAAATTTAACTTCGGGGATTCAGCAAAAACGATTACAATCATTAGAAAACGAACTAAACCTTAATCAAATAAATTCTGAAGATTCCTATAACAAATATTTAAACGACATCGAATCAAAAATAATCATCAACAATGACGTAACAGATGCAGACGAAAATCTCGAAAATTGCTCAAAAGATTTTCATTTAATATATTTCACTGATACTAAATTTACTAGGAACATTGACTATCACGATAGTAAATTCGAACTTATTGCACAAAATTCAAGTCTTCACAGTTTATCTTATCTCAAATCTGATCATCGCTATTTCATATATTTGCTAACGTAAACAAGTCAAAACGACAAAACAGACTACAAAGACATATTTTATTCTCTACTAAATCTTAAAGACTTTTGCGTTAAAAATCATATAACTCAGTTAGCTATTTCAGGGGATAATTTAGAAATCAACAGATTAAAATTAGAACCTATACGAATAATGTTTCGATATATTTTTCAACAAAGTAAAATAAAAATCATAATTTTTCATAATCAAAATACTAACAAGGAACTATCACAATTAGAAATCCAACAGATACTAAGGGAGTATCATCACACTCCATTGGGAGGTCATCAGGGGTTAAACCGTACATTCAAACGTATAAAAAGTCTCTATAAATGGGAAGGAATGTATAAGGATATCAAAAATTATATAAAATCATGTGAAACATGTCAAAAGAATAAATGCAGTAGAAAAACGAAACAACCAATGACAATTACTACAACTTCATCATATCCTTTCGAGAAAATATTTTTAGACATAGTCGGACCATTAAATGTAACCGATAATTTTAATAAGTATCTTTTAACTTTTCAAGATGATTTAACAAAATATTCAATAGCAATTCCCATTCCAAATCAGGAAGCCACGACAGTAGCTTTAAATTTTGTTACCAAAATTGTGTGCATATATGGAACGCCAAAAATATTATTAACAGATCAGGGAACTAATTTTATGAGCAACGTTTTTAAGGAAACTTGCAAGTTATTAAAAATCAAGCAAATTCAGTGTACAAGTTTTCATCCTGAAAGTAACGGCAGTTTAGAACGTTCCCACAGGACTCTAGTAGAGTACCTGCGACATTTTATTAATCGAGATATGAATAATTGGGATAATTTTATGCCCTACGCAACTTTCACATATAATACCACTCCACATAATCTCAACCACATTCACGCCTTTTGAACTTCTCTTTGGTAGAAAGGCTATCCTTCCGTCATCCTTAACAAAATCTCCAGAACTTCTTTACAATTATGATGACTATTATAGCGAGATGAAAAGTCGATTCCAGCATTGTCATGAATCGGCTAGGGAAATTATAATAAAAAATAAAGAAAAATCAAAACAAAATTATGACAAAACAATTCATGATTTAAAACTTAATGTAGGCGATCTAGTTTTATTAAAAAACGAAACAATAGTAAAGGGAAAAAGCAAAAAGTTACTTCCATTATTTAAAGGCCCTTACGAGGTCTTGTCATTAGATTCCGATGTAAATTGCACAATATTAATCAATCGAAAACCTATAAAAGTGCACAAGAATCGTTTGAAATTGTTTCACAATTAAAGCCTTAAATTTTTAACATTAAGAAATAATTATTGTCTTCCCATACAGATGTTTCATGCATCCATGTTATATATATCCAATCAATTAATTAATGTATTAAATTTCAAAATTTTAATTTTAGCAAAGTTTTAAATGTAATGTAAGCCAGGCAGGCGGTAGTTTCTTTTTTGTAAATTCTACCGTCGTGTCCTAGGCAGAATTTTAAAAAATACGGCGGAGGTGTTGTAAGCCCAGCTTACACCCCCTATGTTTAGGGTGGATAATATACCTTTCCGCATTCCTTTATTATTATTATTGTGTAATGTTATGTTATAAATAATTGTTCACCTTCCTATTATTATTACGAATTTGCAATTATGCTTACAACAAGGAAACTGTTTTGTTGACGGTATTAGAAATACGCTAAAGTTAGCGGAAGCATTTATTTAAACTATAAAAACTGATCTACATCAACAAAACAGGGCTTCTTCATTCAAAACCGTTGTTACAAGGTGTAACGCGGCTTCTTATCATTCAACCCGTTGCGCTATTACAAATTACAAGTTACAAATTAAATTATATTGATACATCAAAAGTGTTTTATTCTGGTTCGCCAAAACTCAACGTCCATCACAACAATACGGATATTTTCTTCCAAAATTTAAAAATGAGTGTAATTTAAATTTTAAACAAACAAATCAATTTGCGAGATTAATTTTAATAAATTCCGTTCTTATTATTTAGGACGCAGCGAGAGTTTCCGATCAACAAATATGAGCTTTGTCATTTAGAAATTTCCCTTTTTTCGTCGATATTCATTAGTCAGTTTAAGATAAGATGAACTGTTTGCTTTTCGGGCGATTATGAGTCGTTGACTCTTCGATTAATTAAAAAGTCAATTTTGATGGGCGAATCGTAATTTTTCAACATCATTGCTTCTTTAGAAAATTTCAAATTAAATTTTCATTATCATAACTTTATACTTAATTGGTTTGTTTCGTGTTCGTTATCACGTGGCGGTTTTGATTTTATATAAAATTGAAAAGGTATTATTGTAGAATTGTTATTTAATTCGCGTTGAAAGAACCTCAGAATCGCAGTACAATAAAAATAATTTTCTGTCGCTTTCGGTAGACAATGCTCTCGTATACTCCGGTACATTAAAATTCATATCACAAACGCTTTCAGTGGAAGTCGACTCCCAATCACGACCTATTCTGCCCTAAGTAATAACATGTTCTAAAACCTGTACAAGTGTACAATGGTCACGAACCGCCTTTACCATACATCCATCTTCACTTTACAATATTCTCCAACTCCTCGGAGAATTACCTTGTTTTTGGTTACCTTGCGCGCACCGATCGTATACCTTTAGATTTGGAGATCTCGTTTTGTTAACGTCGCATTGTAAATGGAAAAGTTAAATCGGTATGTTACAATTGTCCTAATTACCGCGTAATTTCTCGAGATGATTAAATTAGCGAGAAATCGAGATTTTAATGTGTATGTATAGTATGCGCTATAGAAATTTATTTTACGTCGCTTTTATACACGAGCTTTGTAGGTTTGTGGTTGAATGTGAAATTGGAGTTGCCGAAACCACTCGTTCTTAAGGTTCCTAATTTATCTATTATCTCTGCAGAGACAGTCAATAACAAATAATTACAACTATAAATTGAAATTAACGATTTTGAATTTATGGTTTTGTATTGGTACGCGATATTATAGTGTTAGTGGAATAATTGTTGTTCTAGCAACTGCTATAATTCTAGCAATTTATTACTGGATTTGTAACATTACCTGTTTTAACACTATCGATTAGCGTTTCTTCACGATCTTGCACACTTAAAGGACGGATCGCCTCCCTCTTATCGAACTATTTGCTGTAATGCCTTACGGCAGCGCCCTCTATATAATTTTTCGAAACATGGAGATCAAAAATATAGAAAGTTGAATAAAGGAGTGAAAAATGACGAGAGCATATATAATATAACATACCGACCCATATAATTTCTAAAGCTTTCTATTAGCGTACAGTCAGCCGACCAATTATCACTACACCATGAACACTTCTGAGCCGACTGTCTTTTTCTAGTTATTTAAGAACCAAAAACTTAACGTGTGTAGTGGCCGTTCGTCCGATAACGGCCTGCGAATCACCACGCACGTTAATTTTTGGTAACTAGGAAAAGATGGGCTAAAAACTGTTCATGTGGTTCATGTGGAAGGACTCTACGTGAGTAGAGACCCTAGCTGACCTTTAGTACAGAAATATAGAAAATTAACCGTTTTCGAAAAGACAGGAGAACTCGAAAAATGACGAGAGTCATCAAGTGCCACTTTCGGTGTAAGGGCCGTTTTACATGGACTAAATATCGTACTAACTGTTAGTAACTGAATCAACTCGAGGAGCAAAAGCAAGGGAATCTAAGCTTTAACGTCGCCAGTAGAAATTTTGACGCATGACCTTGGTCGACGTTAAAGCTTAGATTCCAGTGCTTTTGCTCCTTGAGTTGATTCAGTTACTAACAGTTAGTACGATACTTAGTCCATGTCAAATAGCCCTTAAGAGAATTTTAATCCAGAAGCTTGTAGTCGCGTCTTCTTGAGCAGTTAAGTTATTGTTTACAGTTTGATGACAGTGTAAAATCTATCCAAAACTCGACTTTGAATTTTAGAGGTCTTTTCATTTTCTTCATCCTAGTCTTGGACGCACCACAGTAGTAGCGTGATCCCATTGAGTACCAACATGAGCTTTTTGTGTGAACCCTTTCATAAATGATAGGTAAATTTTCCTCTACTTTTTTTATTAGTAACCACTACTGCGTAGCACCGCAGCGCCGGACCCATTTGGTGTGTGTATGCGTGGCCGACTTTCTGGTTACAACTCATTACAACGGAACCTGTCCGAACCTTAAACAGTCTTGGTCAGTACTCGAGCCTACTACACAATGTTAGGGTAGGTTAGGTTAGGACAGACTAGTGTAGTTTAACCTAGAGCATAACCTAGCATAACCTACTCTTTATTTTATTTTTTACGAAGGGAGGAGAAAATCTTCACCCACAAAAAGACACGTCCAATCCAAATCAGTAGTTCGCACTGGTGGGCATGTGAGATATTTGTTCAATCAAAACTTCTCCGTGAGAGACCATCTAACAGGGATGCGCTAGCATATTACTATAGTCGCCGCGCCGTCGGTAAAAGAGATGTTAAGATAGATCAAAAGTAGTGTAAGGATTCGAAGTCTGACGCGTTTGGCCGTTGCTGTCTCTGGCGTTACCACTACGAGCACCCCAAGTCTTGTGACACGGGACGCTCTGCTGCGGTTCCATTTCGTCGTTGACTATTTACGTGCTTTTTACAACAAAACTTTAGTGCTATACTAGATGTGCCAGAAGGATTAATAATCATTACCTACTCTACCATACTCTAACCCAGGGTTTCCCAAACTGTGCTCCGCGGGAAGGTAACAAGTGTTTCGTGAAAAAATATTAACAAAGCTATTTTTTATTTTTCTTGGTTATGTGTCACTGCCTACTCTTCTAATTACACAAGATGCTCCGTCAAAATTCAAAGATCCTTAACGTGCTCCTTTACAGAAAAAGTTTGGGACACCCTCCTCTCACCTAACCTAACTTACTCTACCCTACATTGAATAAATAGCCGTTACTCTACCAGGAAATAGCATGCCAGGTAATCTTATGCGAATGCAATGGTTGTCTAAATATAGCATTTCCGGCCAATTTCTCTAATAGAAATGGTTGCTTGTACTCCCACTTATAAGGAAAGATCATGACAGCCAATGATAATGTAAACTCGACGAAATTGGTGAGTCATCCATAGCTTTCCAAAATGTCGTTTCCGTCGCATTTTCTCTTATAGGCAACAGTTGCTAACCTTCTTTCCGGATCTTTATATTCTAAGCTATACTACCTTACCCTAACCTACCCTACCCTAATCTTTATTGGTTTTTTCAGTGTTAGATCGCATGCTATAGTTTAAAAGTTAAGGTACGCCCTGATAGACCCATCTGCCTGATGTTGTCGTTCCTATGCAATTCTTCTCTTTTATTAACTTGAAATCACAGATTAAAAAATTTGGTACTTAAGTCCCCTTAAGTCTAGGTATTTAAGTAATCAAATTCCTAGTTTGTGGTCTATTTGATTACTTTAAGGGCTGGTTTCACAGTGTCGGATTAAGCCCTGATTTAAATTTTAAGCCAATATGTGTGAATACCGGTGTAATCGAACGATGACGTGAGCTTAATTTTCAGAACAAGTCAAGCTTAATTAAGCTCAAGTTTAAACGTTAAGCTCTGCATTAAAGTTTAAGCCAAGATCGGCTTAGAGCCGTATTTACAAACACAACTTAACTTAGAGTTTAACAAAACTTTAGTTTTACCGCTAAACCGCTGCTAAGCTTCAATTGTAAAATCGACCCTTAAACAGTTTCACAGTTTAATTATGGTTTAAAACAGGTTTCACAGTGTCGGACTGATATTGAAACCGAAAGATGACGTGAGCTTTGTTTTCAGAATAAGCCACAGTTAATTCAGCTCGAGTTTAAACCTTAAGGTCTGGTTTAAAGTTTAAGCGAAAATGGGGGGCTTAAGCTTAAGCTTCACAGTTTCAGTATGATTTTAAAACCGTTTTCACAGTTTCGGATTAAGCTGTGTTTAATTAAACCTGTACTGTGAATCTAGGCCTAAGAGATACAAAAATAATTTACGAAATTAGAGTTCTTTGAATACCTTCACAGTTTTCAAATCTCTTCAGATGCGAACTTATATTTCTATTTTCCTCGATCTTTAAACCTCCCTAATGTAAGTAATTTGTCGCCGTTGAGGTAGATATTTTTGAAAGACCCTGTATAACGTGAAACTTGAATGCAAATGGTTACTCTGCACGGATTATAACAGTAATGGTGGTAATATGAATTTTTGAAAATTAAAAATGGGCAAATAGGAAAATTTCAACTATTCTCTATAGATTTCACCTTTGACAACGTATAGGAAGTTTATTTTTTAATGCAATTTTTAGTAATTAATGTATGCTAAAATCTAAGTAAATTTAATTCTAAAATTAAAGTGGATGGTGGTTTCAGTAAAGTTATGTATCTAATTATCGTCGAGCAAGTAATTTTATGTAAAATTCGACATAAAGTTGACCAACTGTTGCAAAAGTTTTGGTTCTTCTTCAACAGTTTTACAGTCTTACAGTCTTATGGGATATAAGTTTAAGCTATACGACACTTTTTTTAAAAAAGTCCACGCATACTGTTCGGTACCTTATACGGAATATACTTTGAGCCCAAACCCTGCTACCGAAAAATTTTAATTGAAAAGATTTGTCTTTCTTTATATCTTTCGAAAGTGTCCTTTTTCACTAAAGTAAAAGTAATAAAATTGTATGAGTTCACTTAATTAAAAAGAGGCAGTACCTAGTCGAAAATATAATTTATTCCAACTTTCAGGGGTGATTTATGTTTCAAATTATTTTAATCTTAAACGAAAAGTGCTTTCAAAATTAGTTTAACAATTTGCATAATTTACTATCTCCCTTTGGAATTCTAAAAGTTTACATTTACTCACTCTCATTTAACAAGCAATAAGTCACGCGACCTATTTTGCAATAATTTTCTTTCGATTCTTGTTTAGTCAACTGCGATGCAAATACACCAGGTTTGATTTAAATCAAATTGGCTTGGAGCGAAATTTAATTTTGATTCTATAATTTGATGCGAACGACCCAACCAACGTGCAGTTTGGAATATATCTCCAACAAATTTGCAGTCTTTTGGAAAATAATTAAAAAAATAGCTGCAATGTAGATATTAATTGCTGTAAGTGCTTCCCCGACTGCCTGCAATGTTATACCTTATAAAAGTATAATGCTTGTTTATTATTTCTTTTTGTCTCCGGAAGAAAATTGAATTTTCATAAAAGCAACAAAAGAAATTCAGCAAGAACATGTACATTTTTCATTGTCAACCCTATGAAAAGGATGATTGTTTTGAAATACAGTATTTTTTCTCTTTAACATTTTTTCAAAAACACTTTTGGGAATTTAAGCTCTCGTATGCATACTCCCTCGAAGGCGTAGTTGTCAGTTACAACTTTTTATAAGTATTTTATTATTATTAGTATCTGGAAGATGTACTCCAGTAAGGTACTCCACTGGCAGTCCATACGTTTATTGACGATTTAACACTGATAGCAGCAATTCAAAAATGTGCTCGAGGGCTTCGTATGCTTTGATTGGCCAGCGAGTCGCCATTTTCATTGCTGTCAATTCCAGTGCATCGCGGTAACCACATCGTTATAACTTTGTTGTGCTGGGTTCATTTGGTCTGTTCATGAAAGTACTGTAACACAGTTTCCTGATGGCGAGCGGTAGTGATAAGTTCGCGCAAATTTGGCCACGCCCCTTCAATAATCTAAATACGTTTACTACTGCGTTGGTGGGGATAAATACCAATTTGATGATCTGCGCATTCCCACTGCTCGCCAACATAAATCTCTCTTGCAGGATTGCCTTGATCTTTATTTCTTCCAGAGCTTTTAGAGCAACCTGGTTTAAAATAATGTAAATAGTTTCTTTTCTGATAATCTTCGTGTTTAGAATTCTTCTAGCTTCTATAGCACATTCAAATATTGCAAACATTTTTGCATGAAATATTAGGAAAGCGTACTTGACTTTATGTATGGTAACTGTAAATGATAGAATTTAAAACTAATGTATGCGGTGATAATGATGAGCTATGCCGAGTCCCAAATTGTTTACTTAAGGCGTTCGAGGGTAATCATGAAGAAATAGTCAAGCAGAAAGAACTAATTTGACTCCATCGCCACCTCAGAGTTATCCGGGGAGGGGGTCCAGACCGAGGGATGCTCTAGCTTCACACTCTTCCACCATTCAACGATCCGCTATGACTTCATTCTAAACCCACCGCTCTTCGGAGATTTGCAGTACTTGTTTTGGAAACCACAAAGTAAGGAGCACCACCGTCCACCGCCATCTAAAAATTGGCGAGCAAGTGTGAATCATCTGCATCTTAAGCAGAGAGTACGCCTGAGTTAGTAACAAGACCATCTGTCTCCTCCCTTGAGCTCAGATCTCCACTGTACCGGTATAGTTTCTTCGCGGAAGTTTGGCTAAGTCATGCAGTGGATGCATGACTACATATCCACCTCCCATTGGACGCAGATGACTCCACTATACGGGGATACTTTTTTCGTGGAAGTTCGGTTAAGTCATGTAGGGGATGCATGACAACATATCCACCTCCCTTTTGATCCAGATGACTCCACTATACGGAGATAGATTCTTCGTGGAAGTTTGACTAAGTCATGCAGGGGATGCATGACACATATCCACTTCCCATTTGACCCAAATGACTCCACTATACGGGGATAACTTCTTCGTGGAAATTTGGCTAAGTCGTGCACGGTATTCATGACAACATATCCACCTCCCATTTGCCCAAATGACTCCACTATCCTGGGATAGTTTCTTCGTGTAAGTTTGGCTATGTCATTCAGAGGATGCATGACAACATCCTCACTTCCCATTTGACCCAAATGACTACTATACTGGGATAGCTTTTTCGTGGAAGAGTCATGCAGGGGATGCATGACAACCTTCCATTTGACCCAAATGACTCCACTATACGGGGATAGTTTCTTCGTGTAAGTTTGGCTATGTCATTCAGATGATGCATGACAACATCCTCACTTCCCATTTGACCCAAATGACTACTATACTGGGATAGCTTTTTCGTGGAAGAGTCATGCAGGGGATGCATGACAACCTTCCATTTGACCCAAATGACTCCACTATACGGGGATAACTTCTTCGTGGAAATTTGGCTAAGTCGTGCACGGTATTCATGACAACATATCCACCTCCCATTTGCCCAAATGACTCCACTATCCTGGGATAGTTTCTTCGTGTAAGTTTGGCTATGTCATTCAGAGGATGCATGACAACATCCTCACTGCCCATTTGACCCAAATGACTACTATACTGGGATAGCTTTTTCGTGGAAGAGTCATGCAGGGGATGCATGACAACCTTCCATTTGACCCAAATGACTCCACTATACGGGGATAGCTTCTTCGTAGAAATTTAGCTAAGTCGTGCAGCAGGGTATGCATGACATCATATCCACCTCCTATTTGCCCAAATGACTCCACTATCCTAAGATAGTTTCTTCGCGTAAGTTTGGCTATGTCATGCAGAAGATGCATGACAATATGTCCACCTTACATTTGACCCAAATTACTCCACTTTACGGGGATAGCTTCTTCGTGTAAATTTGGGTAAGTTGTGCAGGGGATGCATCACAACATATGTACTTCCCTTTTGACGTAAATGATTTTACTATACGGGATAGAAGTGATGCAGGGGATACTACTCAGTGCATATCCACCTCCCATTTGACCCAGAACTCCACTATACGGGGATAGCTTCTGTTCGTGTAAATTTGCTCGAATAGTGCAATAGCGGTTTGTATAATAATTCAATACCCGGTTGCATAAAAGAGAATTATATTTTAATTCGGAAATTAGATTTATAATTCTTAGATATGGCAACGTTACACAATAAATAAATAAGTCAAAGTTTGACAAAATGGATTCGCTAGCAAACTGTTTTCACAATCAACACACAAAGAACTTAACCTCAAATTTTAATATTTATTTTCCAACGTCAAAATTTGACATTACATTGTGTAACGTTGCCATATCAAACGCTTAGAAATCTAATCCTCGATTTAAAATATAATTCTCTTTATTCCAACCGGACATTAGGGTGATAACTTTTGCTGCGCAACCTACCCGTAACATTTCAATAGACGATAACGACGACTACGATTTACGATGGAATCCGTCGTAATATTCAATTATTTTATATTTTACTTGATAGCTTCTGTTTACTAATGACCTACAGCAGAGCTCGGAGCATGAAATACGGAGATGCCTACTATAATTATTTTTTATGATTACCTGCAATTTTTTTGATATTTACTTATTACATGGTTGCCTTGTTGATATCATAAAAATGGTTTCTATTATTTTCTGAAGAATAATCGATCTCTATCAATCTCTAAGGGCCAGTAATATAAACGAAGGTTGAAACCAAAGACTATACAGTGTAAGACTGGTAAAGCTTATGGGCCGAATGTGATCAAAAATCCCTGCTACAGAAGATGTCGCTAGTCACCGGGGCATTTTCGAGTGAATAAGATAGCATGTCAAGGCGGGAGCAACAAAGAAAGGGGTAAAACAAGTTTACCCTTCGAGGGATTTTAAGCGATTTTGACCTTTAAAAACCTTTCACATTTTTTAATATAGGTTTCGGTAGTCTCTTGTATATGGTCTTTGGTTGAAACTCAACCTAAGGTTACCTGTCATTTTAGTTTGACATAATTGGACAAAATAGTGAAATTGACATTTATATATAATTTCAACCTACGCCTACGGTTGAGTCAACTTTCAATTGGTTAACTAGGCTTTATAATACTGGCCCTAAGTATTTCTATTAAAAGGCGTATTTTAAAGAACAAATAAGAAGTTTCGATTTAATTTACTTTTCAAACTAAATTAATCAAGAGCTTTATAGTACCGGCTGTAGGTGTCGCGATTTGATAGTCAATTTGACAATAATCTAGTGTCTCTTTGTTTACTCATAACTTAATACATATTTATATTTTGTTTCAGATTTAAAATTTATGGAATCTTCAATGTAAAAGCAGTTGAACAAAATCATGGAAGTTGATGTAAGTAGCTTTGTTTAATGCATATTTTATAAAGGAGTCCATTATTTATTAACCGTATATATTCTAGTCTTGTTATAGTCTAGAAAAGTAGAGTAATATATTTTGAATTTAGTAATGTGTGTTGATTGCACCTAAGGGGGTAGTTAGACTACAAATAACGTTTAAACTTTTGATTAAACGTCTACTTGTGAGTGCTTCCATAAAGACAGTTTGATTACTTCAACACGTGTAAAATGAAATTTTAGGCGTTTTACAAGCAATTTTGGTTATCAAGTTTGCCTTTATGTGCTTTTCAATCAAAATAATTGCTAAAATTGCCTACGAACGCATATTGAATGGAAGGGAATTGAAAAATAATGTTGTAACAACTACCTAACCAATTAAATTTTAAAACAGTTAAATTCAACTATAAATTAATTAATCAGTATATTATACAGTTTTCAAAAATGTGTTAATTAAAGTTACATGCTGTTGGGTATAGTTACAATAAATTTGTACGATGGTACTTTATATTACTATTTCCGTTTGACTTTCCTACAATGAAATAGAACAACACATAACGACTATAATATCTGTTATAAGCTTTACTACGCTATTGTGTATAAGTATACACTTTTCGTTAATTAAATTTTACACCGAATAATTACAAGTCGTGCTGGTGTTATTTCGCTATTTCACCGAAAATTCCTTAAGCACCTCCAAACTAAAATTTATCAATCCTTTAAAGTTTAAAGGGTGAGTTATTTTGATATTATACCGAGCGATCGAAATAAAATTGTTTCCAAATAGTTATTTACCTCGTAAGTGCGGGAAATTAGTTTTTACGACATTTCGAAACGAGTGCTGTGAAGCCCTATTTCCCAGATGTGTGACTTACAACATTTTATAGCCCAGTGGCGAGGTCGTGAAAAGGGTGGGTTATCTTAACAAAAGGTCATGTAATTTTGAATTTTGGATATGTTGTATGTACCTATACTAAATTCAAGGAGACGAGATAGTGTTGCATGCGATGTTCACGTGCACGTGCAAGTTCTCACGAGGGTGGTTTTACGTAAACTTAAATTAAATATGGTGTAAATTTTTCAAAAATTATTAATAACAGCCGGTTTCATAATAATTCCCTAAAAGCTCCTTTAGTTAAAGTTGTCTCAATCATTTATTTATTTATAGTCGATTACATTTTTCCTGTAATCGTCCCAGCTCTAATTGCCACTATAATATGAGTTATCCGCATCAACGCAGTTAGGTAACCATGCAACAAGCTTAAAATAAGTTTATACGTTAGCGCCAATCACAGCGCTAAACAGAAGTGTTCACGTGCACAACACGCGGGTTGTTTGTTTACATTCACTATCTCGTCTCCTTGAATGAAGTATAGGCCCTTATCAAAAATCATTGTGTCACTTCTTTCGGCTTTTGCTCGATAACTCTTTACTGGTCCATCCTACGAAAAATATTATTCTTACCTTTTTTTTAGAGCACAAAATTTGCTACAATTTACTCCAACAATATGTTTTTCTAAACCTCATAGTTACCGAAATACAGAGCTTCAAAGTACAAATTTCTTTAACACTTTGTAGCCATATGATAAAAATTACAAATAAGACAACAATACATGAAATATTATATACAGGGTGAGTCGGGAGGAACGCACAATACGCCAAGGATGTATTTTACATGTAAATATAAATCACCTATCCAACTATCAATATTTTCATAAATATTTTTATAAAATTTTATTTAAAAATATATCATCATGTGGGTGACAACTAGTAGATAAATGGTAACTGACTCGTCAGCCATCTTGTTGCTAATGTCAAAGTAACATTTGCGTAAAAATATTTAGGTGAAGTCGCATAAATAAAGTTTTTATAAAAACTTCGTAAATATAGCCGAGCACACTGTCACAACCAGTTTTATACAAATTTTTATAAAAATATTTATGTAAATATTGATAGTCGGATACCCGCATAAGACAAAAATCCAAAAAGTTGTACTAGTTACGGCGTCTGAGCCCAAATTAAAAAACAAAATTTTAGGTTTTTAAATTGAAAATGGCAGCCATTACTACGATTGTTCCATGTTGTGGTTTTTCCCTTATAAGTTAGCCGCTAATTGTTATTATAAAAATTTCAAAAAGGTGAAGTACAGCCAAAATATAGGGCTTTCGTTCTAATCTAATCGATTTTTAAAATTGTTTAAAAGTTACCTACCTTTAAGGGGCTTAAGTGGACTAAAATTTTGAAATGGATTTTCTCAAAATTTCCTAGATAATTTTTTTTCATTTTTGGATATCTTACAGACAACGTAATTCTCTATCGAACGCCGCTTATTTTATTAATTTCTGCAGAACAGAACCGGAGTTATAACTTTTTGAAAATCTAAATTTTAAAAATCTGTCATTTCTTGTATAATTATTATTATGAAAATTAAAAAAAAAACCGGTGTTGTGTAGCCAAAATATAAAACTTTCGTTCTAACTTAATCGATTTTTAAAATTGTTTTCAAATTACCTAGGAGTATTTTTTATAAGCGATCAAGATAGATCAAAATTTTGAAATGGATTTTCTCAAATTTTCCTATGGTCATTTTTTAAAATTTTTGTATATGTTATAGAGAGCATAATTCTCTATCGAACGCCACTTATTTTCTTAACTTCAGCAGAGCAGAACCGAAGTTATGATTTTTTGAAAATCGAAATTAATTTCCTGGGAGTATATTTTAAGCGGTCAATGTAGATCAAAATTTTAAAATGGATTTTCTCAAAATTTCCTTTGGCGGATTTTTTTATTTTTGGATTATTTTACAGACAAATTAATTTTCTATCGAACTCTGTTTTTTTTACTAACTTCTAACGAGCAGGACCGGAGTTATAATTTTTTAAATATCAATATTTTTAAAAAAATTGTAATTTCTTGAGTAATCAAAATGAAAAATTGAAATTTGGTAAATGTATCAATCCCATGAATATCTATTATTTACACGATTTTTGGTTAACAAAACGCTTCCGGTTAAACCGGAAATGACAAAAATATCAAAATTTTTGAGGAACACCCTGTATATTTTTAAATATTTTGAAAGGTGTAACGTAGCTGTTACACGGCACCAAACATTTTATACTTTAACTTCCGGTTTAATCGAAAATGAGAATATGCACTACAAAGTACCCGGTATGGTCACATTCGTTATTTTCATGTTTGTAGCGAATATTGACTTGTGAAAATTTTAGATTGACAGAAATTTTTGTTTAATATTAAACAATATAACAGTAATTGAATAGCAATTGTCAAAATTAATGGATGTTTATTGTTTAACTGACGTCTGTTGAAGCTTTTCTATTCTATTGCAGTTTTCCATTTTCCTCGCTAACGTCAGTGCTGTAAAGAAACAAATGCAACACGGTATTTATGAAAAAGAAATAGATGTCACGTCAATTATTGTTGTCACCCAATCACTTTCACTGTCATTTATTTCCAAGCCTTCTCTATTCATCTCCATTTTGCTAGCTTTTTGCACATAATAAAACGCTAATGCTTGGAATTAATTCGGTCAGTTGGGTATCTTTTGTGTAAAATTAATTCGAAATGTGACGAACAATATTTTCGTCTTTCAAACTCCCAGCATATTCTTTATACTTTCGATTCCGTGTTTATATGGAATATAAATGATGCGTTAAATAAACAGTTTCCGCTTGACGAAACTTCGACTGTATTTATGAATTTACACTTAAAATTTCATCACTCTTCTCTTTTAATAACAAAATGAACGATTAAAATTGTGTTTAAAAATGATTTAAAGCGCATTTTTAGAATCAAGTGACATCGGTGGCTAACCCCATCGTCTGTTTTGGATGTGTTTCACAGTGACACGGGCGTAGGTTAAAAGGGCTCAATTTAGCTTTTCGAAATGTATTTTTAGAGGATTTATTTGTTTTTTATACAAAGATCGTAGCAATCCAATTTAAAATGGGGGGTGGGTAAATTTAAAATGCAAACAAGCGTTGTGGTATAAAAGAAGGAAATTTAGTTTTCCAGTAGGTATAGACATTGGATAGTAAATTAGTAAGCGATTAGAGGGTGTTTTATTTGAAACACCCTGTATAAAAATCCAACAATTAGAGCGTAATAGGCGAAAATTAGCGATTCGTGTTTGTAATTTCTGAATTAAACATTAATTGGAAAATTCGAGAACTTTTGATGTAAACGTTCGAAAACAAGCAAAAGCACCTGTAATTCATTTTAGTTGAGTTTTTACCATCAAGAGAGTTTGTTATTAAAACTCATTACGTGATGCTTGGAGCAAGCTTTCAATAAGAATGATTAAATTAAAAATAAAAATTTTCAATCTGAGAGTACCACCTATTTTGTTTTAATTAATTAAAAACACATCTCGTTTTTTTTAATTTAGAAAATTACGCCTTGCCTTAAGCATTTTTTCATTAATGACACATAAATTAGATTAAAATACACGAGAGTGGTCAAAAACATTAAATGCGTAAAGAGAGAAATACAATTTTTTTGAACGAGTTTTTAATAGTGTAAATGATGCCCTTAAGTCCCAACGTATTGATTTGGTTTTAAATTATCACAATTTTACGTTTATCGAACATTATTTTTTGATAACGTGCAAAGCTCTTCTAATGAGATATTTACATTTCGCCTTTTTATCTGCTTGATTTAATTACATTACCCATATCAATGTTCAATTCACACACGAACGTTTGGAAAAATTTTTAAATAGTCATTTATCACGCCAGCCCTTAAATCTTTCAAATAGAAATGAATTTTCAAATGTTAACTTTGGTATACATTTCGAATAAACGAACATATCGATTTTCAAAAATTCAATTTTGTCCATATTGCTTTATCGTCGAATAATCGGACTCTTTTTTAACTCGCCTCTTTCCAATTTTCAAATTAATTTACTAAAACGAGTTTTTTTTGTACGATTCCTGTTGGAAATTCGAAGCAAAAATCAAACTAAATTATCGATTTTTTTTTACTTTTACTCCAAAGTCAAATAAAATTTCCATTATCCGAATTATTGAAACGTAAAAATCTCGCTGTGGATTTAATTTAGAGTGTAGATTTAAAGATCCGTTGTTTATTTAAGAAGTATTCTTACGTGCACGCTTAAGCTCTTTGGCTTTTTTTAAATGATAACCTCCGGGTGTATTTTTCCATTTTCTTCCAGTTGTTGGAAGAAAAACAGGAGCCGTATCGGCGAAATTAAAGAGATTATTTTTCTTCGAGAGCACGTTTAGAAAAACAACATTCTTGAATATTATTACAAACGAGAGTATTTTGTACTTAATTTAAAATATAGAAAATACCTTGATGGAAATTGTTTTTTCAAAAGACGTTTGTTGTGTAAGGGTTTTGTCTGTTTTGAGAGAATACTCTTTTTACTTTTGTTTCAAACAAAATCTCTTTGTAAGAATGATGCATATTTAAAAGATTGGACGAAACAATGAAAATGTTGAATTCTAGCTGTAGGTATACTTCTGCTAAATTTTGAATAGAATAATTACAATTGCACGAAATCATTAATTAATAAAAGAAAAGCTTTTGAATTAATTTGTATAAGGTGCACTTTATTTTATATTTTCATTAATTAATTACCATTCTTCTTATTAAAATAAATAAATATTATAATAACAATAAATCAAATTCAATACGATTAAAACGTATAGTACGAATGAATATTAAGCTCCATTTTAAAGTTGTCGAGGAGATCCTAAATATATACGTGATCAATCAGGTTAAGCGATTTTATTGTTTTTAGGCATAAAAAAAGTCATATAAAATCATAGTGGTCAGCTACTTAGAAGCTCTAACCGATTTAAAAAAGTGCTATTAAGTCATTTGAAAATGTATGGGAAAGAACTACTCCTTTATCAGTATTGAGACAATGTCTAAGTTCTCAAGCAATTGACTTACTCTCTACAACCTCCACCCACATTCCTCTTATTACTCTGAAATAACCATTCAACTAACCCTATGGAAACATGTTCTTGTTGCTATAGTGGAGCTAACATTGGAATAGAAATTATGCAATTTTGTATATGGGAATATTTTTGAATAGTAAGCACTGGCACTGTTCCTCAAATATATACATTTGCTAAGATTACAGGAAATAAAATACAATAAGGGTCCAAAATTTACTTTTTCGTATACTTCGTAGACTCTGATTTATAACATGCTAAATTAAACTAAAAGAAGTCCGAGTATCTGTCTGTATGGAAGATTCGTAAAAAGCTACTAATCAATTTTTATTTTTGGTTTTAAAAAATTTGAGGTTATTTTGGGCACAAGCAAAGTGAGACCTACAGTATTTAAGTTTTGCTACAAATTGGTACATCTTCGTGCCAATTAGAAGAATTTAAACGTTTCTGGTTACAGAACAACAACTGAGTTTTTTAGACACACCGTGTATATTTTTAAATAATTTAGTTTGTAAAAGTAGCTGTCAGATGATACCACACACTTATATTTTGACTTCTGATTTATCCTGAAATGGGGTCAACTGTCTTATTTTAATTGTATATTTTTGAATATTTTGAAAATTCCTAAAATTAGCTATCAGATGATATGAATCTATTCATATTTTGACTTCTGGTTAATCCTGAAATGGGCTCAACTATCGTACTTTAAATGGAACACCCTGTATATTTTTGAATATTTTGGAAGTTTGTAAAATTAGCTATCAGATAATACTAAACATTTTATATTTGGACTTTCAGTTTATACTGAAATTGAGCAAACTTCCTTACTTCATATACAAAATCCCGTTAATTTTTGAATATTTTGAGAGAAGGTAAAATTAGCTGTCAGATGATATCACACACTTTTTATTCATGCCCGTTTTCACCGACGATTCTTAAAGTTAGGCATTGCTTAATCTGACATTAGCATTTTTTAAGTTGAAATTGCTCTTCACCACGTTTCACCACTCGCACCAGGGTTCCTAAATAAGATAAACAAAGGTATTCATATAGCGATATCGTAATGGTTATTAATTTTTTTGCCTCGGGTTAGAAGTTGTCTTAGCGTTAAGCAGTTCTTACGTAGGCAATTGCTTAGGAACCGTCGGTGAAAACGGGCATAAGACTTCTAATTCATCCTTAAATAAGGGCAACTGTCTTATTTTAATTGTATATTTTTGAATATTTTTTGAAAATTCGTAAAATTAGCTATCAGATGATATGAATCTATTCATATTTTGACTTCTGGTTAATCCTGAAATGGGCTCAACTATCGTACTTTAAATGGAACACCCTGTATATTTTTGAATATTTTGGAAGTTTGTAAAATTAGCTATCAGATAATACTAAACATTTTATATTTGGACTTTCAGTTTATACTGAAATTGAGCAAACTTCCTTACTTCATATACAAAATCCCGTTAATTTTTGAATATTTTGAGAGAAGGTAAAATTAGCTGTCAGATGATACCACACACTTTTTATTAAGACTTCTAATTCATCCTTAAATAAGGGCAACTGTCTTATTTTAATTGTATATTTTTGAATATTTTTTGAAAATTCGTACAATTAGCTATCAGATGATATGAATCACTTCATATTTTGACCTCTGGTTAATCCTGTAATGGGGTCAACTATCGTACTTTAAATAGATCACCCTGTATATTTTTGAATATTTTGGAAGTTTGTAAAATTAGCTATCAGATAATACTAAACATTTTATATTTGGACTTTCAGTTTATACTGAAATTGAGCAAACTTCCTTACTTCATATACAAAATCCCGTTAATTTTTGAATATTTTGAGAGAAGGTAAAATTAGCTGTCAGATGATATCACACACTTTTTATTCATGCCCGTTTTCACCGACGATTCTTAAAGTTAGGCATTGCTTAATCTGACATTAGCATTTTTTAAGTTGAAATTGCTCTTCACCACGTTTCACCACTCGCACCAGGGTTCCTAAATAAGATAAACAAAGGTATTCATATAGCGATATCGTAATGGTTATTAATTTTTTTGCCTCGGGTTAGAAGTTGTCTTAGCGTTAAGCAGTTCTTACGTAGGCAATTGCTTAGGAACCGTCGGTGAAAACGGGCATAAGACTTCTAATTCATCCTTAAATAAGGGCAACTGTCTTATTTTAATTGTATATTGTTGAATATTTTTTGAAAATTCGTACAATTAGCTATCAGATGATATGAATCACTTCATATTTTGACCTCTGGTTTCTCCTGTAATGGGGTCAACTATCGTACTTTAAATGGATCACCCTGTATATTTTTGGATATTTTGGAAGTTCGTAAATTTAGCTATTAGATAATACTAAACATTTCATATTTTGACTTTCAGTTTATACTGAAATTGAGCAAACTTCCTTACTTCATATACAAAATCCCGTTAATTTTTGAATATTTTGAGAGAAGGTAAAATTAGCTGTCAGATGATACCACACACTTTTTATTAAGACTTCTAATTCATCCTTAAATAAGGGCAACTGTCTTATTTTAATTGTATATTTTTGAATATTTTTTGAAAATTCGTACAATTAGCTATCAGATGATATGAATCACTTCATATTTTGACCTCTGGTTAATCCTGTAATGGGGTCAACTATCGTACTTTAAATGGATCACCCTGTATATTTTTGAATATTTTGGAAGTTTGTAAAATTAGCTATCAGATAATACTAAACATTTTATATTTGGACTTTCAGTTTATACTGAAATTGAGCAAACTTCCTTACTTCATATACAAAATCCCGTTAATTTTTGAATATTTTGAGAGAAGGTAAAATTAGCTGTCAGATGATACCACACACTTTTTATTAAGACTTCTAATTCATCCTTAAATAAGGGCAACTGTCTTATTTTAATTGTATATTTTTGAATATTTTTTGAAAATTCGTACAATTAGCTATCAGATGATATGAATCACTTCATATTTTGACCTCTGGTTAATCCTGTAATGGGGTCAACTATCGTACTTTAAATGGATCACCCTGTATATTTTTGAATATTTTGGAAGTTTGTAAAATTAGCTATCAGATAATACTAAACATTTTATATTTGGACTTTCAGTTTATACTGAAATTGAGCAAACTTCCTTACTTCATATACAAAATCCCGTTAATTTTTGAATATTTTGAGAGAAGGTAAAATTAGCTGTCAGATGATACCACACACTTTTTATTAAGACTTCTAATTCATCCTTAAATAAGGGCAACTGTCTTATTTTAATTGTATATTTTTGAATATTTTTTGAAAATTCGTACAATTAGCTATCAGATGATATGAATCACTTCATATTTTGACCTCTGGTTAATCCTGTAATGGGGTCAACTATCGTACTTTAAATGGATCACCCTGTATATTTTTGAATATTTTGGAAGTTTGTAAAATTAGCTATCAGATAATACTAAACATTTTATATTTGGACTTTCAGTTTATACTGAAATTGAGCAAACTTCCTTACTTCATATACAAAATCCCGTTAATTTTTGAATATTTTGAGAGAAGGTAAAATTAGCTGTCAGATGATACCACACACTTTTTATTAAGACTTCTAATTCATCCTTAAATAAGGGCAACTGTCTTATTTTAATTGTATATTTTTGAATATTTTTTGAAAATTCGTACAATTAGCTATCAGATGATATGAATCACTTCATATTTTGACCTCTGGTTAATCCTGTAATGGGGTCAACTATCGTACTTTAAATGGATCACCCTGTATATTTTTGAATATTTTGGAAGTTTGTAAAATTAGCTATCAGATAATACTAAACATTTTATATTTGGACTTTCAGTTTATACTGAAATTGAGCAAACTTCCTTACTTCATATACAAAATCCCGTTAATTTTTGAATATTTTGAGAGAAGGTAAAATTAGCTGTCAGATGATACCACACACTTTTTATTAAGACTTCTAATTCATCCTTAAATAAGGGCAACTGTCTTATTTTAATTGTATATTTTTGAATATTTTTTGAAAATTCGTACAATTAGCTATCAGATGATATGAATCACTTCATATTTTGACCTCTGGTTAATCCTGTAATGGGGTCAACTATCGTACTTTAAATGGATCACCCTGTATATTTTTGAATATTTTGGAAGTTTGTAAAATTAGCTATCAGATAATACTAAACATTTTATATTTGGACTTTCAGTTTATACTGAAATTGAGCAAACTTCCTTACTTCATATACAAAATCCCGTTAATTTTTGAATATTTTGAGAGAAGGTAAAATTAGCTGTCAGATGATATCACACACTTTTTATTCATGCCCGTTTTCACCGACGATTCTTAAAGTTAGGCATTGCTTAATCTGACATTAGCATTTTTTAAGTTGAAATTGCTCTTCACCACGTTTCACCACTCGCACCAGGGTTCCTAAATAAGATAAACAAAGGTATTCATATAGCGATATCGTAATGGTTATTAATTTTTTTGCCTCGGGTTAGAAGTTGTCTTAGCGTTAAGCAGTTCTTACGTAGGCAATTGCTTAGGAACCGTCGGTGAAAACGGGCATAAGACTTCTAATTCATCCTTAAATAAGGGCAACTGTCTTATTTTAATTGTATATTGTTGAATATTTTTTGAAAATTCGTACAATTAGCTATCAGATGATATGAATCACTTCATATTTTGACCTCTGGTTTCTCCTGTAATGGGGTCAACTATCGTACTTTAAATGAATCACCCTGTATATTTTTGGATATTTTGGAAGTTCGTAAATTTAGCTATTAGATAATACTAAACATTTCATATTTTGACTTTCAGTTTATACTGAAATTGAGCAAACTTCCTTATTTCAAATACAACATCCCGTATATTTTTGAATATTTTGAGAGAAGGTAAAATTAGCTGTCAGATGATACCAAAAAGTTTTTATTTAGACTTCTGATTTATCCTGAAATAGGATACTGTCTTATTTTTTAATATTTTGAAAATTCGTAAAATTAGCTGTCAGATGGTATCAAACACTTAAAATTTTGGCTTCTGGTTTATCCGGAAAAGGGGTTAACTTTTTTTATTTTAAATGCAACACCCTGCATATTTTTGAATATTTTGATAGTTCGTAAAATTAGCTATCAGATGATAGATACCAAAAACTTGATATTTTGACAATGACACCAAATTACTTAATTTAAATGAAACACCGTGTATATTTTCACAGTTTTTGAAATTAGGGAAAGCTTCTGAACTTAAGCATTGTGTATTGCGTATATTATTTCAATTGTAAAACTTCTTAAATTAGCTTGAAAAAGTCCTGTTATGTCTACATCCGAGTTTTGTCAGTTGTGAAACAAGACTTAAAATTCTTGAAGAAAATCTTAATTTTTGTTCAAAAAAGAGACTCATATGTCCTCTTATGTCCTCGGTGTGGTCTACTTACAGTTATCCTCGAGTTATCCTTAGTTTGACAACTTTTTGCGATTTGAAATACATTTTATTTAATACATTGCAAACCCTTATTTTGGAAAGGCCGCTAAATGGACCCGCGGGACCCCGCTGTTGTTGGGGGCGCGGTTGGTGAAAAATAGCAGGTCGTAAAGCGTAAATTTGTGTTTTATATGTTTCAAAAAAAATTAGTAGAACGCGAATTGTGTATTTTTTCACATCCTTGTTATAAGTAACGTTCTAGAGGGTGAAAAATTTCCACTTCTTTTATTTAAAACAATGATGTATGCTGTCGAGTTTAATGAGCTAAGGGAAATGACGGGTGTACTTCAGAACTTTGGGTAAATAAAGTTTCTTATTGGAGTAGTATAGTAGTAGTAAATACATACAATATTACCACACACATATGACTGGGAATGGGTATGTGAACAACCCTCGTAGAAGATATATAAAGTAAAGTTATCCAATTTCAAGACAAGAATATTCAGCGAAATTAAATTTTCACACATTTTCTCACATATTACAACTTTCTGTTTAGTTAAAGCTCTTCGGAGAAATATTTTCGGTTGCGTCGGTCGTTTGAGAAAGATATTAAGTTTATAGGGTTGTCTTACTGTTAGCTATATGGCTATATGGACGGACCTATATCTTTTATTTTTTCTGCTAGGTAAAGTGTGGAGGTTAACCTCGTTTATACCCAACTGTTTTTCATATAAACAATTTTTTATATGCTAATACTTCTTTCTCCATAAAATTTTTATGAGCAACTTTGAATTTAATATTTTATTTTTGGATACTTACAGGTGTAAACTAAAAAAATATTCTAATAAAATAACTAAGGACAACTATGAAAGTCGCACATCCTTAGTACAAATATTAACCGAGATAAGCTTTTATGTTCGAAGATAGTGACGTCATACCGACATGAGCAAGCAATCGTGACCACTGATTAAATTTTTTTAAAGCTATTTTAATAAAATGCTTTTAAGAAAGAGTATAAAGAACAAGTTTTTTCGTAAGACTAGTTAAAGTACTCGTCATTTAGAAAAAGTACCGCTGCGCGGCTCGTTTTCTAAACTTGAACTCTTACTTTAAATAAGGTACCACTTGATAGATACGAAAAACCAATTGTTATACAATTTAAACCGACAACTTACGTGGTATCTTTTGTTTAAATAAGTGTTGTTCTGTTTCAACCGTTTTGCTTGGTTACTAGATTTATTTCATTTCATTAGCAATTCAATACGGCACACATTGTACAGGGTGATTCATTGATAGTTCTCTAGCCGTTTGAAATAAGGCATACATTTAAATACAAAAATTATTCAATACCTTATGGAGCATAACCTAAAATTATTTTCATCTCTACAGGGTGTTGTATAACTGTTCCGCGAGAATATTTAATTTTTTTTAAATGGAACACCCTGTATATGTTTCTATATTTCGACTTGGAATTAAGTCGCCTACATGTCCATATTAAATTTGTTTAAGTTCTCGGCGTTGTTGGCAAGTTATGAATTTTTTTCTCCTCAAAATGCTCACAACACGTGTTGCTGTATAAAATCGTACTAAAGCCCTTTGTTCAAGGAATAATAACGAAATCTCTTTCCTAGGTTGTTATGACTATCTTCTATGCTATGAAATTTAAAAAGTTTCATTAAATTATACAGGGTGTTTATTAAAGCGACCGAAAGTTACTCATTTTTAATAACCTTAACTCGTTATTTTTAAATGGTACACCTGGTATATTTTTACAAATGCAGTATCTAAATTTTCGCAGGAATCCATATATGTAAAAATATACAGGGTGTTCCATTTAAAAATAACGAGTTATTATAGTTATTTAAAAATGAGTAAATTTAGGTCGCTTTAATGAACACCCTGTAAAATTTAATCAAACTTTTTTAATTTCTTAGCATAGAGGATAGTCATATCCACCTGAAAAAATTGAAAAAAAATTTCGTTATTTTGAGCCGTTGAACAACGGCTTTAGTACGAGCAAAGAAAATGCGCAATTATTCTATATTGATAAAGAAGCGACAGTCGCTATGGTTTAAGAGAATCAATTTCTAGTTTATGTTTACCAGGACTGTCAAATGTGGAATTATAAACTTAATTTTATCGCGTGTCTATAAGAAATGTCAAAATAGAGCTATCGAAGACAGTCGTTCCAATGAATCACCCTGTATAATAATTGGACTACTTTAGAAGTTTTAATAGGTAACATCCAAATCTTGTTTAACTTTTTTCAACACATTTAGTTCCAATGGGGAATTAGTCTGTATCTGAATTTTTAATTTTTGACAATACCAATGTATAGAGCAAGTAAAAGCGATTAATTCTGTTTTTTAATTTTTCTATAACTCGTAAATTAAGCTCAGAAATAATTTTTAAAAGTGCTTGTATGGAAAATCGTCGTTTTTATTCATGTTGCAACTGCGCCTACAAAGCGAGTGAGATATAATACAATCGAAAGTAGTTAGACAGAGATAGGCAATATGGTAGTTTTTTTCAAAAATGTAATTAAAAGAGATGTGTAAAATCGAATTTTGTTATTTTCTTATTCAAGTTGTCAGAAAACTGACGAAAGTCATAACATAGGTTATGATTTTTCTGACAGTTTTCAGAAAAAATGCAGTTTTCCACTGTTTTTTCGAATTTGATTATAAAGAGACAATGTAAAACCGTATTTTTTATTAAAAGTGTCGGAAAAATCATAACCTATGTAACACTACCGTCAGTTTTCTGACAACTTGAATAAGAAAATAACAAAATTCGATTTTACACATCTCTTTTAATTACATTTTTGAAAAAAACTACCATATTGCCTATCTCTGTCTAACTACTTTCGATTGTATTATATCTCACTCGCTTTGTAGGCGCAGTTGCAACATGAATAAAAACGACGATTTTCCATACAATCACTGTTAAGAATTATTTTTAGGCTTAATATTGAAGATCGAGAAAAATTAAAATAGCCAAAAGTATTCTTTTTTGCACGATAGAACGATATCACTTAGTTACCGCGTTTGTTGGCAGATCGGTAAGTATGTTTTACTGGTAACTCATATAAACAAAACAGTAAGTAATTTACTTACCGTTCTAGAACGGTAAGTAAAAAAAATAAAAAATAGTCATTTAAAAACGATATAATTCAAAAAACATTAAATAATAATAAATAAGACTTCGAACCAAAAACAGAAAAATCAGGGTGATCATATTCAGGCCCATCTTTTGGGAGTAAGTTATTTGAGTGCTAGCGAACACGAAAATCTGATTGGCTGCTCAAAGCACTGGCTCTCAAATAACTAATTCCCAAAAGATGGGCCTGAATACGATAATCCTGATTTTTCTGTTATGGGATAACATAACAGACTAGTCCCGGCTACTATTTCACATTGAAATTGAACGTACAATTACTACAACTACTAAAAGTAATAACGCTACTTTGTGCGGCACTTGGATTTAGAGAAACTGCTACTGAATTCAACGTTTGTCTCACCTCGGCGCTACCTTGTTCTGTATTTAAAATTTTTTTAGCAAAGTCAATTTTGTTTTCAAGCGAATCTTCAACGTAACTCTCTGCTACGGTGGACGATCTCCACCCACCATGCCTCTTCAGTCCTAATACGTCTACTCCTTTATTCGCTAAAAAGGTCGCCGAAGTGCGCCTAAAGGAATGACCGGTGTAAGTATTGGAGTGTTGTAATTTTAGAAAATTTGCGATTTTTGACGGCCAACTTCCAATAATCCCTTTGCCTATTACTTGATTGCTACACTTCCCCTTATGATATTTCAAAAATAAGTGCTGACTCTTTGCATTTTGTGGGCGTAGCCTGAAGTATTTTCTACATATTTCCAGGTAGTTAATATCATTATCTTTGTCAATTACCGTAAATGTTCGCTGGATGTTGGTCTTCGTGTTGGGAATTTTCACGATCAAAAATGATTCTCGATCTTCTATGTCTTGCACGCACATATTATACAATTCTTCTCTCCTACACGCGCCTGATATACCTAATATCATTCCCACCTAAAAATGAAAACAAAAATTCTTATCTTATAAATCACAATAATATAGATAAATGTAAAAATACCTTAAGAGTTAAAAATTCATCATCCGGAGCTTCTTTCAAAAAGTTCGTCATACCTTCCTTAGTGAAAATGTCCGATTTTTTTGGCTTGTGTCCAACATTTTTCCTTTTAAGGAATGCTATCAAGGTTGTGAACTTGGATATATCAATTCCATCATTTAGAAAAATTGTACTTTTGAGCATCGAATATTCAGCCCAAAGACTTCCAGGTGACTTCAACTTTTCATTTCGTCGTACAAAATAAGCCAGCAAAATTTTTTCGTTAATTTGTAGATTTTTATCCTCACACCAGCTTTTAAAGATTTTGTATACATTCTCATAACGAATTCTCGACTTTTCAGGAACAATAGAGGAGCAACCAATATTCCAAGCTTCTTCTATTTCACTGTCCACACTTTTTAAACCACTCATTTTTTTTCGTTTTTATGCAGCAAAATATTAGAATTTTTTACTTCAAAAAGCGGAGACAATTTGTTAGTAAATAACACTATGGTAACACCTTCAAATATTTTTATAAAGCCATCTAAAAAATTATGTTGCACAAAAATTAAAACATAATTTTTGACATTTTCATTTTTATGATTAAGGAAAAGTTTCTATCGTGCAAAAAACGTTGTAAGCATCACAAACGTTAAGGGTTTACTGGTCTCAGACAAAATTGGGGACTGCGCTTCGCTTAGTCCCCAAACATTTTGTCTTTGACCAGTAAGTAAACTGCCCTTACCGTTTTTTATACTTAAATTACTATTTATCTCTATTTTCATAAAATAAAATAAAAAAAAGACAGTCTAATTCCCCATTGACAGCTTCAATTTACAAAATTCGTCACCTCTGATGTAAATAAACATTGAACTGAACTTAAAGGTTAAAATACGGATCTGTGTAGGTTCTTCCACAGACACTGACTAATGTGGGGTTTTGTGAGTGTGAATAGATTTTTAATGTGAACGAGAGAAAGAAATGGCGGTCGTGTGTTAAATCGCGAATTTTTTCATGTTTTTTTGAAGTCTAGTAGGCGAGACGACTTTATCTCTCACGCGCTAGTGTGACATAAGCCTAAAATGGATTTTCATTCAAGCTCTCGACTCTCTAGAGATATTTCTATTGGATTTTAGTTATTATTGCTTTGAGAAACAAACGCTCAACAATTATTCGTGTGTATCAGATAACAATTTGATTAATTGTTGAAAATTACAAATTATTTGCACAGCAAAGGAATATTCAAATTTGCTATTGTGTAGGTGCGTAACGCGCGTTAAGATTTATAAACAATTTTTAGCACTTGGAGCTTTTAGATAACAGATCTGCTTAGTAAAGATTTTTGAGTCGGTTATGATGTTGGTAGGATTTTGATAATAGCGATCGTATAATAACGATAAAGTTGCGTGCTCTTCCGCATGAAGTAGCGATTTTGTGGTTCGTTGATTAAGAATACGCATTCTCATCTTTATTGTGTCGGGGCGTCGAGATGTGTGTTTTAGATTTGCAAGAATCTTGTTGTTTAGAGATAGCTTTAAGTTCCTTATTCAAGTTTCATCTGATCGAAAGTGTTCTTGAACGCGCACTTTTTCCATTCTTCCCTTCTAGTTTTAGATCTTTCCCAGCGTAGTCGTTTGTGATTCTTTTGTTGAATAAAATCCTAACATCCTTTCTCTATAAATTACATCTTTTCATTTATAGCTGAAAGCAGTTACTAAGATTTCTTTTTTTTTCTTTATTTTTTATTTTTTGATTAAAGGTGAAATTTTATAGTGCCTCGGTATCAAACAATTTGAAAATAACGTATTAAAATTCAATTCCATTCTTCTTCGTTGGTTTGCTAAAAGTAAAGGCACTTTAGTTATTTACTGTTTTATTCAAGAAAATGTTTTAAAAGTTTAACTTGAGCGAAAGCTCAAAGAGAGAGAGAGAGAATGTGATTTTACACTGCTGGAGATTTTTAAAGAGAATTAGACGTAAGAATAAATATCAAGTTATTCATTTCTTTTTAACTCGTTCTGATGGGAACTGAGCTTCTGTGTACAGTTGAATTTGTTAAAGCTTTACGAATGGAAAAGTAAAAGACATAATTATTTTATTGCTAACATTTCTTGAGGTCATCTATTCAATATTCATACATCGAGAGTCTCGATAGGGCTGTTAAGTCTGAATTTATATTCCTCAGAATTAAAAGAGTAGGTACAGTCAGCCTCAAAGTTATTGGCCACTCTGGCTACACGCCAGGGCGGTTATTAGCTACCAACGACAAAAGGACAGAAGGGGAAGTTGTTGATTTACTACTTGTTGGCAAATTAAAGTTACCCCTCAATTTAAGTATGGGGTGTTATGATGGTTTCATCCACAATTCGTGCTAAACGTATAGCATGGTGGCCAATAATTGTGAGGCTGACTGTACCTAGGGTTAAGAGAAAAGTTGTTATTTTCACTTTTTTGTTTTCTTCAATTTCTATTTTTAAGGCCAGTATTATTAGACTGTCAAAAATCTGTGACAAAAATATTTTTTAAAAACTTTATTGTAAAATATTTAACAGTCAAATTGGGGACATTGTATAAAATATAGTGTCATAAAGGTACATTTTGTAAAGTGTACCGTTTCATTATAAAATAGCTTGTAAAAAAGAACATTGTCAAAGATCTTTGACAGTCTAATACCGGCCTAAGTAGCGTGAGAGCGTCTGAAAGGGTTTCCAAAACATTATTCTGTAAATATTTTAGAAACTCCTTGACCGATTTTAATAAGATTTGGTAGACGACCTAACCAAGCGGATTAACATAAGTACCAATACCTAATTTTTTAAAAGTCTCTAGAGGGCGCTAGTTATAGACATTTAGTTATCTATTCAATATTCATACGTCGTAGTCTCGAAAGACCTGTTAAGTCTGAATTTATTTACCTCGAAATTAAAAGAGTAGGGTTCAGACAAAAGTTATTGCCACTTTTTTTTTTTTTTCATCAATTTGGATTTTTAAGGAGCCTGAGAGCTTCTGCGGCCCTTAAAATATTCTTTTATAAATCCATATTTCAGAAACTCCTTGACCGATTTTAATAAGATTTGGTAGGCGACCTAACCAAGCGGATTAACATAAGTACCAATACCTAATTTTTTTAAGTCTCTAGAGGGCGCTAGTTATAGACATTTGATCTAATTTTCTAAAAGTCGCTAGAGGGCGCTAGTTATAGACATAGACATCGAAAGACCTGTTAAGTCTGAATTTATTTAGTAGGGTTCAGAGAAAAGTTATTGCCACTTTTTTTGTTTTCTTCAATTTCGATTTTAAGGAACGTGAGAGCCTTCGAAAGGGGTCCCAAAACATTATTTTATAAATATTTCAGAAATTACTTGAGTCGATAGTGTAATAAATTTCAAATTCCTTAAAAATGGTACTCCTACTTTCCACCTCTTTTTTAAATACGTACGCCTACTGTACATCTATTTCTAGACGCCATCTTGCATTTTTAAATTTACTTGCCTCAAAATTTGAATTTTATGCTTTTTTAATTCTGATGTGACGTCACATACGGTCTAGAATCCCCATAGTTATACTACTTCTTTATGTATTATAATTGAATTTTGAACAACTTATAGTTATAAAAATCGATAATACAACTAGCACAGATAGGGACGGGAGTGGACGCACTATGGTTGAGCCGACCCGTCCCGTTTGCTCGTTAGTTACTAATAAACCACGCTAGTTATCGGAATGCAAATTTGGCAAATGATTCTAAAGAGCTCATTTTGAGATGTCACCAAATGGCATCCCAATATTGTAATCTTTTTTTTGAAATATTAGCAAAAAAACACTCGCGTTGGCACAGGGAGCAGCGTTCAATTCTTACTTTATCTACCCCTACGGTTATAGTGATACTTGATCTACTATTTCGAGTTGTTTAATTATGTAATAGAATACCATATTTTCAAAAAAAATTGTTTAGACTACATCATTTATTAATTTTCGCCATGTTGTTTTCGGTTACGAGTACGACTGCGCCATAATTCTGTAGCTGCATTGACTATAAACTATCTAAATAAGACCGGAAACTGAACGGTATAAGAATGCACCCAGTCGACCGAGGTTTAGTTTTTCCAAGTTTTTCTTATCGCTGTGTATTTAAATAATAATTGCAACCCGCTAAACATCGAAACACGACAATTTCTATTCTAGTCTGTCGGGAGAAATCGTGTTAAGTTCGTTTCATACTAAAGTTTGCTGCTTGAAGCTGCGAATTCTTTAAATCTGTCTTCACAATTTTTTTGTACTTTTTTTGACTTAAAAAAAAATCAAAAAATTTTTTTTTTATTTTAAATTGCTTAGTTTTGTTATTTAAAACTTTATTTACAATATTATCCAACATCCGTTTTTAAATTTTTAAACTACCTAACCTTCTTGCAAAATTTTATCTTTTTCTAAGAAAAGCTGTTTGAAATCTGCAATGGATTAAAATTTTTGCAACTCTGACAATAAAAAAAGGTTTAAAGTTTTAAATACAATTGAGAGGATCGGAAATCTAAAATTTGTGAAAAGGAAATTTTCATTTATTTCATATTCTTAACAAGATACTTTATTATATTTTGAATTTCCAAAACAAAAATAAATATGAAATTGCACATGAAATAATAAAATTGCACTTATTATAAATTTGCAAATTGTTTATTCGGTAATTCAACGTCCATACAGTTGGAAAGACACAACAGTATCAGAAAGTAACAGTATCTATTTATTGGATAAAGTCCGAATTTTATGGTTAGCACTGAGATTTGTTTTTTGGATTAAATTTCTGTGAACTCTATTTGTAATCAATTTAATAAAAAATTTAATTAGTGAATCAACGTGCACTTCACAATTCCAGTTGAAATCATATTTCTTACAAAAAAGATCGAACAAAATTTTAAGCTCTCTTTTCATTTCGGCGGTAAACTTTTTACACAATTTGTATTTATCATACAGTTTTAAAAAGTTTGACAAAAACAATTGATTTAAGGCACAAAATCCATCCGAAGGTCGTTTCAGATACCTTATTTCTGTTAAATTAAAATCTTTGTAAAAAATTAATAGCTCTCTATCTTCTATTGGATCACCTTCTGATTTCAAAAGAGCAATTTTGCAATGGTCGCAGTTGTATTTTTTAATAATCCAATACGCTAGATATCCAGCAACATAAGCATTGCTACAATTTTCCAATGATGGTGTCGAAATCTCTAAATTTGAAACTAACATTTGAGATTGATGTTCACTGCATATTTCTGTAAAAGTAAAACACTGATTAAAATTTTGAATTTCAGTAAATAAGATCCAACTACCTTCTAGCTCATCGACTTGTAATTCTGATGTTTCCATTTCCAATTCATCTAAACGTTCTGCACCTGTTGAGGAAAATTTTTGCTCCGATATATTTTTCAATTCACTCAACTCCAGATACTGCACATCTTCGTCTGCTTCACAATTACTGGAGTTGACATCATTCTGAAGTCTGATGTGCATGTTATGTTGCATAGCAATTCTGAATTCTTGGAGAGTTGGATATGGATTATAACCACCTCTCGTGCGTATCACAGAAAAAAAGTTTTCCAGAGGATCTTGATTAAGATGTGATGTTGGTAAATATTTCACTTCTTCTTTTTTTAGATCTTCCCAAAGTAATAATACCGCAGTAATTGTCAAAATAAAACCGTCAATGCAATAAACATTTGCTCTAACTTTTGAATTCTTTGATAACATTTCAACGTTTACAAATAATTGCTTTGCATCTTTCAAAGTATTTTCCGGTTTTGTATCGAAAATAGATAATGGACGCTTATTTCTATTTGGATCTTTTAAATGTTTACTGTTCAGAGCATCAAATATATTGTTCATAGATTCTATAAACTCGGCAGTATCACTAGCACTATCGCTGATTATTTGTTGTATTTTTACCGCTGTTCGTATAGCAGATGACATAGTATGACTAAAAATTTGCGTCGCATATTTCACCCTCATTTTTTGGAAGCTATTAGGCGTTAGATGGACTTGGGTAATTTTATGGAGAGCTCGAGTCGTTCCACTCTTTTGATCTACCTCGTATACTGCTATGATATCTTCCCAAGAAATTTTACGACCGTTAACTACGAAAGCTGACTTCATATTCATCAGATTATTTCTAACCGATTTTATTAAATGGGGCACATCATATATTGTATAAATTTTCTGTTCATTTACAATAAAATACGGATTTGCCTTATCGGCGCCTAAAAGTGAAAATGTTCCTCGGTTATTAGATCCTTGATCACAAACAATTGCTCTAACTTTAAATGAAATTGAAAATAGTTTTTCGATTACCGCAGTAACTAATAATTTTAACCGGTCTTTAGATGTAGGACCTGAACTAGCGAAGAAACAAAATGGAAACTTCCAACGATAAAAAAGGCCTCGAATGTAAAAAACTAGAGCAGTATTCGCTAACTTGCTAGATTTTTGCAAATGTCCCAAATCTTCGTAACCTTCAATTTCATCTAGAGCCCAATTGACCCGTAAGTCTTTTTTTAACGAAATTTCTTCCATTAAAAGTACTACTTGTCTTTCTCTATCATTCATGGTCTTCGCTTTTTTAGACAGCTGTTTTATTAATTCCGAATTTACTCCCGTGCTAATGTTTGCTATTTTCAACCAATTATTAATAGTTCTTACCGATGGCAATGCAAATTTTAAACTAACGCGTAGAAATCGATACGTTGAAGGTGATTTGTAATAAATACTTAAAGCTAACTCTTTTTGTTTTTTGGTCCAAGGTGTTTTAAGTTTATGGAACAATTGCATTGCAACAAAAGTTTTTACGGCGGGACTCTTGAAACTTAAAAAAGACATAATTACTTGAAAAATAGATTTTTTTGGTTTTTCAGAAGCGCGTTTCTTTAATCTCGTTATCTTTTTTTTATGAGAACGCATTTCTTTTCTTAAATCGCGAATTTTATATTTTAGTTTACGACATTTCGGAGTCAGTTTTAAGGACGGCAAATTTAAAATTCTACTACTAGCTTCTGAAGAAGATTCATTGTTGATTAGTTTGTTATGGTCAACAATATTTTTAATTCCACTTTTGCCTTGGTATGTTTTTAAAACCTGGGGCAACTGAGAAATACTTGGATCGCTTTGCATCGACGTATCTTTGCGAATTCTTTTTGAAGGGGGAGGTGATAATTCTTCTACGAACCAACAAACACATTAAGTTTAATCAAAATTGGCAAAATTAAAATTAAAACTTACCTTCATCAATGTATTTTATAGGAACAGCGGTTTTAGTTAAATGTTTGTTTCTACTTGTCACTATAATGTCACGTTCGGAAAAGTGTTTTTCACATAGTCTTGTATACTTTAATTCATTAATATCCTTATCCGTTAAACGAATATTTTTGAATTTTTTACCCATTCATTAACTCTATATTTATCACTAATGGGAAATTTAAAAAATGATAATTTAGTACTTTTTGTATGTTTGTTATCACACTTCACAAAAGCGCATTTGTAGTCATATTTTTCTTTCTCCATTTTTAACAATTCACTTCGGTAGTTGGGAAGTAACTGATCATGAAACTGAAAGGTAGGGTGGGAGATTCGAGTCTGTAAAGCAGTTCGAGTGCCACCTGCTATCGAGACGGTTTTTCGCGGCCGTCCTAGCCCCGTTTACTTTCGAGTCTTATTTAGATAGTTTATAGTCAATGGTAGCTGATACAATTTTATGATTTTGCTGTTTAGTAGGTATGTAAAAATGCCAATTAAACACAAAAATTATACAAATAAATGTTGAAAGAACTATAAAATGTTTACGATTGGTGGTTAGCCGTTGGAAATTTGATTGGCATGTATTAATAATATCGGATAGGACGATAACAGAGAGCCATGTTGTATCGTAAAATATAACAATAGCAAAAAATAACAGGGGTTTTTTTGACTATTATTTATAAATAAATAGCAAAAAAAAGAAATACAGTATAGAAACCATTATAGTTTCCGTCTTTACCAGCAATACTAATATAAATAATATCGGCGTTATTTCCGGTTTAAAGATACGAATTGCCGTTAGTGTCGACACATTTGTTATACCTCTTTTTTGCATGGGCAATACAGCAAGAGCTTTGCGGCTTATAGAATTTATTTTTCAGTTCGATAATTTTACAAAGAAGTTAAACTATCATATATTACGGGCGTAGTTTTAAATCAAACGCAGGTTTATTTAAAAAAAAATATACGATTTATAACCTTTTAACAAATATTTTGTAAGTTTTGAAATTTGAGATGGATTATAATTGAGGAATGGATAAAAAAATGAACACTGTGACGCACTGCGCCATTAAAGTTTTTTTTACAAGTCGGCACTTTTTTCATATCTTTGGAAGTTTGCAAGTACAAAAAGTTTTCACCGAAAGAAGAAGCTTTTGTGTTCATTTTCCCGTAACATAATTAGTGGATTCGTACATTTATTTGAATTTTTCAAAATTGAAATTGCCAATAGATTTTTACATCGAAGCTTTGGGAGATTGTTGACACTTTAAATTTATTTTTGAATTCAAAACAATTTTTATTAGATTATTAAAATAGATATGAGTTAATTTTAGAAACAAAAAATAAAAACAATTTAAAAAATTCTGCATTTAGGCGAGACAAAATTTTATTTTTAGTGCGTTGATGATGGTTCCGGCTTCGAATTTTCTGGTCTCACGTAAAACAATTTATGTATCGATACTTGAGTTGTGTATAGTTTGTTAAAAAATACTTATAAAAGTGCCTAAAGCCCTGAAGTAAGGACGGGTTGTTTTACCTCAACAAAATTCATTTTCTAGGGTAGGACAAGTAGATCTTTTTGAAGGGATTTTAGTATATCGTTTTTTGGTAAAATTACTAACTTAAGACCCAGTAATGTTGAAGCTTCAAACAAATTAAATTTTATTTGCATAAATACAGTGTCTTCTCGGATTTAGTTCACAATAGTGAAAAAAATTTATTTTAGATTTCTCCAAAAATTTTATTCAAGAAGAGACTATTTTTGAGCATGTGATTTAAATTCTTAACACGGTTTACGAGAATTGTTAAATACCACATGTTTAAAATCCTTTTGTTAAACAAATATAGGGAACAATGTCATACTTTTTAGTTATTTATGACAGGCCCATTGCAGGGGCCACAATGAAAGGCAAAAATGCAAACTTTTGATTACTTTCTAAAATCTTTTAATGCACTATACCTCTTAAAATTTTTAGTCCTTATTTGGCTGTTACTATGTTTTTAAGGTGGTACCTAAAGTCCGCTATACACGCTCAGGCATTTTCTACGGCAGGTCTGTGCAGGCCAAAACTGCTCAAACTTTTTAAACGAATTTCCTGACGTGTTGGTTTGCTTGGGTAGACAGGGTCTACACACTTGCACAGTCCTGTTGTAATAAAAGCCTGTAGCGGATTTTCGAGAACAGTTCCTAGATAGTGAGTCAGTGATGTCCGAATTCCTGCTTTCGAGTCGAGTCGAGTTAAAGGATTTCCTGCGTCTTTTTCTTGCGATTGTTATATGAAAACCTTCTCATCTCTGTGATCGCTTCTGTGTTCGTCCACCAAGTGGTTTTTTGTCGTGGTTTTGTTTACACCTATGTGACTTTTTGGTACGCCCACACAGTGGTTCAGACTTCAAACCCTTGTATAAAACTGCAGCCCCTTTTTTTTGCTAGGCCATTTCCAATTTGCTCTCCAAGTCTTCGTACCCCGCCACCCCCATCACATACAAGGTGATTTTATTGTTTTTACTGTACTAATTGGAGGTTCTCTAAAGCAACTATAAATGAGCCTTACAGAAGACATACACAACTCTAAGGTTGTCCAACAGCTGACTACTTAAGGGACACTTTAAACGAAATTAC
Organism: Malthinus seriepunctatus; assembly: GCA_963924605.1. NCBI lineage: Eukaryota > Metazoa > Arthropoda > Insecta > Coleoptera > Cantharidae > Malthinus > Malthinus seriepunctatus. Next base: position 12,035,588 of record OZ004602.1, on the reverse strand, counting down.
CATTTACACAGAAATAGATTTGTAGATAGTCCTTTTGGTAGAGGATGGTACCATCAAGCTCATGAAATAACGAAGTTACAATGGCACTCAGAAATAACTAATCGACTGATATATTTAGTTACCAGAAGTAATGTTTTACCCTCTAGAATCCTGGAATTCATACGAAAGGTTAAATGATCTTTGACTTCCGTTTTAAAGGATCTTAGAGCCTTTAGTGCTGCTAGACGACAACTTACGCCTGTTTCCACGTTTATATTAGATTCATTGGTCTCGCAGAAGAATGCTTCCTTTCCAAACTGTGAACCACCTGTTGTCCATAACCACTCGATAGCAGCTATCAAAGTTAAGGTTTGCATTACGTCATTTATAACTTTGTCTGTTCCCTTCTTTTTACTTTGTTTGAAATGATCATTTCACGCAATATTTTTGCTATGAGCAATGAGCATTCTATGTGATTTTTAGGTCAGCACGAAGGCACGTCTGTCACTATTTTTGTGAATGTTGCTACAGTTGTTCTGGCAGGGTTTACACAGACGTGCACCACAGTTTTGACTCAATTTAGGATTTCTTGCATGACTGACCAAATTGTGCGCTCATCCTTGTCCCTAATCAAAGATAATTGGATCGTCAGCTGAATGTTTTACCCTAAAGTGTTATTTCAAACAGTGCTTCCGATAGGGTGGTTTTCTGTATAAAAGTTCTTGATCTTACTATGATAGGATCAATGTGATGGATGTGAGGAGTAAGTCGTGTCTTCTGGTGATCGATCTCTTATAATTTCTTTGTAATTCCGGAAGATGTAATGTCAAGAGTCAAGATCAAGAATAGATAATATAGGACTTTCTATCAACCTGTAAAAGAGAACAAGACGTAATTTCATCGCTCATAATCCCGAAATTTGTATTATATTTTGTATTATGAGGTTGAGTACCTACCTACGAGTTTTATTTCACAATATGAAAAATAATAAAAGGTTTTTGTTTCGAAACAAAATTAATATAAAAATAAATTATTTTTTGTTTGTTAAAAAAATAAAAAAAGTTTAGTATACAGAGTTATACGTTGGTTGTATTTTACTGAAACTGGGTTTATTATTGGTTAAAACACGGAACTCATCCGATATACTTGAAGCTTTTACGGTAAAAGCGCAAAATTGCAACCCTTATTCCATTCTTCCGTTTATAAATTTTATGTTTAGATACCTAAAACTAAACGGATACGAAACTACGTGTATTTACAATCGTAACTTTTTAAAAGCTTTAAATTAAGTTTTTAAGGTTTCAGTTTTTCCGACCGTAAGTAATATTTAAAAAGAGTTTACTGTTTTTACTATATGGCTTTTAAAAGATTTTTTTAAAGCTCATTTCATTTTCCAATAAATAAAATATTGCAAATTAATATAGAAAGATCAAAACATCTTGTATTACTTTATTTTCGGTAAATTGAGAAGTTGGTAAACAGTGGTAAAAAAATGTTCTGTACAGGATGTCTGACGGTTAGGGACCAGCCCTATAGTGTCTTTATTTTTAAAAATAACCAATTAATTTTTAAATGTGACCTTATTGGGCATCTTACTATTATATCAGCGAAAAAAACATTGATTTATGATAGTCAACTTTTTATTTAAAATGGAACACCCTGTATATTTTTACTTTTTCGGATTCCCCGTTTCACGTAGAATAATAAAGTATGAGGTTGTATGTACCTATCACTAACCGTTCTGGAGATATTGTCACTGTAATGCCGAAATAGAATCATTCGCGGAGACAGCTTTAGAGTCACGATGTCAGTGCTGTGAGGATTATGAAAATCTTTTTTCTGCTTCATGTAGACTCTTAAGGTTATTTAGGACGCTTGCCATCTTTTCCACTCTCTTGAAACTCCTTTAGTTGCCTTTTCAGACTCTTGGAACCACATTAGGCTATTTGGGACGCTTTTCGACTTCAAGAACTCTTTTATGCTCTTGTTGGAATATTTTTAGGATCGTGTGACTCTTCTTTGAGACTTTGTATACTCTTCTCTAGCAATCTTTCCAACTCTCTAAAACTCCTTTTATTTACCTTTTCAGACTGTTAGAACCATATTAGGCTCTTTGGATGAGCTTTTAGACTTCTTTTAATTGATTATTACTCCTGGAGGATTTGTTTAGGATCGTGAGACTCTTTATTTAGACTCTTGTGTAGCGTTTGAGCATAAAAAATAACTCAAAAAAATATGTGGATTGTAATACAGTAAAAAAATATAAAATTGATAAAATGACTTACCCTTTTTTTCACTCTTTCTGCTGCCACTTATAAAGGATAGGATAGAGAGATAGGATACGGTAACATCTTTTTATCAATATATGATTAAATTAAATAATTATTCGTAATGAGAACATAAAACGTTCATACTTTTACATTGAATCTTGAATCTTAATTGAATTAAAAATAAAAATGTGTCTATCGAATTTGATATGAAAATAAATAAAAATACCTTTAAATGTCTCCATCTATATACCAATAAATGAATCAAAACTAAACACTTGTATACTCTTACGGTTCTTAAAGGCTCTAGCAATCATTTCATTCCTCTTAAATTTTTTTTATTTTTTTAGACTGTTGGAACCGTAGTAAACTCTTTGGGGGAGCTTTTAGACTCCTAGAACTTGATTATACTCCTGAGGGAATATTTTTAGAATCATGAGACTCTTGTGTACTCTTATGATTCTTTAGGATTTTAGCAATCTTTTCAACTCTCTTAAAATTCTTTTATTTGCCTTTTCAGACTGTTGGAACCATATTAGACTCTTAGAACGTGATCGTACTCTTAGGGGAGTATTTTTAGGATCGTGAGACTCTTTTTTGAGACTCTTGTATACTATTATGGTTCTTATGGTTCCAAATCATTTCAAGTCTTTTAAAATCCTTTTATGTATCATCTCAGACAGTTGGAACCATATTAGGCTCTTTGGGGGAGCTTTTAGACTCCTAGAACTTGATTATACTCTTGGGGTAATAATTTTAGGATCGCGAGACTCTTTTTTTAGCTTCATGTAAACTCTTAAGGTTATTTAGGGCTCTTGACATGTTTTCCACTCTTTTAAGACCCTTTCAGTTGCTCTTTCAGACTGTTGGAACCATATTAGAACTTGATTATACTCCCGGGGTAATATTTTTAGTATCGTGAGACTCTTGTATACTCTTATGGTTCTTTAGGGCTCTAGCAATCTTTTCAACTCTCTTAAAATTCTTTTATTTAGCTTTTCAGACTGTTGGAACCATATTAGGCTCTTTGGGGGGAGCTTTTAGACTCCTAGAACTTTATTATACTCCTATGGGAATGTCTTAGGATCTTGCGAGGGATCGTGAGACTCTTATTTCAGCTTCATGTAGACTCTTAAGGTTATTTAGGGCTTTTGCAATCTTTTCCACTCTCTTAACACTCTTTTAGTTGCCTTTTCAGGCTCTTGGAACCAAAAACTCTTTTATGCTCTTACGCTTATGCTTTTATGCTCTTCTTGGAGTATTTTTAGGATCGTGAGACTCTTTTCTGAGACTCGTGTATACTTTTATGGTTCTTTAGGGCTCGAGCAATCTTTTCAACTGTTTTATAATTCATTTATTTACCTTTTCATACTGTTGGAACCGTATTATTAGGCTAACCATATTTCAGAATCTTAAAATTACATTAGGCTATTTGGGGCGCTTTTCGACTTCAAGAACTCTTTCATGCTCTTGTTGGAATATTTTTACGATCGTGAGACTCTTTTTTGAGACTCTTGTATACTCTTATGGTTTTTTAGGGCTCTAGCAATTCGTCTAACTCTTAAAAGTCTTTTATTTACCTTTTCAGACTGTTAGAATCATATTAGGCTCTTTGGGGGAGCTTTTGGACCCCTAGAACTTGATTAGACTCCTGGGGGAATATTCTTGGGATCGTGAGACTTTTTTTTGAGACTCTTGTATACTCTTGTGGCTCTTTACGACTTTAGCAATCGTTTCAACTCTCTTAAAATTCTTTTATTTACCTTTTTAAACTGTTGGAACCATATTAGGCTCTTTGGGGAAGCTTCCTAGGACGACTCCTCTAGAACTTGATAATACTCTTGTGGAAATGTCTTTAGGATCGTGAGACTCTTTTTTGAACCACATTTACGGTCGTTTGCTCTCACGCTAAGCAACGACGATTGACGATAAAATGAACAATTTAGACAACTCTTAAGTCGTTGTTTAGCGTTGGTGCAAACGTCCAGTAGACTTATAGAGCTTCTTAGGATTTTAAGCAATTTTTTCCACTCTCTTTAAGATCTTTTTATTTGCCTTTTCGGACTGTTGGAACCACATTAGGCTCTTTTGGGCGCTTTTAAACACTAAGATCTCGTTGTGAGAATGTTTAGCCTCTTGGAGAGTCTAATACACGTTCAAGTGTATTGTTTGCTGTAATAGGGGTATGTGTATCTCGATGGCTGTGTATAAATTGGGAAAGATAATATCTAAATCCTAATTTTCATCTGTTTTTTTCCTAAATTATGTGTAAACTATTTTTTGCACAATCGTGTTCTATTCTGTACTTACCAACAATGTTTATACTAATAGGAAGTTGATTTTACCAAACCATTGTATGTGTCCATAGAAACAATAAAATAATGATTTCGAAATATTTAACCAAAAGCACAAGGGTGGTAAGTGAAACAGATGTTTGAGCTATTTGTTACTTTTATTCTTGTTACTGGGACAACATTGTTCTCCAGCGGTTACTATTTTGAATAAACTTTAAAATTATAAAAATTATTTACAACTGTCATCTAATGTCAGTTTCAAAAATGAATTTATTATTAGTTATTTTTCACGATTGTGCAAAAAATAGTATGCAATACTTGGATCGTTAAGTGCTTTTCTTAACAAATCTCGAAAATTAGAAAAACTCGACCCTACTGGTCTCGTTATCCTAACATTTTCTGGATTTGTTAACTATGCACTTACCGACCATGTATTGCAATGTACTATTCTGATATAAGCAGTTTTAGGTATTAAAAATATAATTGAGGAATCGTCGCTTTTAAGCTAACTGTCAGAGACCCGATGAGTCCTAAAACTCAATAGGACTTCAATCATAACGCTCATATTGCTCTTTTAACAGGACACCGACTCAATACAATCTGAGAAAACATCTACACAAATAAAGCGTTTCTATAGCAATGACCGTAAGTGTCGACTTTGTGACGAAGAGGAAGAAACAGATTCTCACGTTTTCTCTACTACACATTAGTTCTTAAATTACTTTCACTAATTGGATGTCGGTTTCCGTAGCAATTAGTGCTTCCCACGACTTGTGTGCTGCGTCGGAATGAATAACTCGCGGAAAACGCCAAAAATTATTATTTTCCTTCAAAAATTTCCTTTTGTTTTTGTGAGTAATTTATTAAATTTTTGTTCTAGTGCATTTTATAAAAAATAAATTTTCATAGAAATACGGAAGAGAAATAGGGGTAATAACAATAAAACATTTCAGGAAACGAAAATTTAGGGCCTAACATAACACGGTATTTATGTGATGTTCCTAATCATAAAGGAAATTATTTTGGTTATTTATTTAAATTAATATTATTTAGGCCAACGATCGATTTATTGGTCCAAACGGTTGTTATTATAAAGAATTAATAAATGGCCCCACAAATTGTATTAAATCAAACCAATTAGACGATTTATAGATAGAAAATACAGAATGGCATTGTGACGTTATTACCAATGCTATAACCACTTTATGACGAACGTTATTAGGGTAGCGGGTGGTGTTAGTGGGTGGTGGAATTTTAATTTACATATATTCGCAATGATTAAAACAAATTTACGCCTAGTAAATTCAAACGAGTACTCATTTTTTCGCTCGTTTTTTGTAAAAAAAATATCGACGTAATACTCTGAAAATATTACTTTCTGAATACACAAAGAACATCCAATCAACGTCGATCCAAAAATACTCTTTCCAAAACGTATTTAGAAGTAGGCTTATTGCAGCACCTAACTTATTCATAATAAGTGAAATAAAAAAACCAAAATTTATTTTTAAATTGGATTTTTTTCAAATCTCAATTTGATTACGCCTCCTTTAATTTAGTGTTTACAAATTTTGAGGGTCGTTCTCGCGCTTCGGTTTTTATAAATTCGATAAATTTGCGATTCCGACAAAAAACTAGTTGAAAGGCTTGTTCGACATATAAAAATAAAACAATAAAAAGAATAAATTGGAAAAATTACCCTATACTTTTTTTTATGTTGGGATATTTGTTTCCTTGGCTCCGCGTCGTATCAACGTGACACGGTTTATTATTATTATATTTCCGCTTCACCACTTACCCCATTTCCGTACCTCTACAGTCTATACAAGGTGTGATTCTTGGAGTTAACCAAGGTGTCATTTTGACTTTTATATACACTAATTTCTAACAATTGCCAAATCCGGATTGGAAATTACGAACCATAATTCATCCTTTGGAGTAATTTATAGCGTTTGGCAACATTGTAGGAAAGGGGCTTTAGTTTTACGATGGCGGATTTTTTTGTTGTCTACCTAGCCATGAAAAAAAACACGTATCGTATTGACAACCCTTTATTTATTTTTTTAAGTTTTTGTCAAAAGCATCTACATTTCTAGACATTTTTATGTCCATTCAATAGATACAGCTAAGCCACTCCCACAAAAAGCGTGCGATATTCGAATAGAATTTTCCTATTGGTCGAATTTGGAAACTTGATACGGTTTATAACAATCACACAAGAATTGACATGCGTCAATCTTATTTGACAGAAATTTATTGGGAGCGGCTTAACTGTATCTGTTCGCTGAACAGATTTGTATAGTAGGCCATACATCAGCAGACAGCGTGTGTTTTCTCCAAAACAAGGCATTTTAGATAAACATATTTCTAGTAAAAGTTGTTTAACCTGGACGGGGACATAAAATAGCTTTATTTATTTTTTCATTGCTGGCGGTATGGGGCGCCATTTGTGTCAACTTATTCTTTTTTTAAAGGAAACTTGTATTTTTTCTTACGAGTTATTATTCTACATTCAAAATTAAACAACTTTTCTAGGAAAGATTTTTTCCCAGACATCAATTTTTTATGTCACTAGACCATGAACACGCGCTACCTTCTCTCTGTCTCTCTCTGTCTGTTTATGGTTCTTCTATGTATGAATATGATCTGTCACTCTCATATTATGTCATATCGTCTCAACTGTAAACGTTATTTGTCAATCTTATCGGCCAATCTCATCTGTCATCTCATTTTATGGGTTAATCTTATGTGTCAGTCCCATCAGTCATTTAATCTCATCTTTCATCTCATTTGCCAATCTAATCTGTATTCTCATCGTATATGTCAAACTCATCTGTGAGATGAGATGACATGGAGATGATGACAGATAGGGTGACAGATAAAATGATAACTCGAATTACATATAAATTAATAGATAAAATGACATGGCATGACAGATGACCTCCTCTCCCTATAGAGACGGATTAACATTTGACATATATAGTAACTATGGTGCCAGATCACCCCCAATCTTCATCTCTCTAAACCAATCTCTGAAATGACGTATGGTATGACTGATAAAGTGATAGATAACTCCAGCTGACAGATGGGTAACTCAACCTGACATGAAATGAGAGATGACCTTGACATTGGCATATGTTGGATGAAAGATGAACTCCCTGTATGACAAACGTATGGTGTGAGATAACGATATTGACATATGGTAACTGATTGACAATTGACACATTGTAACTATTATGATCGACTACGCTCCATTTCTGTTAACCAATCCCTACAGCCCTACTTCTCCCACTCCCCATTTCTCTAAACCAATCCCTACTTTACTTCCCCTACTCTCTCTATCTCTTTGTTTTATATCGGTCTCTTTCGGACCTTACTGCGCATTTCCGATGAACCATGTGTTACTTTCCGATACCTCAAGTAGTACTGTAGAATTAGGATTAAAATCACTGTGAAAAGGAAAAAATTGCGAAGTTGGAAATTTTTTTTAAATCCTATTCAAAAACACGTGATCTTTAAGAATCCGACGAGTCCCGAGTTCCAAAGTGTGAGCTAAAGAAGTTAATGGGGTAAAATGGTCATCTTTGAAACATTTTATAGAATATTTCGAATTTTTGCATTAAAAGTACGAATAAACATATGAAAGTGAATAAAATACACTATTTTTAACAACATTAGCAAGAAATAATTCAGGTCAGATGGTTTCTTAAGCAGATGAACAAGATTCTTCTGTAGACGGGGACTGTTTTACCAATAACTATATAAAATTCATTATCTCTCGTAATAATACGACTAGTCTTTTGAAATTTGGTACGTATACTAAATATACATCAGCTTATTATATTCAACCCTCAAATTTGTCAGTTCTTACTCCCGAGGTGATTTTAACTTTAAGAACATTTCTACCTTACTTAAGAATTTCTTTTTTAAATTCCACTAAATGTGGGTGTTTCCACATGGCCTTAACAATTGGAAACAACACACAAAATTGTTGGGACTTGCCTCATAATTTTTTTAAACCAATTCTTGTGATTCAAATTCACAAAATTTTAAATGATTATGTATCAATAATTAATGAAGCACTTCTAGGAATTCCATGAACTTCAAATTTGGTACCAGTGTATATCACGCACTAAATATTTGTAGGGGAGTCAAAATCTCCCTAAAACTCCCCGGGGTTCGAATTAAGGGGGGGGGGACAAAAGCCCCCCCGAAGTTTTCTTGAGGAATTCTTTTTTTTTAGGGATCTTTAGGATGTGATCTACAATGAGACCAAATCTCAAAATGTTAGGATGACTTCAAGTCCTTCATTATTTCATGATAATTAATGTTACTTACCCTTTTACACGACACGAGATAATGAAGCACTTCAAGGTATCTTAAAATTTTGAAATTTAGTCTCATTATAGAGCACATCCTAAAGATCCCTAAAAAAGTCAAAATTCTTCGAGAAAGCTTCAGGGGGCTTTTGTCCCTCCCCCCTTAAATCGGTTAGTGGGGGTCTTAGTCAGTTTCAGACTTTTATAGAAATATTTAGGATGCGTTATACCCTAGTACCGAATTTTAAGTTTACGTTATGCCTAGAAGTGCTTAAGTAATTAATAATTATCAGCGATACATAATCATTTAAAATTTTGTGTATTTGATTCACAAGAATTGGTTTAAAAAGATTATGAGGCAAGTCCCAACAATTTTGTTTGCTGCTTCTAATTGTTAAGGCCATGTGGAAACACCCACATTTAGTGGAATTTAAAAAAATATTCTCAAGTAAGGTAGAAATGTTCTTAAAGTTAAAATCACTTCGGGGTGAGAACTGACAAATTTGAGGGTTGAAGTTAAATTTGAAGGTTGAATATTATAAACTGATGTATATTGAGTATACGTGCCAAATTACAAAAGACTAGTCGTATTACTACGAGAGATAATGAACTATTGGTAAAACTGTCCCCGTCACAGAAGAATCCTGTTCAGCTGATTCAGAAACCATCTGACCTGAATTATTTCTTGCTAATGTTGTTAAAAATAGATTATTTTATTTACTTTCATAAGAATATTTTTATTTTGAATGCACAAATTCAAAATATCCCATAAACGTTTTGAAGATGGCCATTTTACCCCATTAACTTCTTTAGCTCACTCTTTAGAACTCGGGACTCGTCGGATTCTTAAAGATCACATGTTTTTGAATAAGATTCAAAATTTTTTACTAACTTCGCAATTTTTTCTCTTTTATATCCTAATTCTACAGTATTAAAGGTATTATAGAAAAGTATTGTAATCGGGTCGAAAAACATTTTTGAGATAACACCAGATATATCCGTTTTGAGGTCCCCCAAGACGATCTAGATCATTTTTAGAAAAAAGGCTGTGTGAGTGTGTGTGGATGTAAGCGTTTACGAAATCTCAGAAACGGCTCAACCGATTGACTTGAAATTTGGTATAGGGTCTTATCAGATAACAACGGAGTGCAGAAAGGAGTTTGTTCAAAATCGGTCCACTAGGGGGCGTGCAATTAGGAAAATTTAATTTTTTTTTAAATGACAACACAGAATTTTTTTTGCATCATCTGGTAGAGAGTTTTTTTTCTCTTTAGCGATTTAAAAATGTTTAACATGCAATTTTTCGTAAATTAGCAAAGGTATTCCATTCAAGAACATTCTGAGATTTATAGCTAACACTGGGATCTTTATGGAATAAACCTAGAGACGAGATAGTAAAACAAGCGTTTGATATTACAGTCGGCTTCGCCTACCCCACACCACCCCACCCCACCCCTACACTAATAACATGCCATAGAATGTCGAGTATCATATCAGAAGAGAACCTTGAAGATCCGTAATTAATAAAGGTGATAGAGGTGATTGGATGCGTGGTGCTAGCCACGCTACCCTGATTAGAATATCGGCCTCACGACTAAAAATTGTACTACTTTAAGTAAGCAAACGTCATAATAGGAGAGCAATAAATGCCAATAACTAATCTAATTTGAATTTCCATAACTAATATTTTAAATCTCCGACCATTATCTCTGTTATTTTAAAAAAAATTAGGTACGAAAAAAAGGGCACAAAAAGACAATCCATTTTTCAGTTCACTGACACAAAAAAAATTCATTTTTATATAAACAAAGCCGAATAAGCTTGAAAATTCAGCGAATCAACGAAACGAAAAAAAAAGAAAAAAATATATATTTTTACTTTTCACAGCGAGTTCAAAAATTACATTTACACGTTTTATTTAAAATCCGAGTTAATTAAGATAAAACAAATACCGAACTTCAGCAAAATCAAGAATTATTACAATTTAAAACTAAAATTATTCTTGTTCATCAACACGAGCGCGTTTAAACGTTTAAAGTAATTAACGTGCGACGCGTATAGGTATAGCAAATCGAAAGTAAACGAGAATTGCGAATGAATGATGTATTTATTTCTGATCGATTTGTCCTAAAATATATACAACAAAAACTTTTCCGAGATATTACAACAAAAAGCACTTCAGGGAAAAAAAGTAGTCGATATGAAACGTAATATAAGAAGGTTTATTTTACTTAAATTAAATTTCTACACTTAAGTTAATCCCTGCGCTATATAAAATCGACGAAGCGAAGTATGAAATAGATAGATACAGGTTAGTAATTCGCAGCTGACCTATATAGAAATGTCAAGAGTAAATAAAATTAAATGATGCATTTCTTTATAGCAGTAGTCATGGATTAGAGGCGGCCTTTAGAGAGCAAAGCACGAATTTAATTCTTTATAAGTCCATAACAATGCAACAGGGATGCTATAATAATGGCTAGTAATCTCCAGGCCCGGATTGGGTTGTTCCGTAAATTTTACATATTATTGTCCAAAATAATCTCAATTTGTTCAGTAAACTCGTCCTCCTCTTCTGATGCGGATACGGAACAGCATAGGCAAGATATATCGCTAAGCATAGTAAACCCGTAATATAAGGGACCTGTAAATCAATTTCTTTCTATTGCTGATTTGCACTTGATTTCCTTGGGGATATTTATTTCACCCTCTCTGTCAAATGAAAAAGTAAATTTCAGATCGAGAATCTTTTAACCGGTTGCTTAAACATACGGAACCCAAATCAATCCTTTAGTCTTACAGGAAAAAGATTAAATAGTTAAGATGCCGGAATCTCTGGTTTTAACGCACATTTCAAAAATAAACAATCTATCTATCTATCAGCAGATCTGCCATAATCTCAGTTAGGTTAGGTTCTCTCATAATCTAAATAAGATGAGATCTTCGTCCAATCTCAGTTAGGTTAGGTCCTAAAATAATCCCAGTTAGATTGAGTCATGGCATAATCTCAGTTAAGTGATATTTTGGCATTAACTCAGTTAGGTAAGTTCTTGACATAATCTGAATTAGGTTAAGTTCTGGCGAAATTTCAGTTAAGTTAAGTCATGGCATAATTTCTGTAAGGTGAGGTCATTTCATAATCTCATATAGGTGAGATTCTGACTGAATATCAGTTAGGTTAGGTCCTGACAATCACAGTTAGGTTAAGTTCTCTCATAATCCCAGTTAGGTTGAGTCATGGCATAATCTCAGTAAGATTGGGTTATTACTCTCAGTTAAGTGATATCTAGGCATTAACTCAGTTAGGTTAGTTCTTGGCATAATCTCAATTAGGTCAAGACCTGGCGAAATATAAGTTATGTTAGGTCATGGAATATATTTTCTGTAAGGTGAGGTCATTTTATCATCTCAGTTAGGTGAAATTTTTGCTCATTATCAGTTAGGTTAGGTCGTGACAATCACAGTTAGGTTAAGTTCTCTCAATCCTAGTTAGATTGAGTCATGGCATAATATCAGTAAGGTTAGGCTATAGCATAATCACAGGTACGTGAGATCATGGTATAAACTCAGTTCGGTTGGAGCCTGAAATAAATTCATTAAGTTAAGTCCCATCATAATCATAGTTAGGTTGACTTATGGCATAATCTCAGTAAGGTTGGATCATTTCATAATCTCAGTTAGGTAAGATCTGTCATAATCTCAGTAAGGTAAGATTCTGGCATAATCTCAGTTAGATTCGTTCTCTAATAATCCCAGTTAGCTTAAGTCATGGCATAAACTCAGTTAGGTTGGATTATGACATAAATTCGTTTAGGTATAATAAAGGTAAGTCCTAGTATAGTTACAGTTAGGTTTAGTCATGGCACAATCTCAGTAAAGTTAGTTCATGGCATAATCTCAGTTAGGTTAGATTCTGGCACAATCTCAATTAGGTTAGGTTTTTACAATCTCAGTTAGGTTAAGTTGTTTTATAATCCCAGTTTGTTGGAGTCCTGGCACAATCTCAGTAAGTTTAGGTTATGGCATAATCTCAGTTAAGTAATATCTTGGCTTGAACTTAGCTAAGAGTTATAAATCAATAATTTGGCAAAATCACAGTTAGGTTGGGTCGTAGCATAATCTCAGTTAGGCGAGATTCGGGTATAATCTCAGTTAGGTTAGGAACTAACTATATCAGTTGTGTTAAGTTCTTTCATACCCAGTTAGTTTAAGTCATGGAATAATCTTAGTAAGGTTATGTTATGGCATAATGTCAGTTAGGTTAGACCCTGGCAAAAAACATAAATGTTGGATCCTGACATAAGCTTAATTAGGTTAATTTCTGGCATAAACATAGTTAGGTTTGGTCATGGCATAATCTCAGTAAGGCTAGGCTACGGTATTATATCTGTTAGGTTACGGCTTGACTATCTCAGTTGTGTTAAGTTCTTTAATAATCCCAGTTAGGTTGAGTCATGGCATAATCTCAGTAAGGTTTAGTTCTCACAAAATCCCAGTTAGTTGACGTCATGGCATATTCTCAATAAGGGTGGATCATGGCATAAACTCAGTTAGGTTATGTATTAATATAATCTCAGTTAGGTTAGATCCTTGCATAATCTCAGTTAGGCTAATCTTGATATAATCTCAATATAGTTGGCCATGGCATAATGACAATATATTTATATCAAATATAATCAATGCCTAACTTTAGCAATCGTTGGCGAAAACAGGATCTGTGTCTCAGATCTCCACTATTCGAACAGCGAGATATTGCTTCTGCCTCTTTGGCAGTAATTTTTCATTTTTTATATCAATTTCTCTATCGTTTTGGCTCCACTCATATTTAACCTAATTATCTTCTGCCAGCTCACTGAATGTTTGCCTACTTCGAGCATATTTAGATGATGTATTAGGTTTGTTCCTACAAACAGTCGAACCAGTTCAGAACGGTTTAGAACTGAACAGCGCAAGCGCACATTGAAGTTGGCAATACAAATTTCAATTTGCGCATGCTCCGCCAAGTTACGAACTAGTTCGAGCTGTGCGGGAACAAACCTATTAGTTACCGCTGTTTTGAATCCCAATGAAAAATAATTGTAGAGACATTTTTACGTTTGGTTGGTATTCTGTGTATTCCAGCTCCGATGTTGGAATAATCCGTAAAGCATGATAACTTTACGTTCGTCCTTAGCTCATTTTTCCCAACGTGGTCGAGATATACCCTACATAGGTCATTGACTTGTCTGATGGCACCATTAAGGTGACTATTTTGAAAGGGAACGTTTATGTTTATACCCACCCTTGGCTATTGTGGTTTAAACAATTCCCAAAGGTAAAACTACTACGTCTAAAATTTTCCAAGTTTTGATCGTTAATTAACAGTAACACGTTATGGCTCTCGTATAATAAAATGTAAGTTGAACTTCAATGTGACAAAACGCCAATTAAGAAAGTGTCGGGTTTAACGTCATCCCTTAAACTAAATTGAATTTTTGTAAATTTAAGAAAAAAAGTTAAATTTTAAGTTTTAAATTGCGTAGTTAATTTATTCGACGTCGTAGCTAGAAGGCTTTAAAAAGAAAAAGGACGAAGTAAAAGTTTGTTGAACACCATCGTTTGACTTGAGGGTTTAACAATTAGCATATTAATTAATTAATCGAAAGATATTTTCGATTTGAGGGAAAATAAGGAAGTTTTTTGGGGAAGCGAATTAAATGAGTTAAATTTAATTTTAATTTAATTTTTGAAACTGTAATTCGAGATTATAAAAACAAAAGGAAATTTTACACTCGAATATTTTCTCTTTGAAATTTTAAAATGGCATTATGAGAGGTTCGTATTGTAAAAATTTTTCGGAATACGTATTTGAAGGGTTGGAAAATTTTTAAAATAAATTTGACGGGATTTTAAAATATTTTAGACTCGCTCGACGTATGAAAAATAGTAAAAGTTCAATAATAGACGTGGGAGGTTTCTATAACTTGAATTAAATTAATAATCTATCACAAAAGTAATTTGAACCGAGAGTTTACCTAATGGGAAAGGACACCCAAAACCGGAATAGTTGTGCTTGTTTCCGCGTATAACTCCGAAAATTCGATTTGTTAACAAACATATAATTGAAATGTTTTGTTTAATTAATAATTAATTAGATTTTAATTAAAATTGTTGATTTTGAGTGATATAGGGTGGTCACTAATATATTGAACCTACAGGGTGATTTTTTTAAGTGGTACCAACATTGGGATCTCGGAAACGGTAAGAGTTGTACGAGATTGGTTATTTTAACAAAAAGTTGCTTATTTTATTGACCTTTAAAAACCTTTTAGAAAATTTCAAAATTTAAAATGCTTACCGCGATAACGCAAGAAAACTGAAATTTGGCAATTTAGTTTTAGAAAATAGTTAAAAAATTTTTAGATAAAAACATCTAGCGAAAAATTTCAGGAGGTTAAAAGAGCTTTCAAACGATACTAAACTCGACATTTTATCACATCGACGCTAGGCGTCGCGACGTTCAACTTTTGTTTTCTTATAGGGACTTATTGTTTTTATTGCAGAAAATCGTTCAGTTGGCTTGTCTAAATTCAGATACCAAACGAAAACTTTCTATCTTGTACTTTTCTAAATTTCCCCATAAGAAAATGAAAAATTGAACGTCGCGACCCCTAGCGTCGATGTGATAAAATGTCGACTTTAGTATCGTTTGATAGCTCTTTTGACCTTCTAAAAAGTTTTTACGATAAATTTTCCACCCCTTTTCTAGGGTTGTTATGTTAGCTAATTAAAATAATTATTCATAAACAAGTCGCTTTTGCCTCAACTCAATTATAATAATTTCAAATAATTAAAGTTTCATCCAAGTTGGCGATATTTTGTTTCATATTTGCGATAGGATGGGCGAGTGGAAGATGGAAAAAGCAATAAACTTGAAAGATCTTAAATTGATACAGAAATATTGCAAAAGCTGAAAATTTAGTAAGATTTGAGAGATATCTCTTGAATTTTACACAAATAAATGTTGCTCAAACAAAGGCAAAATAATTTATTAATTTATGAATCATTAACAAATTTTACTCCACATCTTTGTCTTTAAAATAAAAATTTTAATTTTTAATCACAAATCGAAAGTTAAATATTATACTACCAAACGTGCGAAAATTCCTTAGTTTGTTTCTTTTGCATTTTCGACTATTTTTTTTTATCAAAATATTTATACGTTATTTTGGAGGAAGCATTCGCATGTTTATCTGCTTGAAGATTCAAAATAGATATCCAGAAGCGTGTGCATATTGGAAACATCAGATTATAGTTAGACGTTATCTATAAAATTTTCAAAACTCTTCTAATATTCTGGTCATTTATCACGCTTTTCGATTTACGTTACAAGTGGCCGTGTTGAATTTTAAATAAAATTTCAAATTATAAACATATCGTCTTGAAAATGCTCGACACGAAATTGAATTTTAATGTAAATAGTCCTACTATAGGGCCAATTACCTTCGGTTTAATACCCAATTTATATTTTTTTTAATTTTCTTTCGGTACTTACGTATTAGGTACGTATTGGAAGAAAATTGAGAGCTTGAATAAAATATTGTACGTTCTACAAAAATTAATAAGTAAAGATATTTTGTTCGAGGGCTCTTTTTATTATTAAATCAGCTCAAGATTTTTAAAGTTATACTTTTTTCTTTTTTACGTTCGTGTAATCACCTGGATATAAAATAGGTAGGGTGTAGATTTTTTCGACAAAAAAGGGACTTTCACATTTTCAACCTTAAAAATGTTAAAGATTGAACTTTATTATAGACTAGGACTGTTATCGGAAAAAACGTATCCTTAACCATACAAGCGGCATTTCATATAACATTTTGGTAACCGATGTTTTCTTAGTATTTCAACCCTGCTGAATACGAAAATTGCGGTTATCAAAGCGAAATCTTAACCGGAAGCGTGATATTCAAGGTGACACCCAAGATGTCAGCTTTGTTATTTTTGATGGAATCATTATGGACAATTAAGACAAATATTTTTATTGGTTCGGATAGATAATTTTATACTCTACAATTTTTGTTAGAGGTATAACTATCTTCAGATTACTCCTTAAGGAGCTACAGTCGGAAGAAGCACCGTGAAATTGGAACAAAAACCCAGTATCGAAATGCTAGAGGAATTTCATATAACATCTTGGTAATCGATGTTTTCCCAATATTTCGACCCCCCTGAATCCAAAATTTGCGGTTACCCACAGTGAAATTTACACCGGAAGCGCGATATTCAAGATGGCGGCTAGGTTGTCTGCTTTATTAATTAAGATTTATTTGGATGGAAGAATTATTATTGAAACTTGGACAACTGTTTTGATTGAATTAGATATACAAGGTTCTCTACAATTATTATTAAATGTAAAAGTACCGTAAGATTGCTTATTAAGGAGTGAAAGCCAGCTAAAGACATCGTGTGCGTAAAAATCGTCGTAATATACATGTTTGCTCTTTTTATTTATTTTGATGGATTAATTATTATGGCAATTAAGACAAATATTTTTGTTAGCTCGGATAGATAATTTTATGGTCTACAAAAAATTACAGTAAAATCACTCTTTAAGGGTCTAGAGAGTCGGGAAAAGCACCGTGTGTTGTCAAAACAGAAGACGCAATATCCTCTTTATGATCGACTTTTATGGACTTGATTTGCTCTGATCATGTTTTAACAGATACATCCTAGCTGGATACTGGGAAAGCTACCTCGCTGAACTCACCAAGATGCTTCCATATACTGCTTTATGTATTAAGACGGTTTATAGAACACTGGTGCTTTTATCGACTCTAGCTCTTTTAGGAGTGATCTGAAGATAATTTTACTTCTAATAAAAATTGTAGGGTATAAAATTATCTATCCGAACCAATAAAAATATTTGTCTTAATTGTCCATAATGATTCCATCAAAAATAACAAAGCTGACATCTTGGGTGTCATCTTGAATATCACGCTTCCGGTTAAGATTTCGCTTTGATAACCGCAATTTTCGTATTCAGCAGGGTTGAAATACTGGGAAAACATCGGTTACCAAAATGTTATATGAAATGCCGCTTGCATAAAATACTTTAACTTTTGCGCCTAGTCTATTATTAATTTTGTTATAATTGAGAAAAATTAAAAAATTTTTTTTTTATTTTTTTAACCTTTTTCTAAATTTTTTAAATAAAAGTTTTTAGGAACGTATGTTTTTAATGTTTTTAAATATTTTGAAAGCTCGTACAATTTTAGGTATAGCTGTTACACAATACCAAAAAGTTTACATTTTGACTTCCAGTTTAACCGGAAATGGTAACAAATTCCTTAATTTAAATGGTATGTTTTTAATGTTTTGAAAGCCCGTAAAATTAACTATTTGGAGACACTCAACACTTTATACTTTACTTCCGGTTTAATCAGAAATGGGAATAATAACCATGAAAAATATCCCGGTATGGCCACATCCGTTGTTTTGATATGTACAAAATAAACATGATAGGTGATGATAGTTTGGAGAGATTTGGTTGAAAATGATTTTTTAGAACTTATCTATGTATTTTTTTAATTATGAAAATCTTTGGTAAAAAAGGTCGCTTTATTTGAAAATAATTTTTTTGAGGCAAATAACCAGCATTTAAAATAGTATATTATGATACAAGGACGTAAAATGATGTTTCACGGGCGAAGGCCAAAAATTTTACGTCTCTGTATGATACATTATTTTTTAGTCGACTGTATGAACAGAATAAAAATAAATAATTTAAATAAATTTTAGAGTAATACATAATTTTATAATATTTAAATGAATTTTACATAACCTCAAATTTTTTGGCATAATAGTAGGAGTAAATAGCTGCTTTCTTTCGTCGCGAAAATCGTGATCCAAACGCGTTATAAGGTGTAAAGGCGGATTTCCTCTCGTACGTAGAATGCCGATGTCGTAGAATGTCGTACCGCTAGTTTCTTCAAAGATAGTTATCTACTGACGAATAGATATATATTCTCTAACTGCGAGTTTCTCTAAAGATAGTTATCTACTGAATAGATATCTATTCCCTAAGTGTTCAAAAACCGGTTTCAAACAATAGAAATAGTTAAGTTTTGGAATGTTATAGATCCATAACATTAGTTATGGATCGCCAGTAGTCGCAGAAAGTTGAACACTGTGTAATCTAATGTCATCGTTTCAAGTCACACGCGCAAATTCCCGAAGCAGGCCCAGCTAGAGTGGTTCGACGTAGCGTACAATGTCGTGGAAGTTTGTAGAAGTTCAACTTTGGCTGTAGAAGTTCGTTGTTGTAGTTAAATTGTTAAATATAACCTCCAAATTATTTATACATTTTATATTAGAAAATTATAAGTACAAAGTAGTTACGTAAAATACAATTACAACAATAAACAAATACAAAAGTGTATTAAATGGTATTTTAACATTTTATAAACCCGCAACGACATACGGAAGATGAATTCAAACTGCTGCCGGCTAAGTACGAACAGGATCGGACATTTTTGCGAGAAAAGTGCATCAAAAGTTTTCTTGCATTCTTGGATCTCTTGTCAAACCGAATGTCAAAGATAAACTCACGAATTGCAAAAATGCAAGTATTTTGCAAGAAAAGACAAGAAAAGGGGAAGCCCCGACGTTATTTTCATCAAAAATATGCAAGACTTAACAAGACAAGAGACAAGACAAGATTTTTGTTTACAAGAATGAAGCAAGAAAAGACATATTTTAATTTCTTGTCTTGCCATGCAAGAAATAGTCAAGCAAGACGAGAAATCTTTGTCTTGTGAGAAACAGTCTGTCCCATATATTTCTTATTATAAGGGTTTTCAACGTAAAAATCAAGTGAGGTTATGTTTTTATGTCAAACAATTGTTTATAATAGTGTACTTGCGCGTGATTGGTCCGAATTTCCCCCGTTGCTTAAGTAACGATTGTAATAAACCTTTTTTATAAAAATTGAAATGTTAGATAAATGATGATAAATGTCATATCTGACAGATATTCAAAATTTACTTGTATAAATCAAGACAAACTAGAGCTCTTATAAAATAAAAATGAACCTGTCAATAATTCTGATGCGTAGCTTTCTTGGTGCAAAGCGCGTCATGATATTTTAGAACTCATCCATTATAGAAACGGACTTGAGGCAGGACATCCCACGTCCTATAATTAGCCAGAGCCTTACGAATGCTCATTTAAAATTCAGGTGCGTACCCAGTATTCCCAAACATTAACGGCTCGTATCAAATAATTTTTTTAAAGTTTGTTTCTGATTCAAGAGTAGGTAAATATCAAAAATAAATTGGAAAACCTCGTGTAGAAATATTTTCAAGTTTTTAGCAGTCCTGCAAAAATTTTAATGATATGTCGAATAAACATCGTTTAGCTTTTATTGTACGTGAGTGAAGTCGAGTAGAGAATAAAGTCGTAAAACCCAATTTTATTTTAAAAGTCTATAACGGCGCTTGTGTACGAGAAATCTTAGAGCACCTAAATTTTATATGAACAACAAGAGGATTCGCTTTGGCTTCGTAGATCAATAATTTTCGAGATTTTTCGTTATTAATTAAAATTAAGTTCAATGTATGAATGATGATGAGTAGGGTAAAAAAATCTTACGATTTATTAATTGTCGTTTTGTCGAAACTTTGTTAACAATGATTAAATAATTTGTGTCTTTTGTGTTTCGTAGAAACTTTTATAAGCTACCAAAGTTTCTAGTATGGTCAAGAGTAATTAATGACCGTTAGAAGCAATAAATATAAATTTTTTGTTTTAAAAGTTATAGGTCGATTCTCTATTGTGGGAAGTGAAAGTGGCATGTCGAACAAGAAATTTGGCAAAAAATACTATAGCGCGCGGTTTTGGATCCAACTATGCTTTAATTAAAAGAAATTTTGTGCATTTTCAACAAGTTACTCTTTTAAAAATTTAAATTTGTTTTATGGATTCGCGAATGTTCTCTTGAGCTCTCTTGCACGTGAAGAAGTTTGAAGTTGAGAAAAGTTTTTAGTTGGAGCATGTGTGTTAAACCATCCTTTAATGCTTTTTCCAAGCTCGAAATTGTTCCATAAATTTTAAAAGCGATGTATGAATGTCAAATTTTTATGGCTCAATTTCGTACTTACGTAAGGAAGCTTTTATGCTTATCTTATATAACATTTAAGTTCTGAATCCTCTGATTCAACATCACTTTCGAGATTATAAAATAAAGGTTTCACACCGCTGATCGCTTTGATCGGTTGCTATACGAGAAAATTAAAACGCATTCGGTTTTTTGTTTATTGCGGTTAACCGAAAAATCGATTAGGTAATTGATACTTGTAGAAAGTTTGTATTTTAAGAAAAAATTCTCCAACTGTGCGTCACAATAATTTGACAGTATAGTTAAGTCTTTATATTAATGATAGTAATTTCTTTTATTGTTCAGATTCGAATACCTACACCTTGTAATTTTTCTCGAGTAAATTTAGTGGTTCAACTTGAAGTTTACTTTTTATCGACTTAGGGCTGCTACTATAACAGTTTTTCAAACTTTTCTTCTAGAGGAAGTAGATATAAATACTTTGTAAGGGCTTTTTTACGTTCAGCTTTTGATCTGTTCGGATCAATTAAATGCACGGGTCCTACTCTAAGCCTACTTTGTTTTTCTCATCACATAAGTTTTCATCGTTAGGGGAGGATTTACTGTTGTCGTTATTTTAGCTCGTGTAGCTAAATATTTTGATATAATTTTTTACTTCCCGTTTTATTTTTGTAGACGAAAAAGTTGGAAATTGGTACCATTATTATAAAATAGGATGTGGGAATTTAAAAAAAAATTGATTTTACACGTAAATACGTCATTATTCGCAAAACGAGAGTTTTGACCACCCGGTATAATTGAGAATTATATTGACGATTTTTCTCAGGCATTCCGATTGCTCGTTAAAGAAACCATTAATAATCAAATTGCTTTTACTGAAAATGTGGTTGAATTCTTATGTTTCCGTTTCCTGTTTTCTACAAGTTGTGCCAGAGGTTAGTTAGCTGGTGCAGCTTTGCATTCAAAAGATTTGTAACGTCACAGATATCTAGGTTTAATATGTCCCACCGACACCGAAGTCGAAAGAAATAGGAAATTTGTTAACGATTCTAAACTATGGTTACAAAAAAATAGTATGCTTTTTAAGGACTCGAGGGGGGGGGGAGCTCAAAACGAGTTCTAGAAAACATTGTTTTTAATTATCTTAAAACTTTGTAACCAAATCGATCGAGGGTTTGGGAAATAATTAAAAACAATGTATTCTAGGGTTCGCTTTGATCCCCCCCGCCCCCGTCATTAAAAATCGTAATTTAACAAAACAAGAATATAGGCGTTACTTTTTATTTCTAAAGTTTTATTTACGGTTATTTTTTGCTGCCTTTTAGTTTAGAATCAACCCTCTAGTATAGTAAAATATATGATGTGCAATGTGTCCCACGAAACGTAGGTTAAAGTCACTTTTCTTATGTAGCACCGCGCAGTGACATGTGCACCTGCTGTGTCATTTCTTCGTCATTCCTAAAATAGAGAAGTTTTCGATTTTTACATGGAGGAACTGTTCTTCGTGCTACCGTGCGTCCGAGTTGATTCTAAACCGATTTCGGCGGTCTCAACACGGTTCCCATGTGGAAACCACATCTACTATCGTGCGTAGATGGTACTACTATGCTACTGCTATTGCTCTTTATGAAAATCCTTTAGACTCACGAGAACCGTAACACGGTAGGTGTACCAGTACAAGTCCAGCTTTAATAAGACTGTCTTAGATTCAAATCAGAAAATGAAAAACGTAATCTAAAGGCGGATACACACGTCCTAACTTCTACTTCGGCTTCACTAGGCCAAAACTGCGTATAGACAAGCCGGAGTAAAAGCCTGTGCGTGTGTCTCCACCTTAATGCTTTAATTAAGCCGTCAATAAAATAACATCTCTTATGGCTCGTCCACACATACACAGGCTTGCCATCCGGTTTGGTCTGCCGTGTGGATACCGTTTAGGCGGCCTGCACAGGCCAAACCGGAGCGTCTGAACAGCGTTTAGGTGGGCAAACCGGAAGGCAAGCCTGTGTATGTGGACGAGCCTTTAATCTTGCTACAAACGCTCAGGCTTTTACTACGACAGGTCTGTGCACTGTGCAGGCCAAAACTACGACTTTGCCTCCACACCTGCAAGCTTTTACTACGGCACACCTGTGCAGGTGCAGGCCAAGACTGCGCAGGCTGACTGAGCAATCTACAGGCTCTCTGGTCTGCACGGGCCTGCCGTAATAAAAGCCTGAGCGTTTGTAGCGGACACAACTAGGTAGCCCAGATTGTGGGTTCATTTTTCTGCGAAACCTTAAATAAGTGGATACTTGGCCATCTAACTGCTTCTAAAGAGAACTGTGAACAACATCAAAAATCCTGCAAAATCTCATGGAGGCTTTCCCATTTACACGATTACCGAAAACCATACATCATTTTGTCGCCATACAAGAAAATGTTGTTTAGTTGCAATTAATAAATCAGCTGAGATCAGGTTAATCAAAAATAAAAGTTAAGACTCCAAAGAGAACACTCTCGGGTGTGCCTCTAAAGGCCCGTTCACACACACAGGCTTGCCTTCCGGTTGCCTGTGCAAGCGACCTACACAGGTCACCTAAACGCTGTCCAGAAGCTCCGGTTTGGCTTGTGCAGGCCGCCTAAACGGTGTCTACACGCTCGTCTACGTCTACGCCAGTCAACACACGAAGACAAGCCGGTGTGTGTGGACGAGCCATAATAGTAACGACAGATTGGTCTTGATGTAGAGCCCAGAGTTTAGGTTTTTCACCTGGAATCCTAGGGTTCGATTTTCGGGATTTAAAACTTCTCTGAAGGCAGTGACAAACCACCGAGAGTAAAATTGTCTATACTATTTGTGTACAAATGTAGACAGTTGTGTCATTTATAGAATGAAGACTAGATTACATCGAGATTTTTCGGTACAGCATTATGAAGAATCGTTCGTACTCGGATCCACTTCTACTACTAAGCTTCTGTCAAATTATAGTAAAGTACGTTATTCTATTAAAGCGGCACGTGTTTTTTGCATCTATCTAAATAGAAACCGGTCTATAGTTAGCTAAAGCTTGTGAACACATATTAGAAATGAGTCACTCTCTATAATTGTGGAATTGGAATATAGTACAGCCTCACAATTCAATGATTTGCTGTTCGTAGATCATATACGGCAGTATTTTGATCTTAACGTCATCACACTGAATTCATGCAAGTCGCCTACACTATGTAAGAAAAAGGACTTACACAGTGGCCTCTTAGGGATCTGCTGACTCTAAGAATTAGAACAAGAGTAATTAAAAAAGTTCAGCTGTACAGAAACTAATGGTACGGTTCACGCTGGTTTCCATAACGATAAATATTTCTACTCGTATGAAACCTTGACTAATTTCGGCCCATTTCGTGATTATCATATAATATGATGAATATAATAAACCCACCCATTTAATATTGAGGTTAGGTACTTTTGCTTTTTAGTTGTAACTTCAAATCAGCTGAGCTGAAGCCACGAGAGCGCATGCCTGTTTTCTACAAGAGCAAGTTGAGCACAAACCGTGTGCCTACGACAATTCTACGCTTATTCTTGTTATTATTCTTACATTGAGCATGAATGATCCCTTATTCTACTTAAATATTACGTCAATTTTGAAAATGTACATGGGCGGGTGTGCCATTTACTTAATTCGGACTACAACTACTAGATAAATGGCAGCTGACTCGTCAGCCATTTTGAAGCTCTTGTCAAAGCGATATTTGCCGATAAAACAGTTCACTGGTTGATTACTAAGTTTGTATGTTTATTACATTAAACTTCACTTTGACAGGAGCCTCAAGATCCAAAAGTAAAATCTTAAAATACCTGTCCTTTTTAAAGGACTTGAAAAAAGTACGAATATTTGATAACAAAGTGACAGTGTGTCATGATTCAGTAAAAAAGTAACATTTGCAACATTTAAATCACCTATACAGGTAATTTATTCAGAATGCCCTTCTATTTAATAGTTTTGTTATTTTCAAACTTCGTGACACGTGTTGCTATTATTTAGATAATATCAAATTATTCAGAAAATGATTGTGAATTCAAATACGTAAAAATCCAATATGCCGGCGGTTAAGAAAAAAATAAAAGTGGTCAGAATATAGTAAACATTTTTGACAGTGACATTCCTCACTTTCATTGTTTTCTTGAGAGGATATGATGAATTATTACAAACTATACAACTCTCCCCATTAGACTAATGTTAGCCCAAACTCCGTGAGACATATTGTATAAATGACTTCCAATTTCACCGGAAAAAGTTTGATATAGGTACAGTTTAGACAATTTTACTTTTTTTTACCATGTTTTAATTTTTTTTTAATTACAAAAACCAACTTTTACGATACGTTTTAAAAATTATCCGTTCGTATTTTTTTAAAATTTTTGTATGTCAAGGTCTATAAAGATTGTAGAAAACAATAGAAACATAACAATTGTAACAAAACAATATTAATGGATATTAAATTTAGAAACATTCAAAGTTGTATTAATTAATTTTCCAAAATTCATTGTTGAAAGTTACTGAAATACAGGTACATATTTCAATGTAGAATTTATCACACTTCCGAAACATTCAAATATTTTATCGTTGTATTTAATAATTCATTTATAATTAATTTCCTATAATAGATTATTATTATATTATTCATAATCTGATCCAAAAGGATATTTAAAATAATTTTCAATTATTGCAAACGCGCAATAACTAGGTAGATAAGTGAAAATATAGTCAAAAACCTTGACTCACAAATACATTCACCACTAATCGCTATGCATTTAATATTTAAATAATTTAGGATACGAGTTGTTCATTAAAATTTATTACGTTTGCAAATAATTGTTGATTTAAAATTATGTTGCAATTATAACAATTGTTGATAAAAATTATCGATAAGTATTTCATTTGTACGCCACTGGTGCGTGGATGTAGAAATGCAAAAAATAAGTTTATTTCTTTAGCTTTTAGATCGTGAGTGAGTGACAATATGACACTCCCTCTCCATATTAAATTGAACACGATACTGGGTGCTTTATATCAATCAAATTGTTCCACCACGAAACACACTGGAATACGTTTTTTTTACTAAAAGTTTAGTTGGCATCGAGAGGTATAGGTGGAAAGTACTTTGCATATGTTGGGGGTTTATCAAGCGACTGAGAAATTGGACTTGTAACTTTTACTGCTAACACAGCTCTTGTTCTTGATATAATGAGAAAATTATGTGAGAACAAAATAAATTATGTTCTCTAAGTTGAGAATTATGTGTGAAATGTGAAATATATTGGGCGCTGTGTGTTAAATACCTTTCACTTTTGCAACTGTTTAAATTACGTTACAATAATAAACGTTAAACGTGTGTTAGATTCGTGCGTATTAACGCCTTATTTTTGTTACAGGAGCTCATAGAAAATTATTCGATATTTATAGAAGAAAGATGAGGTGATTTGACAAATGACGCTAAGGCTCAGTCGCGGTACTCCGCGTAGAGCGGTGATATGTGCTATTTTATTAATATGCGTGGGTGCTCTATTGCTACGCCTTGGACTCCTCTGCTACACAGAAAATTTACCTTCGCCAGTTTGGTTGAGTTCAGACAAATATGTAATGGGAGCTGATCACAAGACCTACGAGTACAATCGTGATATGCCATTGATTTTTATCGGAGGCGTACCGAGATCTGGGACGACGTTGATGAGAGCTATGCTGGATGCTCATCCGGATGTCAGGTGCGTTTCTTAGTTGTAGTATGTTTTTAAAGTCTTTTCAACCCCTTCATAACTTGTGAACTGAGTTAAAACCATTTCTTCAAAAATATCATTGAGAAAATCTAAAAATGAAATATAAGGCATATAATCCATTCACTCTTTATTTGCGCTATAGTTGGCCATGAACTTTTATTTTTTGGTTTGCCAAAATAAAAAGTCCCTATTAAGTTGACTGACAGCTCTTGACAATATCAAAAAATGACAGACCACTGACAGACCAACTATTAACACAATTGATAAAAGTCACTACTCTACAATACATCACCTAACGGATTTTTTTCAAATTTATACCGGGTGGAATCTGTCACCCTAACATGGCCAACCATAGCGCAAATAAAGAGTGAATGGATAATAAGTCCTAATATAAACAACACAAAAAGAACTTAACCTCAAATTTTAATATTTATATTCAAACGTCAAACTTTGACATTGTAACGTTGCTACGTTGCCACATCTAAAAAAGACAAATTTTATTCTCGAGAATAACTTTATTTGTCATTTATAATCACGGCCCTAAAGATCTTACTGTTAAAGGGTTAAATTTTTGCAATCGATTTTTTCAAGATCGACTCCAGCCATTGTTTTATAGCCTTATCTGTAAGACTAATCGTTTTTGAGATAGTCAGTTGGCTATGACATGATTATGAAACATAATATCATTTAGTAGCTACATTTCTAGAAGAATACAAATGTAAAAAAAGTAAAAGTAAAGTAAAAAGGTGTCCCCAGGACCTTAGCCAGATTGCGTTATCTCAAAAAGTTTCAAGAGATGCTAAAAACTAAAATCAGGATTTTCTCTCTTCTGGTTTTGTATAAATCTCTTGACCACTATAATCTCTCTTCTGAGGATGAAAGTTTTTTGCCCAAAGTTTGCAAAAATTTGACTTTAAATCAATGTTTTTTTCTTCATCACCAATTAGGTGCTTATTGTTTTATTATTATTGTGAAATCGTTCAAGCTCTTGCAAAAACAGGCCTAAAATTTTCCAGGGCAGGCTTAGTCTGCCCTGGCGCACCCCTGACTACGGCCCTGGGTGTCCCACCCTATAAGAAAAAAAAAGTCATAGGGAATGCGCAGTAAAGTCCGAAAGAGACAAAGAGATAGACAAAAATGGATAGAGTTAGTGAGTGGATGATAGTTTTTTGCCCAAAGTTTGCAAAAGTTTAACTTTCTTTAAATCAATGTTTTTTTCTTCAGCACCAATTACGAACTTATGTTTTATTATTATTGTGAAATCCTTCAAGCTCTTGCAAGAACAGGCTTAAAATTTTCCAAGGCAGGCTTAGTCTGCCCTGGCGCACCCCTGACTACGGCCCTGGGTGTCCCACCCTATAAGAAAAAACATAAAGTCATAGGGAATGCGCAGTAAAGTCCGAAACAGACAGAGAGACAAAAATGGATAGAGTTAGTGAAAGTGGTGGGATAGGGAGAGGTTAAGAGAGTTTGCACTGTAAGAGAGAGACATAGAGAGATATACTTCGATCTCTACAGGAAATAGAAAGTGGGGATTATCTGTCATTATGTTTGTCATTTCTTATTAAATGAATTTTCTTCTTCTTTTCAAGTTCTTGCAAGAACAGTCTTAAACTTTCCAGAGCAGACCTAGTCTGCCTTGGCGCACCCCTGGCTACGGTCCTGGGTGTCCCACCCTATAATAAAAAACAGAAAGTCATAGGGAATGTGCAGTAAGGTCCAAAAGATATAGAGAGATAGACAAAAATGGATAGAGTTAGTGAAAGTGGGGGAAGTGGGATAGGGAGAGGTATAGAGAGTTAAGAGTGTAAGAGAGAGCCAGAGAGAATAGACTTCGTCCTCTACAGGGAATAGAGAGTGGGGGTTATCTGTCATTACGTTTGTAATGTAAATTACATCTGTTATTTAATACGTTAGTGGCGACATCTGTCATACCATATGTCATTTCATCTGTCATCTTATCTGCCATCTCATCTGTAGTTCCATCTGTCACTCCATCTTTCCTCTAATCTGTCATTCCATCAGTTTTGCCATAAGTCATCTCATCTGTCATGCCATATGTCATTTCATTTGTCATTTTATTAGTCATTTCATTAGTCATTTCAGAAAAAGAGAAGGACACAGAGATAGATAAAGAGAAAGAGAGAATCAGAAACAGAGATAGAAACAGAAACAGACAGAGAGAGAGAATGTAACGCGCGATACGTGAAATTGCATTTCAACTCTATAGTCGACTCTATTTCGGCAAAAGTGACAATACCTCCAGAACGGTTATTGATAGGTACATAAAGGGTTATAAAATTTTGTTTCTAAATGACCTGGAGATAGGGAACCCGTAAAAAAATACATATAGTGTTCCATTTGAAAAAATTAAGGAGAGCACTGCATTATGCTGCAATATGCATAGAATTTTTAAAAAATGCGTAATTTTTTTTAAATGGAGGGAAATTTGAAATGGATGGAGAGCACTACATTTCACGTTATCGCTAGAGAGAGGGCGGAATTATATGCTATTTTTTTTGGAAATGTCATTGGTAAATGTGCACAGATTTTTTTAAAATATGCATAGAACTTTTAAAATTATGCGTATTTTTTTAAAACGGAGGGAAATGGAGAGGGAAATTTAAAATGGAAGGAGAGCACAATATTTCACGTAATCATTAAAGAGAGGACGGACGCAATTTTTTTTTTGAAAATGTCATTGGTGTAAATATGCACAGAATTTTTTAAAAATATGCATATTTTTTTAAAAATACGCTCTAATTCTCCATAAATATGAAGCTATTTATTTCAAATATTTTTTGCGAATTCTTGTAAAAAAATGTTTTTCTAAGTTTTTTTTTCTAATTTTTTTTCGAAATTTTTTGCAATTTTTTTCGAAAAACAAAAGTTAAATCAAATATTTTAACTAAGAATTTTTAAAATTTTCTTTTTATTTATGTTTCACACCTAAATGTCAGCAAATTAAGTAGGTATGTTCAGAAATATTTGAGAAATATTTACTAAACAAAATTAGTCTTCATCCACTTGAAATAGAATTTGGTTTTATTCAATGTTTCACCACTTTCCTACGAATATGAACAAATATGCAAAATACATAAATTCCGCCCTCTAGCGACTCTATTTCGGCATTAAAGTGACAATATCTCCAGAACGGTTAGTGATAAGTCTATAAAGCCTTACACAATTTTCGTTCTAAATGACCCGAGAAATCCGAATATGCCAAAATCTCCAGGGAGTTTTATTTAAAAAACACAAATCTGTGTTGACTTTTTTTTTTGCGAATCATGCTGTATGTACCTATGATGATCATGTATTATCATGCCAAAATTAGTTGTGTTATCCCTAATAGTTAAGTAATAATCCTCTGTCCAAACAATAAAACACCCACCCTGTATTTTACCTTCATTTTGACCAGATTCATTAAATCAGTCCTTCTAAAACTTCTGAAGGAAACATGTACCGTATAATGAATTACTATACTAAAAAGAAGTTAGAGGTACGATTTTTTATTCCATCTTACCTTATTCGAAATTTATACGGCCCGTGCCGTCCACTAGACCCTTCTAAACCCCAGAAAGCTCTTGTAAAGCGCCATAAAAATAAAATCATATCGTAAAGGGCTTATAAATATTTATAATGTACTCGCAGAAGTAAACGACAGCAATAACAACAAAAGGTTTCATTTTAAATAATCGTAAGCTTTCTCGATACAATCTTATTTTGATTGCTTGAACGAACAATCAATAATTTTTCAGCTATCTTGATGTAGGGCACCACATTAAGCAAAGTGTGATTAGAAAAATGTGATAACACTTTTTGATATGTCTAAAAGTTGAAATATCTATTTCTAAAGTTGATTGAATAATACCTTTCAGTTTGAAAGAGTGTTGAATGGATTTATGGCTTTATACTTTTTTGGCACTTTTCAATAGAAAACTATTATTAAATTCATAAAAGGTTTAGATTTGTGGTCTGAACATAAAATTCAATTTTGAAGCCTTTTCGGCCACAACAAAACATTGCATACATTATTTATTTACAGTGGCATCAAAGTAGCCAGTGACTTTTTTGTAAATAAAATGTGAATATGCATATTTTAAAGATGGTTGAATAAATTTAATCTTTTATACAGGGTGATTCATTGATGTGACCGATGACCGTCTTCGATTGCTCTTTAGTCGTTTGAAACAAGGTATACATTTAAATAGAAAATTTGTTCAACTCTTTATAGAGCGTAACCTAAAATTATTTTTATCTCTACAGGGTGTTGTATTAGTGCTCGACGAGAATATTTTTAATTTTTTTAAATTTGTATATTTTTCTATATTTCGATTTAGGATTAAGTCGCCACATGTTCATACTAAAAATATTTAATTTCTTTTCTTTTTAAATTTATAATGTTCTCGCAGAGCAGAAAAAAAACCCTCTAAAGATGAAAATAATTTTAGGTTATGCTCCTTAAGTATAGTTGAATAACTTTTGTATTTAAATGTACCTATGTCTTATTTCAATCGGCTAGGGACCGAAGACGGTCATATCAATGAATCACCCTGTAGAATATAAATGTTGTATAAGGTGTGTGATTGCGATGTGACCACTGACTGGGCACACAGTCCTCTGAGGACCGATTGAAAAAAATTCGTATAAATATGCAATTTTTCCCACATTCGATTATAAATAAGTTTGACAAGTAAACATTAACCAGTAAATAAATAATTTATGTGATCCATAAAATGATATTCCAACAAATTCGAAACACTTTTTTTTCGGTTTCTACATGAATTATTAACAATGTAACCTTTCGCCACCTCGTAAAACTATACTTGCAAACTTTTCTTTCTCTCGTATATTTTTTTTGAGTAAATTGTTCCTCGTAAATTTCTTAGTCAAGCGAAGTCGAGATTAATTAAATACATTATGCAATTTGGCTTCGCAAAGGCTTCGCTGTCTATTGCAGAAAACCCCTTTAATAATTTTAATGTTGCTTCTTGTTTCCGTTCATTACGTAGAACTTTTTTTGTATAAAAAATTGAATTACATCTCTACGGATTCTTTCTTTACAATAAAGTAAAAAAAAGGGTATTGATTGAAATTTTAATTTTTGATTTCCTTCCTGAGTAATTCACCAGACTGGGGCGTTTAAAACCTCACGAGCGTAATTCTTCTAACGTGCGTGTTGTGCCCGCCGGGTATGTTAATATTTTATTAAATTCGTGGGCGAATTTGAGGCGATTGCAAACGATGAGATGAGACTAAATTAATAAAACTTGCAACACTTGCTGTCACTTCTTATAAAAGACGTCTTAACTTGACATCTGTTGACTGTAGTTGCGTTCTCGACTTTTCTTCTTCTGCATTTTCTTACAATCAGTGCTTACAATCGCAAGTCGTCCATAAATTGATGACATCTACGAATTTTGTTGAGTTTATTAACTTCCTCTGGATATTTCTCTGTCTTATTAAAGTTTGAGATTTTGTTCAAAAACGAGATTAAGCTAGAGACGAAAAGCTACACTTTCAGGAAATTATTTTCGAATATACCCAGAAGGGTTTTTGGAGGGTTGTAAGAAATGGAACATCCCGTGCGGTTATGCATTTCTTGAAGTAGCCTAAAACTCATTATATTCTCATCTAGAATACTATTTATTTTCGTGCACCTGTTCAGAAGTAATCGGAAGGCGACGTTTGTTCCGTTACAAAATTGGCGTTTGCACGTAATGGTTAAAAAATCGCTAGCGTGTCAAATGTAACTTTTAAGAAAAAGCAGTTTAAGTACGTTTTTTAGACGAGTCTTAAGGTGCCCCAGGTGCCTTCATAACGTTAGAATATATTAATGTATAGGGTGACCAAAATTAATTTCTAAAGTTTGGGAACTTTTAACGACATCTTTTTTCTATTATTGTAAATGGAACACCCTGTATATTGTTACATACGAAGATGGAGAATTCAATTCCAAACGTCTTTTGTAAGAAACTTTTTAGTCGTTTGGGTGCTAGATTACTTACCTTCAGGGGTAGCATCTCCAGCCATTTTTATTGCAACCACACACAATACCACACCCAATGTGGTGCGTTACAGTTTCATGGGGTCCCATGAAAAAAATTTAAATTTGGTTTCGCCATAGTGCTGAATCAGACATTTATCTGAGGGTGGGGGGGAGAGTTTTGATGTTCTTACTACTGTAATAGGTTTATAATATATTGATCTAGGCTCCCCTGTTAATGGTAGTCTTGGGGGGGGGGGCTTTATTGTCCGTATTCCACTGTAATACTACCGTTTCTTCAAGGGGGGGGGGGTATTTTTGATATTCTTACTACTGTAATGGGATTATAATATATTGATTTAGGCTCCCCTGTTAATGGTAGTCTTGGGGGTGCTTTATTGTCCGTATTCCACTGTAATACTACCCTTTCTTCAAAAAGGGGCCCCGGGATAAAAATTTTGAATATAGAGTCGCCATAGTGTTGAATTCAGATATTAATCTGCAGGAGGGGGGTATTTTTGATATTCTTACTACTGTAATGGGATTATAATATATTGATTTAGGCTCCCCTGTTAATGGTGGTCCTGGGGGGTGCTCTTATTGTCCATATTCCATTGCAATATTACCTTTTTTTTTTTAAAAAAAAACGGCTCCACAGGAACAAAATTTTGAAAATGGGGTCGCCATAGTGTCGAATTCAGACATTAATCTGAGAGGAGGAGGGGACTAAAATTTAATATTCTTACTACTGTAATGGGATTACGAGTAGGGGGAAGTGGGGCACATTGATGCGATTTTTAAAAGAGCTTTAAAATATACGTCTCTTTTAAATTTTCTGGTGTTTTGATAATTTATACCAATGCTTTAGTTATTCTAGTTTTTACTTTTAATACAAATTTATTTATATAAAACTTTATAAACAAACTATATTTATATTAATAAAAAGTGAGATATGTATCTATCTGCCCCGTCAGTGGGGCAGATAGATACAGTATGGGTCACATACATATTTCTTTAAATAAAATACATTTTGGGCACTTAATGATATTGATTTTAAAAAATAATATAAATTTATTATAAAAGAAAACAATAGATATGCTTAACTTGTACATAAATGTAAAAAAATGAGTGACTGCTCATCGCATCTTCAATTGCTGAGGCATAGCATCTTCAATTGCTGAGGTCATCGCATCTTCACTAATGTTGCTTCTTTTTATAATTTCTCACTATTATTCACAAAAAAAACAACATTCAAACAAATAAATTAAACCATATACGAAATATACGTGCATTTATATGTATCAAGCTGCCCCGTTCCCTAGTGTATCAATGATCCCCATTGACGTTATGCTAGTTTTATACCAAGTTATGCTCAAATAATACATAAACAAAATTTTAAAACTAATATAAATAGTTAGTAAATCGTCTCTACTTACCATAAGAACAATAAAAAGATTCAAATAATAACACACACTAATATAAACATTTACTATCTTCAATAGAAGAAAGTTACTTTGAATGAGCAAAAACCCTTATCTAGCGATTACATCCAACCCCTACACAAACCGCGCAAAATATTTCCCTAGTGAATCACATAGTAGGAGAGACATATTGTGACATATAAACAAACCTCATGGATGTTTTTGTTATCCTGTAATATGTAAAGTATCAATGTGCCCCTTGTATCTATGTGCCCCATCTCCCCCTATATAGATTTATTTAGATTTAGACACCCCTGTTAATGGGGGTTTTGGTTGGGGGCTTTTAGTGTCCGTATTCACTGCAATACTATCCTTTTTTCAGAAAGGGGCCCCAGGAACAAAATTTCGAATTTGGGGTCCCCATAATGTTGAATTCAGACATTTAGCTGAGGGGGGGTAGTTTTTGATATTCTTACTAGTGTAATGGGATTATAATATATTGCTTTAGGCTCCATGTTAATGGCGAACTGGTGGGCGGTCTCTCATTGTCTATATTTCACTGAAATACTACCCTTTTTTCAAAAAGGGGCTCCAGGATCATAATTTTGTATTTCAAATATTTGAAATATTGTGGAATTCAAACATTAACCCATAAACGACCAACGATCTCATATGAGATCAGACA
Source organism: Malthinus seriepunctatus (assembly GCA_963924605.1). Lineage (NCBI taxonomy): Eukaryota > Metazoa > Arthropoda > Insecta > Coleoptera > Cantharidae > Malthinus > Malthinus seriepunctatus. The sequence continues at coordinate 12,000,785 of OZ004602.1, read as the reverse complement.
CATTTTGAAATATTTTTTTTAAGTAGGTATACAATTTTGAAATTTTGTGTTTGGGCGATAATGGGTTAATCTGAGGGGAGGGGGGCTAAATTTTGATATCCTTACTACTGTTATGGGATTATAATATTGATTTAGATTTCCCTGCTAATGGTGGACCCGGGGGGGGCGCTCTATTATCCATATTTCATTGCAATATACTATCCTTTTTTTTTTCAAAAAGGAGCAGGAACAAAATTTTTCATTTGGGGTTGTCACAGTGTCATTCAAACATTAATCTGAGGGGGTGGGGTAATAGTTGATATTACTACTATAATGGGTTTACAGTATATTGATTTAGGCTCCTCTGTTATTGGTGGTCTTGGGGGGAGTGCTTTTATTGTCCGTATTCCACTGCAATACTAATCTCTTTTTTAAAAAGGGGCCCTAGGAACAAAATTTTGAATATAGTGCCACGAATGGAAATAAATTAGAAAGTATTAAATTGAATTAAAATGAATTTATAAAAGTTAAATTAAACAAACAAGAAATAACTTACATTGTTATCAGAATGCAAGTCAGCATATAAGGGAAGTTGAACTCAAGTCAACTATAATGAGTTAGTCGTGGATAAGAGTTGAAAGGAGATAGTAGTTAAGTAACCTTAGAGGAGAGTAGTTGATATGCAATTATGTTTTAGTTTTAAGTATTAGTTGTTAATAAACTTTATTATTATAAATTACGGTGAACTTTGAATGATCCAAACCCCCTCGGTACAAAGTCACAAAACCAAACGTGACATAATGGTGGAGGCGCCACGTCAAAAGGACCGTATTGCTCAATTTTAATTAGTGAAAATTGGTGAAAGTGCGACAATTAAATTTTAAGTTAATAGTGATTGAAAAAGCATCGAGTTTAAGTGAATTATTATTACAAAGGATTAGCTGAGTAAAGACGAAAAAGATGCAGTCAATCAAAGTAATCAGGAAGCTGATCGTAGCAGAGATGTTTTTGGGAGTTTTAAATATGTAAGTATAAGCTAATGAAAAAATTTAGGTATTAGGAAAACTGAAAGCTGACCCAGGATGAAAGAAAAGACAAATTTTGGTAATTTTATATAGTTTAGTTGTTTGTATTAGGAATAGGAACCAAGGACCAAGCGTAGAAACGGAAGGCGTCCATGGAAAATTTTTTATTTTTTGCTGATAAGTGCTTTTTATTAATTAACAAAGAAACATAAAGGTGATGCAATAAGGTTAATGTTCAAGAATTACATGTAGATTTACACGTACGCATAAAAGGGTTATATTACATGTCGCAATACAGGAAAGTAAAATGATGATAAAGCAACATAGGCAAAAAGCAATGTCCTGAAATGGATTAAAAAAAATGTTAAACATAAATGGCAAACAAATTAGGATTAAAAAGTTTTATAAGAATTTTAGGGAAGTTCGGGATAAATTTTCGAATTTTTTGGAGAATATTATGATAGTAGAATTTTCTGTGAAAAATTTTTTTTACAAAATTTTAGAAATGCTGATGTTAGGTTTATTGTTGTCACGTAATACGTAAGCAATTAGAATTTAGGTGTATGTAGTTTTCTTTTTGGGGAATATTTTTGTAGTTTTTTGCAATAGGGGTAAGAGTTAGAAATAGTAAGTATTAAATTTTTATAATAAAATGGCTATCAAAACCATGATTGAGAATTTTGGAGCAGTGACACATTGGAGTCCAAGTCAAAAATCAAGGAAGACAAGTTGCTGTCAGCTACGGTCCGGAGTTCGCTCTGGACATCAGGGACAGTGCACGATGGGTCTTGCCCATCGAAGACTCAGACGTTTCAGATTAAGAGCATAGGACATTTTAAATAATTATAAATTTAAGGTTTAGTGATAGGATGATTTAGTTAACTTCATAATGTAGGCTTATTACGTAGTTAATGCAAAATAAAAGTTATTTGAAAATAGTCATAGGATAGATAAGAAAAAAAAAATTAGAGTAATAGTTTAACTGATTTGAATAGGGAATACGAAAATGAAAATTTGAAAAATAAAGGGAAAAGTTAAAAGCAACTAGAGACAGTAAAAATATAATTTTTTTAGTAGCAACCAAGGAGTAAAATGATAAATTTTATGTTTATCTAGAAAATAGTTTGTTGGGAAAATTTTAACATTCAAATAAAGAGAAAGGAAACGAAAAACAATTTAAAAAATAGGCAAACAACGACCTTACGACAAGAGTGGAAATTAACCAGAAGAAAAGAGAGCAAAGTAAAAAGAGAGGCAAAGGTTACAAAGGAAAGCCAAAGTGACATTAAAAGATAAGAGAAGACAAAAGAACCACAAAAAGACAAGAGAAAAAATAAAAAATATGGAATCGAATTCAAGCAACGCGCACAAGGAGAAGAAAAATACGTGTACAAGAAGACAGTAGAAAAGTAAATAGGTAACGCGTATGAAGTATATTAAAAATAAATAATGATTGTACCAAAGATGATAAAAAAGGTCTTATATGAAATAAATTACGATTGTACCAAAAATTATAAAAGAATGCCTTATATGAGAAACATATGAGATGAATTATGATTGTACCAAAAAATGATAAAAGAATGCCTTATATGAGAAACATATGAGATGAATTATGATTGTACCAAAAATGATAAAAGAATGCCTTATATGAGAAACATATGAGATGAATTATTATTGTGCCAAAGATGATAAAAAATGCCTTACATGAGAAACATGTGAGATGAATATGATAAACGAAGTTAAATGAGTAAAATTGAGATGAAAATAATAGGTACAAAATGATAATAAAAGGTACAAAATGAAAATAATAGGCACAAAAAAAAGAAAATAATAGGTGCATAAAGAAGAATAATAGGTACAAAATGAAAATAATAGGTACAAAATGAAAATAATAGGTACAAGATGATAATAAGGAAAAAAATTGTGTTGCTTGAAATAATAAATAGAAGTAATTGTTGTTCTTGTCTGTAAAAATCTCACTTTTGAAAGAAATTATTGTGCTAGGTCTTGGTCGATAAAGAATCATAGAAGGAACTCTTGGAGTTAATTAGAATTTTGTTATGAAACCAGGAAGTCAAGTTAATATGAGAAAAAATAAAAAATGAAAGAAAAATAAATAGGAAGTTTAAATTTAAATTGCAAAATTTTGGGTTGCTTAAAAACCAAATAAACAAAATAGGCATAGGATTTTTTTTAGGGTATAAATATTAAGGTAAATGGTGTTCGGTGATGAGAATAATAATGGTCATGAAAAAATGATCAAATATTTGTGTGTTTAAAAGAATGTTTCAGATTTTTAATAGAAGTCATTATAGTCAAATCCAAACGTGGAATTAGCATGGAAATCAACATAAAGGACTAGGCGTTCAGATGAATAGACCACAACCCCTGGAAGACAAGGAAAAATAAGGAAGTGAAACATAAAATGGAAGTTCAAATCAAAATACCTAGGCATGGAAAAAAATGGAGGAACATAGAAATGGATCAATAAATCAGAGTTGAAGAAATAGATGAACCTACGAATACAGAAAATGATAAAGAAATCAATGTTGAAGAAATGGATGAACCTATAAATATGGAAAATGGTCAAAGAATCTATAAATATGGAAAATGGTCAAAGAATCAAAACTGCGTTGAAAAAGGATTACAAGTAGTTGCAGTAAATAAGAAGTTGAGGAAAAACTTCGTTGAAAAAGATTACAAATAATTGAGGTGAGTACCAAAAAGGTAAAATCGTATTAAATAAAGAGAATGAAGTTAAGATTAAAGAGAAAAATAGAAACGAGGGAGCTCCCGTCTCTAAAAATGGGACGAGTCTTAATGCAAAATTCGCCGTACATGTCGACAAATTTAAAATCTTACCGCGTTTGCATTAAGAACTCAAAACATTATAAATAGTGAGATTGAAATAAAAAATAATTGAATAAATTGAGAGTACAATAATACGAATATGAATTGAAAAAAAATTATTCAAAAATAATTGAATAAATTGAGAGTACAATAATACGAATATGAATTGAAAGAAATTAAAGAGATAAATTTGTTATAAATGAGACAAATAATGAAGTAATACGAAAGGAAATAATTATAAAAGTAAAGAGATTGTAATCAAAAGTAAAAAGTTAATGTACAATAAAAGTAAAGGTTCAATAATGAGGTTCAATAATAAAAATTGTATTAAAAGAAAAAGTACAGGAAGATTTGAATGAAAATAGTGTAAAAGATAATAGGTATTTTTAAAAAAACTTAAGAACAAACAAATTAGAGAGAAAATAGGGGAAAGAACGTCAAAATGTATAAGTTTAAACTAAATTTTGTAATGTACGAGTAAATGAAAGTTTTTGTCAAAAAATGATCATCGAACACTAAAGAAAATAGAAATTGAAAAAAAAAATTTTGTAGATCTTAAATCAATAATATTAGATATAAGTTTAGAAAATAAGTTTTGTAAAAGCAAATTATTAATGTAGTTTCTGATTTCATGTAACACCAACGTTTACGCCGAAATACCAAACGAGTCTGAGACAAGATTAAAACCGATGAAAACAGGGTCACAAAAATCTAAGGAAAATTGGAGAGATCACCTAAAGCAAATCAAACACTAAGCACGAATAAATTATCCTCACTCAGCAAAGGATTGGATGAAAATAGTTATGGATGGAAAAGAGCCTTCCAAGGAAACTTTGAATAATGTCCACAAAAAAGTTAAATAATAAAAATGTAGGACAACATATGGAAAAATGGTTGAATGGTCGACAACAAGTTAAAAGTAAACAAAATTACAAGAAGACACAGTGATAGAAGAAGCTCAAATAAAGTTAATGAAGATGCTTGATGACAAAGTAAAGAAAAATCAAGCATAAGGTGAAAAACGTTGACCTAGTCTGCGAGTAAATAAAAAATATTACAAGTATAAAACAATCCAGTCCCGAAGTGAAGAACCTTAGCAGATCAACGAGTGCCAAGTGAAAAATAAATTAGGGAAAACTTAATACAGTGATAAACATGTTAAAAGAAAAGTGATTTCGAACATTAAAAGACTAAGTAAAAAATGTGTTTTAAAATAAACAAATTAAAAGAAATTGTGAACCCCTGTGAAAAAACTTACGTGTATTGAACTTATTTTGAAAATCTTGACTCATTCTTGTGTTTTTAATTTTTTAGGATGAATTATGTATTTTAAGAAAAAATGTTGTAAAACCAATTGAATTTTTTTTGTATTTAGATTTATAAGAATTTATTGTTTGAAATTTTTATTTTTTATTGGGTGAAATTTGAATTTTTAATTATTTAGTTTTAAAAGATTGAATCCTACGTATGCTGAACGCAAATTTTTTTTATTGACCGTATTCTTGAAGAGCGACTTGGGTCAGCCGCTTTTTAAGAAGGGGAGTTATGCCACGAATGGAAATAAATTAGAAAGTATTAAATTGAATTAAAATGAATTTATAAAAGTTAAATTAAACAAACAAGAAATAACTTACATTGTTATCAGAATGCAAGTCAGCATATAAGGGAAGTTGAACTCAAGTCAACTATAATGAGTTAGTCGTGGATAAGAGTTGAAAGGAGATAGTAGTTAAGTAACCTTAGAGGAGAGTAGTTGATATGCAATTATGTTTTAGTTTTAAGTATTAGTTGTTAATAAACTTTATTATTATAAATTACGGTGAACTTTGAATGATCCAAACCCCCTCGGTACAAAGTCACAAAACCAAACGTGACAATAGGGTTTCATAGGTATTTAATTCAGACATTTATCTGAGAGTGAGGGGGGAGGGGAAGTTTTAATATTCTTACTACTGTAATGGGATTATAACGTATTAATTAAGCCTCCTCTGTTAATGGTGGTCTTGAGGGGGAGGGCTCTTATTGTTCATATTCCACTGCAATACTACTATTTTTTCATAAAGGGAGCCCAGAAACAAAATTTTGACTTTGGGGTCGCCATAATGTTGAATTAAGACATTTAGCTGAGGGGGTGGGGTAGTTTTTGATATTACTACTGTAATGGGCTTATAATATATTGATTTAGGTTCTCCTCCTCTGGGGGGGGGTTGCTCTTATTGTCTATATTCTGCTGCAATACTACCCTTTTTTCAAAAATAAGGCGACATGGTTATTACTAAAGGAAACTTTAGAGGAGCCTTTATTTAAAGTGGTACGAAATTGTATGCAGATGCACAGCTTAGATAATCTTAAAATAACGAAAGCTATCTTAGTATAGTAGAGATCTAAGACCAAATGGAGGTGGTTGTTCTGCTTAGCCGAAGGCTACAAATAATCCCTTCTCGACCATTTTTGTATGGCGGTACATGCTTGTGTTCTTTTGACTGTAGTTTCTAAACAAAGGTTGGCATAACTGCGAAGAGCTGTCGACTTAGATAAAAGTCAGAGCACACTGTCACCTCGTTCACCTCGAGCCTCCCCGGGTTAGCGTCATGGGTAATTTCAATATTGTGATGGAGACCTAAAAGTTATGCCTGTTTGCTTATCTGTAGTCCTCTCGGTCTGCCTGGCGACATTCTTAACTTTGTTAAATACTTAGATCATGAACGCGTTCTCTGTCTCTCTATTTCTGCCTCGCTATCGTAATCGCTCGCTTCCTCTCTGTCTCAGCCTCTTTCTCTGTCCTCTCATTTGTAACTTTCATCTGTCATCTCATCTCTCAATCTTATCTGTTATTTCATCTCATCTATCATTTCATCTGTTAATCTTTTCTGCCATCTCATCTCATCTTTAATCTTATTTCATCTGTCAATTTCATCGGCTAATCTCATATCATATTTTCCTTCCTATGTCTCTATTTATCTCTTTTTATCTATCACTTTGTCTTTTTCAAACCTTACTGCGCATTTCCTATGACACTGTGTTTATTATTATAGGATTATTTTAGCTTTATTTTTCTTATTTTAAACTTTTATAATTGCCGAGCGGTTATTCGTATAGCTTCGACTGTTATATTTTTTTTGTATTCATCATTGTTTGGAATTGTGATTTTATAGAAATTACATCCCATATTTACCTAATAAATGTACATACTTCCTTCACGTATTACAATTATTAAGCAAACATCACAGAATTATTTATCGTAATTGAATGGGTTAGGTGATGAAATTCAAATTTGTAATTAATTAATGTTTATTGGCTTGCAATATTGGAATTTGTTTATAAATAGTGGACAAGCGTGTGTGTTGGGTTGGTTTATGTATTGTTCGATTTCCTGTTCCTACTAGGCATCGTAATAATAGGATGCATATTATAACAGCTAGTGCGATGTGTGAATTCTCGTTATCATCGTTATCAGTCACCCTCAGTATACTGATGCTTTATGTACACGTACAACTACAGTGTACACATCAATCTATTTTGCTAGTTTAACAGGAATTTTAGAAAATGACAAATATGTGTTCAACCGACTTGTTTCTATATTGACATAAACGAATTGCACCTCCTCTACTATACTTCCACCTACCTACCTACCTAACAATCGCCATTTTGTTCAAATAACTTTATCTACACCACTTTATAATCAATACTCATAAATTATTATTAGTTACAAACTTCGACATACTTGTTCAAATACTACCCCGAAAGTTTGAGACTGAATAGTTTAGGAGCACGAACTACAAATAGAAGGGTTCGATTCAAATTCAAAGTTGAAACTCGTCTTTTTAAAACGACCCTTTCAAAAATATCTATAGCGTTGACAATAATTACCTAGGTAACTTCAACAAGGCTAAAATCGTCAGTAATTTGCGTGGATGCGAACTATATCACGAAATGGTGCTGTATCAAATATTAATTACGTTCTTTCCGAAGCTCACTATTCACATTTAGCGTGGATGATGAATTGCCTTGAGAATCGATGTGAAATTCTATGTACTTACTTTAAAAGCTTATTAATAAAATTCTCTTAATTACAGATGCGGACAAGAGACCCGAGTTATTCCTCGCCTTCTCCAACTGCGTTATCATTGGTTGAAATCCGAAAAGGAATCGTTGCGGTTAGAACAAGCGGGTATTACCAAACAAGTACTCGATTCGGCCATCGCGGCTTTTACGCTCGAAATAATAGCGAAACACGGAGAACCAGCTCCTAGGTTGTGCAACAAAGATCCACTAACAATTAAAATGGGCACCTACGTAGTCGAATTATTTCCCAACGCCAAATTTGTTTTTATGGTGCGCGACGGACGTGCTACCGTTCACTCGATTATATCGAGAAAAGTGACAATTACAGGTTTTGATTTAACGAGTTATAGACAGTGTTTAAAGAAATGGAATACGGCAGTAGAGGCAATGAACAATCAGTGTAAAGAATTGGGACCCCAAAGATGTTTAAGAGTACCTTACGAACAACTAGTGTTACATCCTAGAAGTTGGATGGAAAAAGTTCTAGAATTTTTGAACTTGCCTTGGAACGAGACCGTTTTGCATCACGAAGACTTTATCAATAATGGAATCAGTTTAAGCAAGTGAGTCATTTTTGTCATAAGGTCCTTATAGGTGATCTGATTTGGGAAGATCAATATCACGTTGTGCGTAGATGTGTTCTGTAACATTTTTAGATTTTTACAAGGTGTTCAGTAATGATTAGTCACAAATTAACGTACCAACGTACGCTGTCACTTAATTATTAGGTACCCTAGAAGGAAGTGTCCAGATAGTAGGCCAGTCAGTGGTGGTTATAATTTTTGATTTGCCATTAAGAAGATTTCTTTGGTCATTTTTTTGAGAATCAACATGTTTAGAGATTTTCCGAAACCAGGGCAAGTCTCGACCGAATTTTGGTCTTGATCTTGAAAAAGTCATGGTGATAAACTGCAATAGTCTCTTCTTGTCATAATTATCTTAAATATACATTTTAGTTTACCAGAGATTTTTTTTTGTATTTTCTACATCTGTCCCTGTCGAACACGTTTATTCACCAATGTGGCTCTAATAACAACTAAAAGAGAAGCAAACTACTGGACGATGTCACCCTGGTGCAGAAACCAAGACTCTTGGTCTTGTTAGGTCTTGCAGTTAAATGTTGGTCTTGGTTTTGTAGTGTCTCCAACCTCTAAAGGGCAGGGTTCACCCAGTATAACGTTTTTTTGACGTGTCTCCTAGGACCTGAATGTGTACTTTGATATGTAGCCTTCGCTATGCTACGTAATGGTTCATATTCTGTATGTGAAGCCACTTTATCTTTAACATTTTAATTAATCGAAAACTCGATTTTGGATCAAATTGCTACAGTGCAGCTCGGATAACTAAAAATATAGATTTTCTTCTCTGTAAGCCACTTGCTGATGTTCTAGGGCACAGAGTTCTATGGTATGTATTTTTATCTGCAAGATGGATGGTGAGTGTAGGAGACTCGAGATTCGTTCACATGCACATATCGTTTATTTTTAATCCATCAATGAACTCGCAGGAGAGCTCATCTTTCGGATTATGAACCGCCTGTTTTTACAAGTTAATGACTTTGGATGAAAGACGAGAGGTCACGTTAAATCGCCTAATTTTAATCTTTTTGCTCAACACAACCGAACTCAACCTAGCTCTTTGCTTGGTGTAGAGCCAGGATGTTTAGTAGGACTTCTATGGCTGCAGTTGGACAGCTGATCACAACAGCGGTTGTAACTCGAGTTGCAAATCCATTTGATGTAGGTTTTTTAGTGATTTTATTTGTCCAAGACAGTCTTTCGCTTTGGACTAACATACTAGAGACGAGTAGGTGACTGGTTGCATGGTTGCAATATTAGTCGCCTATTTTGAAGGTTTTTTCCACGCACCGAAGATGTAGAGGAATTCATTCAGTAGGACTTCGATGACTGTAGTTGGGCAGGTGGTCATGGCATCGATTGTACAGACACAGGTCATTTGCTGTAGGCTTTTTAGTGATGTCCAAGACAATCTTCCAAGACAGGTCCTTGGACCAACATACTAGAGACAAGTAGGTGACTGTAGGTCCAAATACAGATGGGCAGATCTAATGAATCTTTTCTGATTTTAAGGCCGATGAGTCATGCGTATTAAGGCAGTTGTGGCTTTCTCGATAGTTTTTTTTTTATAGCTGTTCCTTGCGAGTTTTTGACATGTATGGTTGACGTTGTTAGTCGCATGTTTTGAAGCTTTTTGTCCCGCACAGAAGATGTAGAGAAAGTACATTTAGTAGGACTTCTACGTATGACTGTAGTTGGGCAGGTGGCCATGGCACCGATTGTACAGTCAGCCTCATAATTAATGGCCACTTTGTTTATACGTTTAACACCAATTGTGGATGCAACCATCTCAACACCCCCTACTTAAATTTATTGGTAACTTTATTTTACCAACAAGTAGTAAAGCAACAACCTTCCCTTATGTTATTTTGTCGTTCTTGGCTAATAACCACCCTGGAGTATAGCCAGGGTGGCCAATAATTATGAGACTGACTGTACAAACACAAGCCAGTCGTTGTAGGCCTTTTAGTGATGTCCAAGACATTTTTCCGCCTCTTGGACCAACATGCCAGAGACGAGTAAGTGACTGGAGGTCAATGTACAAATGGGCAGATCCAATGAATCATTTCTGATTTTAAGACCGATGAGTTCCTGTCCTGCTTATAAGGCAGTTGTGGCTTTTCCGATAGGTTTTTTTGAGATGACCATTCCTTGCAAGTTTTTGACATGCATTACTCACGATGTCGCTTGTTTTGAAGCTTTTTGTCCCGCACAGAAGATGTAGAGGAAGCTTGTTTAGTAGGACTTCCATGGCTGTAGTTGAGCAGGTGACCATGGTGCCGATTGTACAGACACAATGCATTCGCTGTAAGCTTTCTAGTGATTTTATTTGTTCAAGCCATTCTTCTGCTTCGAACCAACATACTAGAGACGAGTAGATGACTGTAGATCGAAGTACAGACGGGCAGATCCAATGAATCATTTCTGATTTTAGGACCGATGAGTTTCTGTCCTGCTTATAAGGCAGTTGTGGCTTTCTCGATAGGTTTTTTTGAGATGACCATTCTTTGTGAGTTTTTGACCTGCAGGACTGACAATGTTAGTTGCCTGTTTTGATCCTTTTTGCCCCACACAGAAGATGTAGAGGAAGCATGTTCAGTAGGACTTCGATGGCTGTAGTTGGGCTGGTAATCATGGCACCAATTGTACAACCACGAGCCATTCGATCTAGACTTTTTAGTGATGTCCAAGACATTCTTCATTTTTGGACCAACATACAAGAGACGAGTAGGTGACTATAGGTCGAAGCACCGCTAGGTAGTGCTAGTAAATCGTTTTGGATTTTAGGCAGCTATTAGTTGCTGAAATTTTTGACTTTCTCAATAGTGTTTTTGAGATGTATGATTTTTAGTCACCTGGTCTGAAGCTTTTTGTCCTGCAGGGGAGGTGTGTTATAGGCAGTGTATTTAGAGGACTTCTGTGGCTGCTGTTGGGCAGGCGATCACAGCACAGGTTGAAAATAAACTAACCATTTGCTGTATAATTTGTAATGACCTTGTTGCAAGGCATTTTTCGCTTTGAGTTTTAGGCACCGATGAGTTACCGACATGTCCTCCTCTTTAAGATGAGCATTCCTCTTTAAGATTAAAATTACATATGAGTTTTTAATTTGCATGACTGGTAATCTCATGGGACCATGCTTATACGCTCGTGCTTACTTACATTAGAGATTAGATTATGATAATTAGATGATGATAGGTGACGAGGTTGGCGCCTCATCTGCACTTTTGATGCTATCGTCAGTGTCTATAAATGTAATGTGGTGTACAAAATCATGTTGTCTTGAGGCCCTTCCATCCGTGCAATTGAAAAGTAGCTGTAGCAGGATATTTTAATGAAAAGTACAAACAAAATTTTAAATTTGTTAATTATAATAATCCGTGGTTTAAAAAATGGATAGGGGAGTAAAAAAATAGCAAGAGATTTTTTATGAAAAGGGTCATTTGTTGTTGTTTTATAAATCCCTTCCTGTTTTAAACGTCCAAAATGAAACGTTTTATTTTTGTGATAAAATTTTATTTTGTGTAGGGTGGAACGCTCATCGGATCAAGTAATAAAACCAATAAACTTGGAGGCATTAAGTAAATGGGTTGGAAATATACCAGATGACGTTGTGAAAGACATGGCGGATATAGCTCCAATGTTGTCGGTATTGGGATATGATCCTTATGCTAATCCGCCACTGTACGGTAAACCCGATAGTGTTGTGGCGGATAATACGAGGGAAATTGAAAAAAATAAGGCGTCTTGGGATCTAAGAGCTAAGGAAATGTTAAAAATTAACGCCGATAGCGGCGATACAAATTTTGACAAGGAGCCTAGTGAAAATCCAGATAACGCCACGTGATATTCGTTGACTTTAATGTGCTACAGACTAAAGTGCTTTAGAGAACCCGACTAAAAGTGCGTACAAACTATCTCTCGTGATTGGCGAAACATTATCAGTTTTCAATAGCACGAGATTTTTCTAATTCTATCTCTTTGTACTACAAATAGTTTGTATGAAAAACGGCCAGTTTGTTGTTACAAAAAAAAAGACTATTGAAATTAACTTTATTGATTTAATTTAATTAATTAAATTAATTTTAACGGCCATACAGTACCTTTTAATTATTGAGACTAATTTTAATAAATATTTATTTGTGCTTTATTACTTAAATAATAATTTTAAGTTTGTAATAAGCTTTATAAACGTGCTATTAATAAAAATTTTAAGAATTGTTTGTTTTAGATTTCTAATTGCCAATTTGAAATTTTAACGGTTTATTAGAAAATCAATAAATTTAATAGCACTCCTAATAATACAAGTTTGCGTAATTTAATTAGCCCTTTATCTGAATGTAGGTGTACCCGCTCTTTGTATTACCCACCGTGCCAACAACGAGAAGAGAAAATAGTTTCTTGCGTCTATTTGAAACTTGTAATAAGGGTAAGTTATAATAGTATATTATGATATAAGGACGTAAAGTGATGTATTGCGGTCGCAGGCAGAGCTTGAAAACCGCCACGTAAGCCGAGATTCGCAAACAGCTAACACCGAAAAAACTTCGGCTGTAAAGTGTCAGTTTTTGAAACAGTTGGATAATTGTATATTGTTTTATAAGAAGCAAAAGTGACATTTGGCAAGTCAACAGATCTTGTTAGACGAAACAAAGTTGAGTCTTACTACTACTAACGAGCTGATAAAAGGCACCTTTCTTTGCATGAAATATTTTATTTTTTCTTAAAACTGAAAAAACGTAAAAAATAACAGTTATTTCCAAAGCGCCATCTCTTGTCAGTTACTTGTAGTTCATTTGTCAAATATTTTTTTTAAATTCACGTACACTTAAACTTACTTACAAATGCTTAAATATCATGTTATGTTACAATTTGTTGTAAATGGGTCAGGTTAGAATTTACTTTTGCATCCTAGAAGTTAAAAGTGTAAACATGATTTTTTTTATCTTTACCGACACGTGACGACCTTAATATATATAAATTAAGATTAAAAACGAAGTATTTATTGAGTTTAAATATTTAATTCAGTTAATACATTTATTGCTAATTATTATTAAATATTTATTTGTAAAATTTATTACTAAATTAATTATTTATTGAATTTTTTAAGTCACGTGCCGGTAAAGATAAAAAAATTTAAATTAATTTTTGTACTAGTATAAAACTTTTTACAAAATGTCAATTTTTTTTCGTTTGAAAAAAACCAATTGTTACAAATTGGATAAATTTAATTCCTTTTTACTTTTGTTAACAAAAAGTTTATTCTTTTGATTCTCCGGCACTAGAAATTAATACAGATATTTGAATCGCGAGGACAAAGAAATTTAAATTGAGTAAGAAGCGCTACCAGTATTATTTTCTTTATTAACTTATTGGAAGAAATAAGACGTACTTTTGAATTATTTCTAACTTTTTTAATTTAAAATAAAATCAAGATCATTAAACGTTTAAAAAAAAATTCTCTAATAGAATTCTTAGGGGTAGTTATCAATCGATCTCATCTTATTTAATTAAATAACATTTTTGTTTATTGTGCACTTGACTTCTTTCTAGCACGACCACATACCTACTATTTGAAGGTTTATTGTAAAAGAATTTTGCAAAAAATTCTCAAATTCGTTTAAAGAACAAACTTATGAAACACCCTGTATAAGAAAAATAAATAACAAGTGGAATACTTCTCAAGTTAGTGATATTAAATGTCATCCTCTTCAATTTCACCATTTCACGTAACAAACCTAGAATTTACGTAGGCTTTCGAAGGTTTTTGTTTTTCAAAATTATTTCTTAATTAAAGGATCCGCCAACGTTTGTTAAAATGAGTTATTACATTGTATTCGTCAATATGACTTTCTACAAATTAATTGCAATTAACAAATAAATTATTTCTTAATTTCTTGCGCAAGTTTACGCCTTGTTTTAGTTCAAGATGAGAATAAATTTTAGTAGATGGATTGTTGAAGTTGACGTTTTTATACAGGGTGTTCTTGAAGTGCACATTATAATGCTTGAAAACCGATAAAAGATGATTTAAGCCGACCTAGTTGTAATAAAAGGCCTTAATTCTTCTGGATAGGAAAGTTTGGAGGTTATTTCATTCCTCTGAGCCTATTACATAAGGAGGGAAGAGTGTCAGCCGAGTTTATTGGAATTAGAATTCTTTCAGTCTTGATGGGAGTTAATCGATATCATGGGGACTCCACCAAAATTCTTTAAAAAAGGTGAGAGTAGTTTTAAAATCTTTCGCTGGCACTAGGTGTCTGTAACACTTACTCTTGAATTATGTAGACGGTACCTTAACATTGACCGAAATAGAACTCTCTTCTGGAAAAAATTTAAAGAGATTGCTTCAGCGCTTTATCATGTAAGAAAAACCCTCTAGATAGAGCGGTACGTACAAATTTAAATACTGATCGAGTTAGAGAAGCTGTAGACCGGTTAGCCCAGCGATTTGTTTCTCTGTATTCAGTGTGATTTGACATGTCCAACACTAGCTTGCTTTGAAAATTGTACAAGGTCCACCCATTTCTCGCACAAATTTCTCTAAAATTCACCCTCTCCAGGAACCCAGGGAGTGAAAAGATTGTAATAACGCTCAGTTTCAGTTGAAATTAGTAAAAATTTGATTGCTGCTTCAGACAACAAAAAATACTACAACTGTGATGAAATTACGAACGTAGAAGCTTCTGGATTATTAGTGAAGGGGCAGCAAGCTCCCAGCACTTAGGCCACTTGTTTGGGCTCATTGTACATCCTCCAAAGCAGCCTCTACATGCTCATCAGGTTCCAAGTCATCCCACTTTTAGTATGAACTCCAGACCTCTGGCGCTTGTTCTGGCCATGTCGAACCAGATGTCCCCCAACACGGATCCTCTTGTAGACGTTAGAGCTGGACACTGACAAAGCACGTGTTCAGCTGTCTCGTCTTCGTAATCGCATGCTCGACATCTGTTATTATCTACTATTCCCAGTGTGTGAAGATGCTTATTTAGCCGACAGTATGTCTCGTGAAGCTTATTAGAAGCTTATTTTGCTAAATATTCTCATTCCCTCCCGAACTCTTTTTGTCAGATCCTTCCGGATTTCAGTGTTAGTTCATGGAATGCTCTTTCGTGGTCGCCACTTTTCCTGCCGCTTGTAATAAAATACTACCTCGTCTGATAATGGCCTGCAAAACACTAAACAGGTTAAGTTTTTGGTAAATGAAAAGTGCTAGGTTCTCTAGATCTTACAGCTTGTGATTTCTTTTTGTTGGCTAAGTTGCATCTCTTAGCAGATAGAAAAAATAAAATATTCCATGCAAAGTAAAAGTGACTTTTTGGCTCGCCAGTCTTGTCTCAGTTTCGCTGAAAAAAGTGTCACTTCTACTCCTTACTATTTCGTGGTCTTCAATGACAAAATTTTTTACCAATTAAATTATTTTCACCTAAAACCCTTCTAACGCTTTGAAATGTGACTTATTTTTTATTGAATTACCCTTTGCAAGAACTAATAAAAAAAATTAAATTATCTTGAGCCGATCAAAAATTATTTGCAATAAACAAAACGTTAAAATTGCCCTCTTTTGACTAACCTCTTCTGCATTGGACACTTTCTTAAGAAAATCAACATCGTTAGGAACTTTTTTGCCTCTTCCTAATGACAGCATGTTTTTTTGTACCTATTAAAGTTAAATCACAAAAGGCAATAACATTCTTAACATTCATTTTGGATTTTGAGTTATTTTGGAAGAGTAATTTTCAAAAATGTGCCAGAAGTGTCGAAAATATCGTTAAACAGCTTTAGGGCAATCAAAAACGTATTTTATATTAGGTCTCAAAATTTAATGTAATTTGTCATGAATTATTTATTTATTACAAATAAAATTAATTTCAATAAAATCAGTGTTGAATGAAGTTTTAAATACACCTATTTAACGTGAGATTGGCTTTTATGCGATAACTTGCTTTTGCACGTTTCCAAAAATGCGATAAGCGATAATCGAATAAATTATTATTTTAAACATTTAAATTTTTAGTATCTTTCTAAATTTCGTCTGATGTGCTTCGTTGTATTTGGTACTTTTGTAGTATTGTAGTGTTTATGTGTCTTTTTGGAATTACATCATGGAACTTGAGCTTACCAGAGACTACATAAAGGTTAGTTTTTTATTTTTACAACATTTTTTATATGAACGGACTTGAAATTTGTAATAAGTAACTGTTGGGCCCCTTCAAATTTATTAACTCGAGGTCACAATTAAAAAAGGCTATAAATATTATGCTTTAAATAATTTTAATAATCGATAAGACTTTTAATTATCCATAAAATGTCTTGTTTTAAAAATAATTATAATTTGGACATGTAACCAAAATCAGTTCTTGGTGTTGCAATATGCGGTCTAGACCAAGCTCTTTTAAACATTTTGGTTCTCCTTTAATTCAACTTGCAATTTTAACTTCTTAAATGGTTGTTTTTGGGTTATTAATTTAATCATTTTCAATACCTAATCTGATTCGATGAATTCGATGATTCGATGATCACGTACTCCATGAGGTGGTCTCCGAAGATGTTATTAGTTAAATTTTTTTGCCTTGCTATAAAATAGTAAAGGAAATGTAATGCTCTACATTTCTGAAGACTTTTATGGTAAAACGAAGGATTGAGGTGTTAGAGGCAAAAGTTTGACGAAAAACGTGAAGTAAAATTTTCTTTTATATATGAACAATTTTTGCGGGCAGATATTTCGAAAACTATGAGGAATGAAGAAAAAATGAATAAAAACAATCTTGTAGAAAATTAAATAAACTTTCATTTTGGTAAAAGTAATTTTTTCCCTAGGACCTACCATTTTCGAGATAGAACTGAAAACCTCAAAAACGGGCGTTTCCACTCTCTTATCTCCCTTAGCTAGGAACGACTTTTAGTATTTTTACCTCCTAATTACACCAAACACATTCCCGAAGAAAAAATTTCACCCTCTTCCACGTCCTTTATAACCCCTTCCAACTAGAGTAAAAATAAATATTTTAATTCATAATTAAAATTAGAATTAGAATTCATAATTTTATAATATTTAAATGAATTATACATAACCTCAATTTTTTGGAATAAGTTTGAGTAAATATTTATAGACGTCAGATAAATTAGCTACCTACCTGTTTAGAAAAAGAACATAAATGTCTATAGAGGACGCACGTCTAAGCATAATTAGGGGCCGTAAAATAGCATTTTACGGTTTGTAGACCGTAAAGTGGTTACCATACAAACGAAATCTAAATAATTATAAATTGATCAAAAGACCGATTTTATACGTCCAATATTCGAAACTTAAAGTGTCGCTTTTTTGATACAAGTTGAATAAAAAGGAAAGAACAATGTTAAAAAAAGTGCCGTTTTTGATACAATAGTGAAAAACATACTTTTTTAAATAGATTTTGAGTCGCTTAGAACGAATATGGCATTCTAATTTCCAAAAAGTCTTGGGAACATTGGAATGTCGTTTTTAAGGGTATAATTTTTATTTTTTTTAATTAATTTTTTTATGTCAAAAATGACAATGTTCACAATACTTTTCGGAAATTCTAATGTCATATTCGTTCTCAGCGACTAGAAATCTATTTAAAAAAGTATGTTTTTCACTATTGTATTATATGGGCCAAAAAAGGGAATTTTTCTAAACATTTAGTTTTTGGCAAATAATTTTTGATGGGTGAAAATAATTTCACAAAACCACGCTGTATTTTTGTAGCATAAACAAAAAAAACTATTATAAATCTGGATTAAGCAAGCACGTCTGGACGTCAGTCAGAGGGATGAAAAGAGTGTCGATGAGGACAATTTGATCGTGGAAGGAAATTACGCTTTTTTATTTCGACGGCGTTTTTTTAATGAAAGTTGCCCCATAAATTATTTAGAAACGATAGGGTAACAAAATTAATAGTGTTAAATGATGTAATTTACCCTTTTTGGTCCCATTAAAATTGCCTAATTTTAATAAAGGCGCACTATCCCTTATAGCACAACTGTTTTCGTAATTTAATTATAGGTATTAATTTCTGTTGAATTGTGGCCAAGTTTGGTTCATCTTAAACAATTTAAATCGACGAAAATTCAATTTCTCGTATTTTCCTCAAATATGGAATTCTATTGTTATTTAACAAAAGCAATAAGTTTGGATGGCGTATAACGTTTTTAGAAAAAATTGAATTGCGAAAGGTATTTTAATCAACAATAATACGTAATTTTTCTTCTTCGATAGCAAAAATATTTTATCTCATTAAATCGGGAACGTTTTATAAGGGATTATTTTATTTTTAATGTATATCTTTTAATATCGTGGACTAAATTAATTCAATTTATTCCGAATGAAATATAAAAAAATCAACTTTTAGTTCGCCGGGTTCACTCATTTATTTAAATTACTTTTCTACTAGACGTAGATGCGATTTGCTACACAAATATGCAGAATAGCAAGACTAAGGGTTTATTTTATTAAATTGCATACAAAATTTAAATTCTATAGTTCTTTAAATTTATATATCAAGTACTCACTCTACCTCTACTCTTTCCTCTCGACTCCAAATGAAGTTAAATTTTTAACCCTGTATAAGAGCGTAATTTTGTTTTAAGAGGGTCGAATTTTATTCGAATTTGCGGTTTTTGTTAATAAATACGCAAATTATGTTGTTTGAAGAATGTTTTTTGGTTAACAAACTCGGAAAACTAATTACGTGTGACATTTTGTTTGCCACACAGATTTTTGCATTAAATAATTTGGATCAATATTTAAAGAGATTAAAGAAAATAATGCGTGGAAGGCCTCTCTACAGCTGTTATTTACAATAATATTTTCTTTTATAGTGCATCTTTTATAGCCTGTTAAAGTACATCTAAGCCTCAATTGAAAAAAAAATTTCTTAATTCAAAATGGCGGTCAATAGAACGATTGTCTCATTTTGTGGTTTTTCCCTTATAACTTGGCCAATAATTAGTTTTATAAAAATTTACAAACGGCATTGTACAGCCAAAATATTGGACTTTCGTCCTAACGAAGTCGATTTTTAAAATTGTTTTAAAATTGCCTACCTTCAAAGGGTCAAAGTAGGTCAAAATTTTGAATAGAATTTTCTAAATACTTCCTTTGCCATATTTTTTCTTTCATTTTCGGTAAACAAAAGCGCTTCCGGTTAAACCGTAAATTACAAAAATATCAAAGTTTAGGAGGAACACCCTGTATATTTTATAATATTTTGAAAGCTCGTAAAATTAGCTGTTACGCGATACCATACACTTTATATTTCGACTTTCAGTTTAACCGGAAATGGGATATAACTTCTTAATTTAAATAGAACACCCTGTATATTTTTCTGTATTTTGAAAAATACAAAATTACAAGATTTGACGGGCGGAAAAAAGTTTCTCGTATGGCCATATCTGTTGTTTTTCTTTCTTTTAATGGGAAATTTCAAAAGGGTGATTTTTTTAAGTGATACCAACATTATTAAACCGATAAGAGTTACGAGATTAGTTTAAGTTAGCAAAAAGTTGTATTTTGATGAGCTTTAAGAATCCGTTTAGAAAATTTCAAAATTCAAAATGGTTGCTGAGACAGCCTAAAAAAACTGAAAATTGACAATTTCATTCTTTGACTAGTTTGAATATGGTTTATTCGAGGGGTTATCCACTCTCTGAAGTCAATGTACAAAAATTGAGCTGTCAACGGTAATTATCTGCAGTCACTGGCACCTATAGCATATGCAGTCATAGGCAGTCAACTGCAGTCAGTGTACAAATTCAGAACAGTGGTTGACCCCTCGGGTTTATTATAAAAAAAAGCTCTGAGGAGAATTTTTTAAAAGGTCAAAAGAGCTATCAAAAACGATACCAAACTCGACATTTTATCACATCGACGCTAGGCGTCGAGACGTTCAACTTTTTATTCTCTTATCTTAACATTAAATTACATTTTTAATAAATACTAATAAATAAATTTCTTGTTTTGTATACGAATTTAGACAAGCCAACTGAGTAATATTCTACAAGAAAAACAATAGGGCCCCATAAAAAATGAAAAGATGCATGTCGCGCGACACCTAGCGTCAATGTGATAAAATGTCGTGTTTAGTATCGTTTGATAGCTTTTTTGAAGCTCCTAAAAAATTTCCTGCAATTTGTTTTCTAAAGTAACCCATTTGCAAACTACAGTCGAAAAACTGAACAATTTTCAGTTGTCAGCCAGTTAAAAAATTGCTTCAACACCCCTTTTTCTTGAGAAATTTTTTTAATTGATTAAATAATTAATTACTTGTACGATTTGATCAATATTAATTAAACCTCACTTTAATATTTAATGACAGATACTTGTAGCTGCACCAATTGCATTGTTACGAAAGAATTTTTAGTAATGAAAAGAAATTTCTCAAGGGCAGTAACAATTGACATATTTCTTATAAATTGAATAAGATATTAAAGACAAAAATTACTTCATTACTAGCTTGTCTGAATTACAATTTACTTGTGGTAGTTATTGATTTAACCTTAATTTAAAGTCATAAAAGCATTTTAATACAAGAAGCATTTATTTTAATTGCTTTCCTTTGAAGTGAGAATTTACTTGCATTCTACGGTTTCAATTTATAAAAAGGGCTTAAGTAATTAAACTACTTCTTTAAGAAATAGTCAACGAGGTATAAAGTTGAAATTTAAACGTAAAAAAGAGCGAAAATTAGAAAAAGTTAAGTGAAAATATTTTTCCTTTTTTTGGAACTGTTGTATAGTGGCTTACAACTTACAACAAATGGATTGTTCATTTTGTACACACTTGATAGAATTTACACCTAAATTACTTGACAAAACCATTTCATTAAGTAAGGGTAGAAAGCACAGACGAGCGGAAAAGTCTTAATTGCACAATAGTTAAAATGAAAGTTTCTATTGTACGTTTTTACAACGCCTTGATACTTTATTTTTGCTAAATTACAAAAAATACTACACCGGAGGGTAATGAAAACTTCAACGACTTGGAGACGTCGGGGAAATATTTATCTATAATTGCCGAGTACCTGCCATTTGAACCCAATAAAGACATCTTACAGCACATTTATCAAGAAACGTCGCTTACTACGTTTACATGCATTTTCTCTAAAGCGGTTTTAACTAAATTGCTTTAACCTGAAACGATTTAAAATTACAACTAAATGCTTAATTATTATTAAATATTTAAAAGATTATTAATGAATTATTTATTAATAAGTCACTTGTCGTTAAAGAAAAAAAATTCAAGTTTATCTGTTATAGGTAATTAAAAATTTCCAATATGCTTTCCCAAATTATTTTTATTTTGATAGCTCTGCTCTGTTAAATCATAAGGAATAACGTTCAAGGTGAAGTTTAGTTTTCTATTTAAAATTTTTGAATTAAAATTATGATTAGATAGGACACGTGTGATTGATAAATAATTTTTGAACATTTGTAAAACGATCGTACGAATAATTTATGTTGAATTGTTGTATTTGTGTTGAAGTGAGTGCGCGTACCTATGTGTTGTGACCGAAAACTTTCATTTTTGTTAGAAAATTAGTGCCCTTTTAGATTTTCTTTACATTATGCGAAAGGTCAGTGTCAAATTTTGTTGGTTTGTAGTATTTATGTAAATTAAAATGCCAAATTATAGCACAGACCGGTGCCTTAAATTGTGTTTTTCTCAATGGTGCTCTTTTTTCTCGAGTTAGCAGGACAATGTTAAATACAAAAGTTTTCACATAGACATCCTTCATGTTTTAAAATTATTTTCAATAATACAGAGTGTTTCAATTTTTCCAAGCAGTTTTCATTAGATCCATGTCTCTATTACCTACACACAATTTTTTGTTTTTTAATTTGAGTGCGGCGTTGCCAAGTTTTTATAAATATAGACTATTAAAAAATGCAGGAAACTAATTTTTGGAAATAGAAAAACCAACTTTGGCATGACATTAGTTAAAACCTTGGTTTACCTCACGCTATTAACTTTATAAGGTTTCAGCATGTATAGGATTTGTCAGAGCGTGGTAATATTCGAAGCTTATTTCAAATGATTAGATATTTTAATTTTTTTAAATAGCAAGACCTATTATTTTTGGCTTGTTAAATAATGCCAAATTTTCCACAATTTTCGTATTTTTAATTTCACTAATTATGTGGTAATTGAACATTTTATTTTTCAAAAAATCTTTATTTTTCTGGTGTTTTCTGTTCGATTATTTTTGGTATAGCTATGGGTAAAGACGTGTAAGAATGTACAATTTCCCGATTTTCATATTTTTTAGTTTCACTAATTTAGTAGTAATTCAACATAAGATAAAATTTTTCTATTCAAAATTTCTTTCGTATTTTCACTTCGTGGTGTGTTTGTAGTGCAGAAATCGGTAGAAATTCGATTATTTGGGGTACCTATTATAGTGATAGGTAAAGACATGTATTATTATATGATTCTGAGGTTGGTCCCTATTGGTTCCTTGCATCGCGACCTCTTGGATCTATTGTGCGCCTCGGATTTGGTCTTACCTTATGGGAGTTCTGTGCTCCTGATAAAGTCCAGAATTTTCCCTATTGATAAGTTGGGCAGTTCTCTTTGGAGTATCATCTCTTTCCCGAGAATGCTGTAACGACTTCTTGTGAAAGTCTCACAGTGTAGCAGAAGATGAATTGGAGTTTCCTTCTCCTCTGCACATCCTCTGCATAGTGGGTCTTCTTCTAGTCCCATCATATGCAGGTGCTTTATGAGCTGACAATGACCCGTTAACATTACCGTTGTCAGTCGTAGCTCATCTCTGCTCATTCTGATTAGAGAACGAGTTCTTTTGTCAGAGGGTTTCTCCAGGAGGGCTTTAGAGTGTCCCTGTCCAGGAGATTCCCTCCAGTGTTTAATATGCCACTTCCCTAGAAGTGACTTTATTTCTCTCTTTGCCGTTTCAGAAGAAATGCCAAGGGCGGGTTCTGGTCCAATGGGTCTTATTTTGCTGCCCTTTTTGGCCAGATCGTCCGCTTTCTCGTTCCCTGGTATGTTGGCATGAGCTGGAACCCATACCAAGTTGACGAAATTTGTCTCCGCTAGCGCATTCAGTCTGCGGATGCAGTCCGTTACTAGCCCGGACCTCACCTCACAAGCGTTCAGCGCTTTTAAGGCTGCTTGGCTGTCAGATACTACGAAGATTCGTTGATTGTGATATCCTCTATCTAACAGCATTTGCGCACATGTTGAGATGGCATAAATTTCTGCTTGGAAGACGGTTACGTGCTTCCCGAGGCTTAAGGTTACCCCCTGCCTCAGGTTGCCGTCCCCGATAATTCCAGCTACTGTACCTGTTGGGTTTTTAGAGCCGTCTGTGTAGAATAAAAGTCCATTCATTTTGACTGCCTTGCATTCCCATTCTTCCCTTGTCAGAATTTTAATTCCGTAGGTTTTTTCGATGGTATATGCTTTGGTTGTTCTGTCAGACACCATACTAAGTATGAGATGTTCTTCCATCTCTCTTAGGATTGAGGCATGTCCTTGCCCGTTTCTTCCTAAGGAGGAGTGAGTTTTTAGTCTGTAAGCCTCACTTAATGCTTTAGCTTTCACAACCAGATGTAAAGGTGGGAGGTTCAGCATTGTTTCCTTTGCTGCTGTAGGCGTAGTACGCATTGCTCCAGTAACTAAGACATGTAAAAAGGTAAAATTTCCCCGATTTTCATATTTTTAGTTTCAATAATTATGTGGTAATTGAACTTAGGATAAAAAATTTTTTTCTAAAATTTGCTAGTATTTTCTCTTCGTAGTGTTTACGAGGTTTGTAGTGCAGAAATCGATATAGAAATTTTATTATTTTGGGTGTAGCGATAAGTAAAAACATGTAAAAAGGTACAATTTCTACGATTTTCATATTTTTAGTTTCACATTATTTTGTTTTAATTGAACTTAAGATTTGAAGACTTTTGTTCAGGAGGCCAAAATCTACAACTTGCCAGTTGTAGAATTTGACCTCCTTAACAAAAGTCTCCATGAGCAAAAATTTCTAAGACCTCACTCTTCTGAGATAGGAATCATTTTCTTTTTTCTGCAGACAACTTTGAAGTCTTCTAATTCCTAAAATAAGCAAAATCGGACATACGTCCAAATAATGTTTTTCTCTTAAAATTACATCAGCATTCATATGACAAAGTTTGTTGGTGAGCTAATAAATCACCCTGTATAGCATTACGCTTTTCGGAAAAATTCAACACGTATCTTGTAAGTCGACTATTATCAACAGTCGGCGGTACAATTTGAGCCACCCTGTGTACTAGAGTGCTTTACAAAAGGAAATTTAAATTAAAATTAATAAAAAGTGCTGTCGGGAAAAAATTTCATTTGAGTAAAAAAACAAACATTTTAATTAGACTTTTCATTGAATTGTGCTGGGGTTATTATCAAAAATATTTACTTTTATAAATTTGTAAATGCCTTAACTTGCCAACCTTTCCCTTTGTGAACCGAAACACGCCAGAGGATACTGCTATACATATTTGTTTAACCCTTCATTACGTAACTTGAACATATAACGCTTAAGAGACTCAAAGGCCCAGCAGCTATCTAATCTAATTAAATTACCCCAAAACTGAGGATTTAATTTTTAAACCGATGGCTTAAACAATTTTAAATTGCAACTAGAGTTTTAAAAGATGACTTAATTATAGGGTTAAATTTGTTACTTTTACATGTGGAAGGAAGTTAATGAAATATTTTGTCAACTGTATTTTTTTAAACGGTTTTATTGTATGAAAAAGATGGGGTGGACTTTTTAACTTGTAACCAAAAAGGAGTCTCATGGGAGAACATCAAAGAGAGGGTTTAATTTCAAAAAAAAATTCTAAAATAATGTAAACTCAAGTAGGTTCGGTACGCTTTGATCGTAGTAAAAAAATATAAGCTACAGATCTTGTATTTTCTGAGAAAATATTTATTGTGGAATAATAGTACATTGTTTTATTAGGATTGAAAGTGCAACTTTGTTTCGCAAGAAATTTTTGCATTTCCAAGGCGAAGCGAAGCGTAACCGAGCTGATGCAAAAATTATCGCGCCAAACAAAGACACTTTTAATCCGAATGAGACATACTATTTTTTCTGCAATCGAAAGAACCGGATTCAAAATAGTAGGGGAACTGTGCGTAATATCAAACCCATTTTGTAAATTTTGAATATTTCAGGCAGTTCGCAAATAGCTATACGCTGATCCATTCACTTACTATTCTAGCTCCAAAGGAAAAATATAATCTTTAATAGATAAACAGACATGACATAGTAAAGTTATTTCTGTACTTTTAACACCTCTCGTATTAAAATTAGGGGAGGGTTCGATATTAGGAAGGGGTCGATATTAGGCACAGTTTTCCTAACATTAAGATGGGAGGAACCAGAAAACACTAATAAAATCGACTTTTCTTGATTGTTATCAAGCTACACACTAAAGTGAGAAAAATGAGCGCTTTCACACTACGCCGGCCCGCACAATCTAAACTCGACAAACCGGAGCCGGTGCCGGCAAATTTCTTGTCGATTTCAATCTAATCTAAGACCCCAGGGGTTAGGAGTCCTAAAGTTCCATCTTCCATTTACGTTTGGAAACATCTTTCTACTTAGACCTTAAAATAATTCAAAGTTTTCGCTGGCACCGGCAATGCCGGTGTGTGTGAAAGGAGCTCTAACCGGTGCCGGAACCGGCGCCGGCTTAAGGGTGTTGTTTAGCTAAAATCTCCTATGCTATTTCTTATGGGAATTTTACGATTTTCAAACGGAGCTCAGGACTTTATTTGGAAACTTGAAAAAAATTTAAAAATACCGTTAAAATCAGAAAATCGTGATCTTGGCACGTACA
Organism: Malthinus seriepunctatus; assembly: GCA_963924605.1. NCBI lineage: Eukaryota > Metazoa > Arthropoda > Insecta > Coleoptera > Cantharidae > Malthinus > Malthinus seriepunctatus. The sequence goes on along the minus strand of OZ004602.1, from coordinate 11,974,432 downwards.
GTCGTTGAATTTTAAAAATATTTATAACTACGACTGTTTGAACCTTATTGTTTTTATCTTTTTATTAAGACTAATTATGTATAAATGAAGATTTTATTTTTTAAAATAGACGCTGTATTTGCCTCCGCAATAATAAGAACTACGAGTTAATGTAATAAAATAGTTATTAAATTCATTTTTTAATGAGTAATTCAATTTTAATTAAAGTACTAGCTATTCATTTTTGGTTTTGAAGAATAGGCAACACATTATTCACTTTACCTAGAAGAGATTTATGACCAACTTGTAAATCAACAGGGGATTAGTTTAGGCATGTTTTAAAAGTATTTTAAAAACCTCTTCTGTAATATCTTTAAAAACTAGCGAAATGAAGATTTTTGCTAATTTAAGCTTTGAACCAATAATAATTAATAATAGGGATGCAAAAAAAACACACTCCATTTTGTTAAATATTTTGCTGGATCTTCATTTATAATAGGTTCTCTGTTTTATGTTCATCGAAGTCGTTAAAATAATAAGGTTACATAATGCATAATAAATTATTAAATCCTTTCTTTAAAATTTATAGAAAATAGGATTAACAAAATATGCTTATTTTTATTTGAATCAAAAAGAAACAAACTTCAAATTCAAACAATATGTTTTTGCACAATCGTGTTCTATTCTGTACTTACCAACAATGTTTATACTAATAGAAAGTTGATTTTACCAAACCATTGTATGTGTCCATAGAAACAATAAAATAAAGATTTCGAAATATTTAACCAAAAGCACAAGGGTGGTAAGTGAAACAGATGTTTGAGCTATTTGTTACTTTTATTCTTGTTACTGGGACAACATTGTTTTCCAGCGGTTACTATTTTGAATAAACTTTAAAATTATAAAAATTATTTGCAACTGTCAACTAGTGTCAGTTTAAAAAATGAATTTATTATTAGTTATTTTTCACGATTGTGCAAAAAATAGTATGCAATGCTCGGATCGTTAAGTGCTTTTCTTAACAAATCTCGAAAATTAGAAAAACTCGACCCTACGGGTCTCGTTTTGCTAACATTTTCTGGATTTGTTAACTATGCACTTACCGACCATGTATTGCAATGTACTATTACGTTTCTATCGTGACTTTCGATTCGATCGAAATGGGATCGGATTGAGTTCATCCACTTCAAATTGTCGACATAGATCATTTTGAAATTTTAATCGGATCGAACATTCAAAAAATTGACCTGAACCGTTCGATTTGTTTGAGATTTCAAAATGAACTGCGTAAATCTACAGTTTTAAGCGTATCAAATCAATCCGATTCCATTTCAATCGAATCAAAAGTCATGATAGAGACGAAATCATTAATTATTTTATTAAAAGTAAATGTACATAAAAATTTGGAAAATTAATATTCCTACAAATTCCTATTGCTACTATTCCTTAATATTAACTACAAATTCGACAAAATAAAAATAAACGATAATACGTGCAAAAATTTATATAGGTACAAAAATATCTATATACAAAAACAAAATCGGTAACCAATTTTTTTATCTACGAATGACAGACACCAAATAAAACTGTGTCCCTAACATTATTTTAAATACGTATTTCTTATTTTCATGTTCCTGGACTTCCTTGAATTTATTATTTCTGGTAACAAAGCTTCAAAATAAAATCTTTTTAGCTTAGGAAGCATGCTATTTTCCCAAAAAGTTGAATCTATTTTGATCAATTCAATGAAAATATCTTTGGGTGTCCAAACGACAAAATAGCATATTTCTTTTTGACAAATATTTAGTTGTCCCTGAACTTGATAATAATAAATGTCACTGCGTTTTAATGCAATTTGGTCATTTTTAGATTCCAGAAATCTGATAGATTCATTTAATACAGCTTCTTCAATTGTATATTCTCTAGCTTTATGCGGGCATTTAATTTCTAGAATGCATTTTGTATCGATGATACCGTCAGGAGACGCTGCTAGGTATGGTATTACATCATTTACTACCAAGCCAGATGGTTGAACTTTTACATTCATTTTCTTTTCAAATGCTGCAATGGCTACGCATTCATTTTCTTGGCCATATTTTGTAGCACTATTGCCTAGGAATTCCGTATATAATATATTTTTAACCGTATTTGCACATGAAGTACCTGGCTTCAACTTGCAGACGCGACCAAAATTAGATGCCTTTTTCGTTTTTCTTCGAACCACTTGTTGTTACGATGCTGACCAAGCGTGGAGTTAAATATTTCTTTGGTGTTCGAAAAATTCTGTACAAACAGATCTGCTGCTGAAGAAAGTTCATCCTCGCTCATATCTGATTCTTTAGGTTCACACGCATGGGGGCCGTAATCTTCATCAACTGTTGCAGAGTGTAGATTATATTTTGTACGCTTAGAAGGTACTTTACGTCGTAAAGCTACAGAATTTTTACGTTTCGTACAGTACTTTACGGTATGCTGGCCGGGATTTTTTTGTACAGCTTCATGGAACCCGCCGACTTCATTATGGCTAATCACTGCAGCTTCACAACGCGTTTGGTATGAACGTCTCATTGAAAAATTTACCCGTTTACCTCCCACAAATTTTGCAATATGGGAGTTGTATAGTTCCGCACAATTATTATTCACGTCGTAAATTAGGCTATTGGCGTGCCTAGCTACTCTGCGCACCACTATCATTATTTCCTGCCATAATTTGTTTGTTTCAAATCCTTGAATAATTAATTCATCACCTTGGGGTGCTTCGCAAAAATAACCCCTATCTCCGCATTTACGATGGTCACCTATAATATGATATGGGCCATTTAATATATCTAACTCCAGCTCTTTGATTTTGGAAGGCATATCTAGTGTACATTGTTTTTTTCTGTACTCAATTGCTTTTGTTACAGCATGCCTAAATCTCTTTATATTTTTAGTTATTGCCAACTTTAATTTAGCGTCCATGTTTTTTTGTTTTATGCAGTCTTTTAATTTGTTGATATAATTGCGTAAAATATGGTTTTTGCACTCTATTTTTTGGATAATTATCCCTGGACCGTATGGCATGCACTCTAAAAGTTTCCTGTAGACACTACTATCTCCATCACCAATTAACTTTGTATATTTTAAATTGTACATTTCTAAAGATTTCTGGAAACCTTCTACTATTATAGCACTTTCCATGGCAGTTGAAGTGCCTGTCCAATTCTTGTAGCAAACGTGTTTTGGGCATTCGTTATTTTTAAAGAGATCTTTCCGAGCACATACTATGCAAAACTTGTTTTTTACGCTCATATACAAAATTTTTTTAGTTCGAAATCCCACTATACAAGCAACCCCCGAAAGCGCGCTATAATTTGAGCGATGATACGATCGTTTGCTCCATGCTCCATCGGCGACAACTGTAATACACGGATACCCGTCTACGTCTACTTCATTGTTTTCTCGAGCTAATTTGGCCTCTTCTTCAGCAGCTTCTCTCATGGAAGTAATTGCTGTAGAATAAAAAATATCGCTTACCTTGTTTTGATATTTTATATAACTTGCGCTTGAAGGAGAAGGTATATTTAAAGCAGCACTAAATTCCTGCAATTGCGAAAATCCTGCACCAATAGACATAATGCCACATACTGCTGATAAATTAACATCCATTATATCACTTTCTGGTTCTTCAGTGGAAATTACATCTACCTTATTGCACACTGAACATTTAAAAGAAAAAAGAGAAACAAATCCCTTGCGTTTTTCACTTATTAAATTGAGGTCATAAAAAGAACAGTCGAACCCGTTGTGCTTTAAAGCTTTCAAGGAATTAAAAAAATGACGAATATCAAAAATTCTTCTACCCTCAATATCTTTGAAATTATCATAGGTTTCTTGCTGTTGCTGTACTTCAAATTCTAAATCAGGAAGTTCGTTTTCGGTACTATGTTGGAAGTCTTGTGAAATTGAAGAACTTTCTGCCTGATGAGTTGTTTTTTTGCTTCTGATTAGTTTCATACGTTGTTTTATAGAAATATTTCTACAAGTTTTGTTGGATTTTTTTCCCATTTTTTGTTAAATTTAATTAGTGCCAAAATTTAAAATGATGGTAACCTATACGTATAAAAGAAAGATTAGTGGTGAACTTTAAAAATATGTAATAATATTTTATTACCTTCAACTGTGAATTGTAATTTGCAGTTTAAATTAATATAATGTAGTTTAACGATTTAAATTTGCAAGAGACACTACCTACTCACTGTAAACTGAATTTGTAAACTGAGTGATTTTTATCAATATATTCGGTGCTGTACTGATAATGTCTTTACTTATTTTGGGTACCAATACGATGGCAATACTCTTGACTTTTTCCAGAAATTACCTAATTACGTCCCGGCCGATACCGTTAGTTTGTAAGGGTGTAAAGAAAGTAACAGTATAATTCTGAACAGGTAGTTTATGTGCAAATTTAAGTTATTGTAAAAAGATTAGAAAGAAAATGTACCTACTTACTGTATAAAGTCCAGTCCTTCAAACTTTCTTATGGTAATACAATTTTACGAATTTCATAGTCACTTCAGGACTTAATTTTTAAACTTTCTAGTAAATTTAGAAATACCGTTAGAATCAGAAGAATAGATACGGGTGGTTTTTTAATTTAATTTTAATTTCTAACGCTTTACACATTATGCTTCGAAAAACGACTTACAAAAGAGGAAAAAATTTATTATGTTTAATTAATAAAATCAGCAAGTTAGGTCAGCAACAAAAAATTAGAAATTTCAAAACGCCTAGTTAATTCTTTTTTCTTTAATGTGACATTTTATTTGTAGGAAGATAATGGTATATTATTAAATATCGTATAGAGAATAAAAAGTACATCAGAGAATTTTTTTCTCTGTTTCTCATCAATAAGTTGCAAAAATATGGACATATTATTCTGTTTTATAACTTTTCTAATTTTTAGATCATAAGTAATTATACCTATGTATTATTTTTTTATACCTACGTTTAATTATATCTATCAAGAAATTTGTTATCTTGGTTGAACCGAAACATAGAAAAAAAGTAAGAAGGATTTGCTTTGTATTGAAATTTCAATAAGGTGTCATAAATCTATCAACTAACTGAGCTTGGGACAGTAAGCAAAAAGACAGGTAGCATTGTCAGTTTAAAAGAAATAATGGTTAGGCAACTCATCCTACATGAAATCGAAATTTTTTTTCACTAAATAACACCCTTAAAACCGGTGTGTGTGTGTGTGAAAACGGCCTTGCAGTCCGTTCATGTTTTCACGTATGCTATTCACTCCAGCAGAGTTTCAAACGTTTGCAACTATTAATTGGATTTAATCCCCCTTCTGAAAACATTTAATGACTATAGCAGTTGACGCCGAAAAAAACATTGTTTAAACGATTTTTTAAATTATCTTAGCTCACTGAAAGGGTTGTAGTTTGGCCGTTAACAATTAATATGAGGCAGTTTTAATGGGACGTTCTAAACCGCTTTGAAGCTATTCTAGGGCTATTCTGAAACGAATAAGTCTGGATTATTGAAACGTTGCTCTTACTTTATGACGTCACAAAATAATGATTTTAAAGACAATGTCAGGGCTTACTATTTCTTTTTATATTTCCCCATAGGTACTTGGCTCTTTTACCGTAAGTGAATAATCACCTTATTACGTACTCGAGCATTTCTATTCCAAATTAGAGCATTCAAGCACATATGTTCGTAATAATAATTAATGAGAAGTGGAGTTTTGTTGAAATTTCGAAATAAAATACATGTTGCGATCAATAAAGTGGTTTTAGACAGGTGGAAATGTTAGAGTTAGATTTCAGTCGAAATAAACAAAACAAGAAAATATTTCATTTCGTTTCATGATGGAAAAATAGTTTTTAAAAGAAATCTAATGCCACCCTGGTCTGGAACTCTAGACTAATTCGACGAGGGTGTGTGTCATGACAGCTGCGTTTATTTACCGTAAATGATTGTTTCCCTATTTTTCTTGGCAAAAATAGCACACTTTGTTGTTAGACTTACTTAATAAGTAAAAAAAACGAATTTATGTGTAAATTGGTGCTTTAACTGATATGAGAGCCATTTGTAATTTTAATGGAGACTTTAAAAAAATAAAATATCTAGTAAGAAAATCAAAAAAAGAGCTGACAAATGTAAGGGAATTATGTGGGGTAGAATTGCACAAGTAAATCCTACAGCAACGTTTATTAAATTTCGTCACATTATTTTCACTTCTATGAGTTCATATATTGCTGAAGATGTTCGTTCCACTTTTTATTTTTTTTTCTAAAATGTCGACGTACTTTAAACAATTTTTTTTCTTGATATTAAAATTTTGTGACAGTTTTCTTTATGTATCTGCATTACTCGGGAATAATGAAATATCATACTTTTTACTTAAAAAATTCAAACCAAACAATCAAACAAGAAATATCTAACTGAGTATGGAGGTAAAAATTTTGATAAATTGTTGCAGTTTTTGCAGATTAGTCAAAAACTGTTATATTGCAAAAAATGCTTTTAGTTCAAAATACAGGGTATAGATATTTGAGCTAATTTTACGAAGTTTTAAAATATTTAAAAATGTACAGGGTGTTAAAAATTATCGAAATGAAATTATAAAGCTGAAAGAAAGTATTAAAATTTTTAGGGACATCCTGTATATTTTGTAATATTTTGAAACTTGAATCGATTTAAAAAGATATTTTTAAGAGATAAAAGAGATTTTATTTTGTTCGTGGAGTTACTCCACTCGCTCCGCTCGTTTTGTAATCTTCTCCACTCACAAAGTAAAACGTCTCTTTTATCACTTATATCATAAACTACTATTTTAAAATTTGTTCCTATACTATTTGTCCACGAACATAGACAGTTTGTTGTGTCATTTATGGAATGAAGACTAGATCAAATCGAGATTTTTCGGTACAGCATTATGAACAATTGTTTGTACTCGGATCCACTTCTACTACTAAGATTCTGTCACCTTCTGTCTAATTATAGTAAAGTACGTTATTCTATTAAAGCGGTACGTGTTTTCTGCATCTATCTCAATAGAAGCCGATCTATAGTTAGCTAAAGCTTAATATTAGGAATGAGTCACTCTCTATAATTGTGGAATTGGGATATAGAGTGTGTTGATTCTCTTAAGTGGTTTTGACATAGTTGCCAAATATATCTGTTAATTTTGAATATTTTGTCTTTTATGAACATACTGTATGTAGAATTAGTTAATTGAAATTGAAATGTAGGTCAAAAATTAATCAAAATATGCAAAACCATTATAATGCGGCAATTTAAAATAAAACTAAAGTGCAAAATGCATTTTGAAATTAACTAGATATGTCAAATTCACGAACAAAAGCGATTATATTATGACAAAGCACATTGTAGTTTAAAATTTAAACTTTTTAAAAAATAAAAATTGTATTGTGAGAGTCAAAACGGTATATATGTGCCATGAAATCTATTATTTACATCTATAATAGCTCCACACTCAAATACTTACTTTTGTAACCCCTAAAAGCCCTAGAGGCGTAGTTTTAAAAATAAGAATACATACGACAGAATTTTTTACGTATATTATTTTTTAAAATGTTTGTATGAAAAATTTTAGAAAAACGCACTTTAAAAACCTCATTTCTTTGTTTAAGGATTGAAATTGTTTTTCTTTTGTAGGAAATTTTCTTTTTCATATGTGAGAAAATTGAATCAAAAATGATCTCATTCAATCGTTGAAATTCGTTGTAAATGGAATTAGTGTGGATTCTAAACTATAGACAAAACGAAATAGAAGCCTTCTCGTCTTTTAAATCAAATTTTAGGGTGGCCACTAAAGTATTTTCATTCGATGACATACTCGAGATTTTTCTTCTAAACGTCCTCAAAGATAAAAACAATGTACGTTTAAATTCCTTTTCTGAACCTTCATCTAAAATTTCTTTCCATTTCTATCGCAAAATTGGTTAGAAGTATAGTGTGTCTAAAATTATTTGGGTTTTTGTTTTAAGACTTTGTAAGTCAAGGGACGGACAACTAGATGTTTTTTTGCTTGTTTTTTCTATTGAAACTAGGGGAAACTTCTCTCATATTTGTCGAACGTTGTGGTGGTGATTGCAGTGCCTACACCCTAACCCAACATAACTAAACCTAAGCTAACCTAACTTTTTTTAGAAAGAGTGAAAGGAAACCTTCAAAAGACATCTGGAAATATTTCTGTTCGCCTGATAATACCATATTTATCTGCGATGGTAGCCTCGATGCATACCTGCTAAAACCGCTCCCCTGTATGCGTAAACTGGGAAGACCCGGGGCCACCATTAGTGGCCATTCAGTCAAGCATTACTTCAGGATCTCTGGATCGGGAAAGATGTTAGTAGTATAGCCAAGCGGTTTCTAGACCGGATGTGACGACACATCAGCATAAAATAGGAGGAAATTTAAATTTGGAGGCAAGGGGGCGTAAATTTAGAAAATTTAGTAAATTAGGTAAATTTAGAAATGCTAGATGGCGTGTAGAAATTATTATAAATTCAGTTATTTTGAGTATAGTGATGGGTAAAGACGCGTAAAAAGGTACAATTTCCCCGATTTTTATATTTTTAGTTTCACTAATTATGTAGCAATTGAACTTAAGCCTGGGTAATTCTCTCATATTTGTCAAACATGGTGGTGGTTGGAGTGCCTACCCTTTAACCTTTTATAACTAAGTCTAACTTTACTTTTTTTGGGAAGAGTGAAGGGAAACCTTCAAAAGATACCTGGCAATGTTTCTGTTCGCCTGATAATACCATATTTATCTGCGATGGTAGCCTCAATGCATACCTGCTAAAACCCCTCCTCTGTTGTATGCGTAAACTGGGAAGACCCGGGGCCACCGTCAAGCATTACTTCAGGATCCCTGGATCGGGAAAGATGTTAGTAGTATAGCCAAGCGGTTTCTAGACCGGATGTGACGTCACATCAGCATAAAATAGGAGGAAATTTAAATTTGGAGGCAAGGGGGCGTGTAAATTTAGAAATGCTAGATGGCGTGCAGAAATTATTATAAATTCAGTTATTTTGAGTATAGTGATGGGTAAAGACACGTAAAAAGGTACAATTTCCCCGATTTTTATATTTTTAGTTTCACTAATTATGTAGCAATTGAACTTAAGCCTGGGTAATTCTCTCATATTTGTCAAACATGATGGTGGTAGGAGTGCCTACTCTTTAACCTTTTATAACTAAATCTAATTTAACTTTTTTTGGGAAGAGTGAAGGAGAACCTTCAAAAGATACCTGGCAATGTTCCTGTTCGCCTGATCATACCATATTTATCTGAGAAGGTAGCCCAGATGCATACCAGCTAAAACCGCTTCTCTGTTGTATGCGTAGACTGGGAGGACCCGGGACCGCCATTACTTCAGGATCTCTGAATCGGGAAAGATGTCAGTAGTATAGCTAAGGGACGTTACAACAGCATAAAAATTGCGGGAAATTCTAATTTGGAGGCAAGTGGGCGTGTAAATTAAAAATCTTATAAATTTAAAAAAGAGTAGGGAAGTAGAAGTACCAATTTATGCTGATATGACGTCACATTCGGTTTGGAATGCGTTTAGCTATATTACTGATGTCTCTATTTTTCTTTGCAGTGTCATCACTCTTCTGTAAGTCTCGTATTCGTTTCAGCCGATGGAGCGCTATTTGCATGACCAATCACAACAGTTAGGTTCATTTTTGCATTTCTACAGCGAGTGTCCACATTGTAGGCATTTACGGCAGTAGCTTTTGAATTCCTCATAGGAGCATTTGCAGTCAATTGTTTAATGCGTGATGCTCTTACAGAATATGCACTTGTATCTCAGCCAATCAGAAGTTTTTGGTTTTAGCTGCTACTACTGCGACTGTTGTTGTTGACTATCTTCTGGATTCTTAGTGCTTTCGCGTTGTCTGCATCCGGCATTTTTTGCCAACGTAGGTAGCATTTGGGTTTATCGCCTAAATCACCTAACCAATGAGTTTCGAGCAAATTTGACCCCTTCGGGAGGCGTGCACTACATATACAATACTATTACAGTCGTAATAGTTAATCCATAAATTAAAAAAAAGCATTTAGATTGTAAGTGATTTTATACCTGTATAAAAAAGGGCACTTTATTTAATTTGCTTCAACACCTGAGTCTGAAAACTCGTGTCTGTGAAAAATCGTTTAAACTGTTTAAATTGCGCAGCTATCTAGAAATGATCCGAAAAGCAATAGATACAATTTAGAAAGTGTAGTAAAATAAAAGTTTCTAGATTTTTGTTTTATTAGTACGTAATATTATTTTATTATTGCTCAAATAATAGGGCCATTATATCGTTCATTTTAATAAACCCTCGAAACACTCTTTTGTAGCATTTCTGGTATATAGCAAAAAGCTTTTCTATTTCATTAGGTTGTAAGGGAGATTTATTGTAGTATAATGGTTGGAAATCGCCATTATCATTTAGTTTGATTTTATCGTCTGTTAGTAATCATTCCAATTTCTTTTTTTGGCCCAAAAATGTTAAAAACTATCACGAGAATTTAATAATACTTAATTAACCGCACATTATAGAAAAACGAAAAGTCAGTACCTACATTGTTCAGTTTTAAATTTAAATTATGCTTTAAATTAATTTATCAAAAATAAATATGAAGGAATGGAAAAAGCGCACACAAAGCGGATGTTAAAAAAGAAATGCCTCAGGTATTCTCGCTTACTGCATTACTCAAATCGATATCAATATTTTTATGTAAGTTCGGAAAAACACATCTTCTTTCTGTTTCATATTTATGATTCTTGAATAGTTTTCAAAAGTACAACTTTTCGATCCATGAAAAGTTCCCAACTTTCGTCTATTTTAAGATACGCGAAAATCGATCATTGCAACTTTGTTTTTATTTTAATATTTATTTTTTCACCTTTTACAAGTTCAACAAACTGAACAAATTTGTCATAGAAATGTATAAAGTTACAGCTTTGTAAAAAAATATCGAGAGTTATAACAATAATACTCTCGGTCGGAATTAACGTGTGGAATCATACTTTCGTAAGTTTCTGCTTTACAAATTATTTTAGGCAAAAAAGCTTCAAATAAAAGTTTTAGGGCATTAAATTCTGTATACAAATCAATAAACAAATTTAATTTCGCATGCTTTATAACGGCAGAAATTAGATTTCAAAATATGGAAATATTCTCAAAATAGCGATAGCTATAATAAGCTTTAATAAATAATTTCTAATGTTTCGTTAGTTCATTGACAGCAATTATTTGTTAGTGTCAAGTTGGTAAAAAAACATGGGTATTGGTAAGTATTACTATTTTGAGGTAATTTTGGATATTCACTGGAAATGGAAAGGGCTGAAAATTGGGAGGTGTCCTAGGGAAAAATATTAAAGTTTCATACTTTTTCATTTATAGAACAAAATGGACTGAAATAATAATATACTTTCGTAATTTTCTGCTTTCCTTATTATTTTAGGTAAAAAGGCTTCAAATAAAAGTTGTAGGGCATTTAACTGTGTATCTAAATCAATAAACAAATTTAATTTTGCGTTTTTTGTAAGGGCAGAAATTAGATTCGAAAATATCAAACTTTTCTCAAAATGACGACAGCCATTAGACATTTTACGTTTATCGTTAGTTCATTGAAATTTATTTTTTATTCTAGTATCAAACTTCTAAAAAAACCAAAGGTATTACTATTTTGAGCTAATTTTGGATATTCATTGGAAGGGGCTGAAATTTGGGAGGTGTTCAAGGAAAAAAATAATAAAATTTCACACTTTTTCATTTATAGAAAAAAATGGACTGAAATCAGGGTTGTTACATTTCAAACAAAATTTAATATTCCACGTTTACTCGTAATTATTATAAATATTGTATTATTCCAAAGGGTGTATTTTTGGAAGAAAAAAATCTAATTTTTTCCTTCGTATAAATTTTCTATAAGAGGAAAAATAAATTTTCACATACTTTATTATTCTTGAAACGTAGAACAACTTGTTGTTTTATGTAACGTTACAGCATCAGCTATTAAAATCAAATTACTATCCACCGAACTTATTTTAATGTAAATTTGTTTTGATGTAAAAATTTTGCACGCCGTCTCTCGTCAAAAGATAAAAGAATATAAGGAAAATCAAAACTAATAAATCTCGACAGCAGAAGTGAACGTTTCATTAAAAATTTAAATCCATTGAATATTCGTTTTGAGTTTAACATTTTCAAATTAAAGTATTTTTGCTTCTGATGGCTCGATAGCTGATGGAGAAAGAAATTTTGACTTGAACTAGGATTTTAAAATATTTATAAAACATTCTTTGCATATAAAACTAAGAATCGATGAATAAAAAGTATAATATAAACTTGAAAGAAAAGTCTGAGATATATTGCGAAAGGTTTAATGTTTTTTTAATGTTTAATATTGATAAAGAATCAACAAAACTTTTACTTCTAAAAACGACAAGACTTTTACTTCCCCCTAGCTTGACAAAAGGGGGAAGTTTTTTTAAAAGAAAAAAGTTGCTATATTATTGCTCGGATTTTGATAAATAAGAAATTAATTTTTAATTAAAATGAGTGTTTTACAGACCATTTACTCATTTGTCTTGCTCGGCTGCCTGCTCGTTAGTATGGCAGCTGTCTGTTCGTTCGCCTATCGATTCGCCAGTTTTTATGCTCATTTTTGTCTGTCCATCTTTTTGTTCGTCCATTTCTATCAAAACTGGTTCTCTACCTGTACATCTTTTCGTTTTATGCCTGTTCGTCCATATTAGCCTCTATGCGTGGTAGTCTCCTTGTTTGTCTGTCTGTGCTCATCTTTGAATGTCGTCTGTCCATCTGTTCGTTTATCTCCGTTCATTTTGGCCTATCTTGTCACCTGCTTGTTTGTATTTCAATGAAAAATCAAGTTTCAAATTTTTAAATTTAAAATGGCGACCATTACAACAATTGTTCTATTCTGTGGTTTTTCCCTTATAACTTAGCCCGTAATTATTATTATGAACATTTCAAAATTAAGTTTTATAGCCAAAATATAGTGCTTTTGCCCTAACTCAATCCATTTAAAAAAACGCTTTAAAATTGTCCACTTTTAAGAGGCAATAAAGGTCAAAATTTTGAAATGGATTTTCAGGGATTTTATCAAAAATTGTTCTGGTCGTTTTTTTATATTTGGGTATGTTATAGACATCGTCTTTCTCTATCGAATACTACGCGTTTTATTTCTTAGAAATTTCCAGGATCGGAGTTATGATGTTTTGAATATCAAAATTTCAAAAATGTGTCATTTCTATTGTAATAAAAATAAAAACGTAGAAATTGGTAAATTTATCAATTCTTCGAATATTTATTATTTCACACTAATTTCGACTTTCTCTATCGAATGCCACGAGTTTTATTTCTTAAAAATATCTAGGATATGATTTTTTGAATGTCAAAATTAAAAAATCTGTCATTTTTTTTGTAAAAGAAATGAAAACCTGAAAATTGGTAAATTTATCAATTCTTCCAATATTTATTATTTCACACTATTTTCGACTTTCTCTATCGAATGCCACGAGTTTTATTTCTTAAAAATTTCTAGGATATGATTTTTTGAATGTCAAAATTAAAAAATCTGTCATTTCTTTTGTAAAAGAAATGAAAACCTGAAAATTGGTAAATCTATCAATTCTTCGAATATTTATTATTTGACACTATTTTCGACTTTCTCTATCGAATGCCACGAGTTTTATTTCTTAAAAATTTATAGTATATGATTTTTTGAATGTCAAAATTAAAAAATCTGTCATTTCTTTTGTAAAAGAAATGAAAACCTGAAAATTGGTAAATTTATCAATTCTTCGAATATTTATTATTTGACACTATTTTCACTTTCTCTATCGAATGCCACGAGTTTTATTTCTTAAAAATTTATAGTATATGATTTTTTGAATGTCAAAATTAAAAAAATCTGTCATTGTTTTGTAATAGAAATGAAAACCTGAAAATTAGTAAATTTATCAATTCTTCGAATATTTATTATTTCACACTATTTTCTACTTTCTCTATCGAATGCCACGAATTTTATTTCTTAAAAATTTATAGTATATGATTTTTTGAATGTCAAAATTAAAAAAATTGTCATTTGTTTTGTAATAGAAATGAAAACCTGAAAATTAGTAAATTTATCAATTCTTCGAATATTTATTATTTCACACTATTTTCTACTTTCTCTATCGAATGCCACGAGTTTTATTTCTTAAAAATTTCTAGGATATGATTTTTTGAATGTCAAAATTAAAAAAATCTGTCATTTGTTTTGTAATTGAAATGAAAACCTGAAAATTAGTAAATTTATCAATTCTTCGAATATTTATTATTTCACACTATTTGGCAAGTTTATCAATCTCTTGAATATTTATTATTTTACACTATTGTCAGTTAACAAAACGCTTCTGTTAAACCGGAAATTACTCACATATCAAAAGTGTTTAGAAACAGCCTGTATATTTTTAAATATTTTGAAAGTTCGCGCAATTAGCTCTTCCAAGACACCAAACACTTCATATTTTCATTTCCGGTTTAACCGGAAATGGAAGCACCTTTCTTAATTTAAATGGAACACCCTGTATATTCTTTAATATTTCGTAATAATGTGAAATTAGCTATCTGACGATGTCTAACACTTTATACTTTATTTCTGGTTTATTAACCGGGAACGGGAACAATTTTATTGATTTTAAATGCTTAAGCTTAAAAATAGCTTTGATACGCACGAAAAAGTCTTGTTATGGCTACATCAGAGTTTTTAAATTGATAATAGTTTCAGGCAATTGAAGCTAAATTTAAAATAAGTTTAGCTTTCTCGATACCTTTTAATTTGAATAGCTTTGTACATTTGTACTATTTAATATTATGGTAATTTTGGTAATAACACGGTCCGTATAATTACATTTCATGTAAGTGGGCTAATCCGGCCCTGACACGAAGAAATGACTATAATAATGAATATTCTAAGCTCGAGCTTTATTAATAAGCTTTCAAGTCAACACGTAACAAGTCATAAAAGACATTTCTAGTTTTAATGGATAGTAACACGTACCTAATTACTTTGAAATTAATTAAAATAAATGACCATTTGGTAGAGTGGATGTATTTTATTTTGGTTTTTAGTTTGTAGTTAACTTTGCACTTAATTACTAGAAAATTCGTATTTGTGTGTGACATTCTTGTCACTTTCATCATCCTTTCTCTATACTCTTCAATTCTCCAAACAACTATCCTTGATTGAGGCAACACGTCCTTTGTTTGACAACGTGTTCAACTTCAAGTAATTATCTATCTACAGCATCCCTTGGAATTAATCATTTTGGCGTTGTTATTTGATATTTTAAAAATAATTTGATGAAATTTTTAAAATAATTTAGACGAAGTAGGTACTAATTGAACGATCGGAAGGACGTCGACCTTGTTTGAAAAAATGGACGAAATTTTTACTTCTTTCACAAGTAAAACTGGCATCATCACTAAAAGTAGTAATAAAACGGAAGAAAGCAAAACTATTTCACAAGTAGTCAAAAAGAAAAGTTTACAACTAATTTACATGAACGTTAGTTCGATTTCCTTCTTATTCTTTACTTTAACTCGAAATTTTTCAACTCGAATAATTGAACTTTAGGAACAAGTCAGTCCCGTGCGAAGGAAGGGGGCTACAGGACCCTCGCCTAGACTGAAATGACGTTGCTTTTATTACTTTTTCTAGACCTCATATAGCTTGAAACTTTCCTAATTTCTCGATGTTTTGAGTCATATTTCAATTGTCTCGTCCTCTGAATATTTTTTTTATCGAAAAAGGTGTATGCTAAGAAACAAATACAAGAATACTATTTTATAGAATTTAACTGTGCAATAAAAAAATAAAAAATGTTTTTGACAAGAAAGTTATTCCAGAAAAACTAAGACCAATAACTCACCAGTAACTGGCGCCCTCTGACGACTTTTACAAAATTATGACTTGGTGCTTATGTTAATGCAATTGTTTAGGTCGCATACCAAATTTTATTAAAATCGGTCAAAGGGTTTCTACAATATTCAAAAAACAGTGGTTAGGGGGCCCTCTTTCAAAGGCTCCCGCGCCCTTAAAAATTGAAATTGATGAAAACAGAAAAATAGGAGCACTTTTTTTAAGTATAGAAGATACCCTGAAGCTTGTTTAAAGATTTTATTAACATCTTGTATCCTCACAATAAAAAACACATGGATCATTGGTAATGCACAGTAAGATATGAAGGAGACAGAGATATAAAAAAAGAGATAGAAATAGAGAGAGTGGAGGAAGTAGGCTAGAGATTGGTTTAGAGAAATGGAGAGTGGTCTGTCACCATAGTTACCATGTGTCAAATATCATCTGATACCAAATGCCAATGTCAGCGGAGGGTTCATTTGTCACCCAACATATATCAATGTAACGTTCATTTGTCACCATATTATGTCAATTTTATATGTCATGTGGAATTTTCAATAATTTTTAAAGATTGGTTTAGATACATGGGAAGTGGGGGTAATCTGTCACCATAGTTACTATATATTACAGCTGTCATTTCATATGTCATGGAGGTCATCTGTCATCCCATCTGTCACCACATATGCCGTCTCATCTGTCATGAAACCGTCATCCAATCTACCATGCCATATGTCATCTCATCTCACAGATGAGTTTGACAGATAGGATGAGTGACAGATAGGATGAGATGACAGATGAGATTGACAAACGAGATGATACATGAGATTAAATCACAGATGAGACTGACAGATAAGACTGACACATAAAATAGGATGACAGATGAGATGAGATGACAGAGGTGATTATTAGTTAGATGACAGAAGCCATTGACAGATGAGATTGACACATGAAGTTGACAGATGATATTCATAAATGAAAGAGGCATAAACAAACAGAGACGGATAAAGAGGAAGTGGCGCGTTTATTTAAATTTTTTTAAAATCTCTAGTCAAGGCCGTTGAGGCACGTCACGTTTTCCGATCAAATTAAAATTTAACAGAAATACTTATTTTTCTATTATGAATAATTTCTTATACAAATAAGGACAACCCTAACGCTGAGCTGAGGGCACCACACTATTTATCTACCCAAGTCATAAAATTAGCTAAGTACGGCCCTGGTAACAAATGTAAAAATGTAAAATTGGTATATTGTTTTAACATACAAAAAATACCCTGAACAAATTGTCTCGAACGTACAGAAAATATATATTAAAAACATTTCAGTTTCACAATTCTTTCGAATAAAAGACAAAATTGGAAAAAAGTTAAGTGCTCGAAATTGATTTTCTTATAGTCAAAAAAGAAGAAAAACTAAAAAATTTTTGTAATCGTAATTTCTTACACTTGTTCCAAGTTTAGTTTTCTCACAGGACTTAGAAATTAGTACTTTTATGTCTGAACTAGCTAACATTTTGTTTGTTTTTCTTAAAGGACTTGGGAGTTTTATTATGAGAAATATGCAAGAACTATTATACAAGTGTATCGTTAGGAGTAGAAACTTTCTTGTTATCTTAGGGTAATAAAGAATGGTAATCTGCATAGAAAAATATTGGGTGAAAATAAATCCCATTAGATGAAATTTTTTACCTTTTTTAAAGACTGGAGGGTACTTAAAATTCTGTAACACGACTGTAATATTCGTTGAACAAATGAATATTGTTGGACTCGCCCTTCTCTATTACGAAGCTAAAAATATTTCAATATGGCGGCTTGTTAGGAGTTAATTGCTACCCTGATAATTATTTCAGCACGTAGGTCTTGTACTCGATTCTTTGAGCTCTATGAGATAGTTTTGCGGGCGGATATCTCGAAAATTATAAGGAATAAAAATAATGAATAAAAACAATCTTGTAGGAAATTTGATAAGCTTTCATTTTGCTAAGAATAATTTTTTCCCTACGGCCTACCGTTTTTGAGATATAAGCGAAATACCCAAAAACGACTTTTCGACCTCTCCCTCACACCCTTAGCCATATAGCAAGAACTCCAGCCGCATTCCTGAAGAAAAAAATTCCACCCTCTTCCATGTTCTCTAAACTCCTTTTTTGAGCGTTCGTTGACTGAACTATCAAAAGTAGGCGTAACTTATGACATGACGTCACATAACGTTGAAAATAGTAGTGGGGAATGTTTCCGAAGCGAGTTACTTTTGTTCGTAACATAGTTAGAAGAACGTTGAAAATTAATTATTTATATTTATTGATTTACGTTTATATAAGGCCTTGGAGGCCCGGTTTGTGCATCCAACGCTCGATTCTTCAGTTGAGCTCCATTCTAAGCCAAATACAAAATTATTAGAAAAGTTTCAAAAATAATCTCCGATTACTTGTGTCATTTATAAGTTTTGATATCAAATTCTAGTCTCTTCTTAAACCATAAAACCATAATGTCGTTTATTTCACATAGTAAAACCAGTTGCTTCACTTTTTGTTTCGTGTGTAGTTTTTTGTAATTTTGTACATTCCATTAGGTACATGGACTTTATCGACAATTTACGTCTCAATCAAAATTACATTTACGTGGGCAATAATGTCGAGTGGGTATTTTCGTGTTCTTCTTTTAATAAAAATAACATCCTCTATATAAAATATGATACTTTTAACTTGGAAAGTTTAAAGTTGAAGCAATTGTATTTTGTATTCATTCAATTGGAAGTTCATCCAGTTTATTTCATTGGTTTTTATTATACAACCTTATTAAAAGTTTATCTTTATGTCTTAAATCAATTTGTCGCCATTTTTACGGTTTATGTATACTTTATTCAAGAATATAGTGAAGTCGCCTCTATGACTCTAATTGTAAACCTGTCAATAAGTCTGTAATAAATAATTCACTAGACATTTTTCCTTTAAATTTGTTTAACATGAGTATTTTAAAAATACTAAAAGCACGTACTACTTAACAATGGTCGTAAACCGTTTTAAGGAACTATTTTGGTGCATCTCATTTTTGGAATTTTATTTTAATGACCGTTTCTTCAGGTATAAATTCCTTTGTCCCTTACGTTTAAAAACTGTAAAGAGCACCTAGACCGCAATTTTAACAATATTTTACACTTACTACCCGCTAATTATAGCTTTTCAACATTACTATAAATACATAAATATATATTATTGTCTTGGTGTTATGATCATTAATTAGTAATTAAGTAAAGTATAAAAACCACAAAATTGTCAAAGACAATTAAGTGCATTTAGAAGCATTTTGTAGTGCTTACAATTCGGATCTAATAGTAAGTAAATTAAGTATTGGGTTTTTATAGTGTAATTGCATGATTTTGATTATTTAGTAATCAAATTTTTAGCAATAATCAATTTTATTTCAGCTCTAATTCATTTACCAAAATATAATTTTCGTAAACAGGTTTACATCTCGGTTTACTATACGATTGTTACCAGATGTCTTCTCTTTTAAAATGCTTTTGTTAAACAAATTTAAGGGAAAAATGTATAACCTTTTTTTGAACGATTTATGAGCCCCCCTACTGTGAGAGCTAAGAAGTCAGCTTTCTTATAATTTTAAACGTACTTTACCTATCTAAAATTGTTCATCTGTAGGTTTAAAATTTTTATTTATATACTTGAATCGCCGAACAGATAGAGTGGTGACGTACTCATATGCGTTTCGGTCTGCAAAATCTTCTAATGGCATGCTTGGTCTTGTGGGGACATTTCCTAATTGGTCGTTTATGTTGAGTTTCATAAAGGGTGCTAAGCACGTGCTGAGCACTTGCCCAACTTAAGTTCGAGATCGATAAAGCCTTCTTAAACTCGAACAATTACGACGCCGCTTTCGGCGGGTATCGGTTGAAAACAAACAAACTGCCAACCTTTTCGAAACTTGGGCATTTACTCGTTCTTTACGTTTGTTTTGAGCCGATAACCGCCAAAAGCGGCGACGTAATTGTTCGAGTTTGAGAAAGCTTTATGAAACGGACTTAAGCTCAGCACGTGCTTAGCACCCTTTAAGAAACCCACGCTCAGTGTCTTTCACTTTTTAAGTCAGTGGTTAACATTTTTCGTTAAGTCATGCAGTGATTTTTTTCTAGTTGTCTGGCGACTAGGGTATAGTAGCAAAATTTACTAGAAAAGAGTTATTTTTAGTCCATTGTAACTTTGGAGTTACCAATCACTTGGGGCTCTAAAAAACTATTTTTCGTTTTTTCCAAACCGATTTTTTTGCCTTCGCCCTCCCCTCCCTCACTAGCTCTATTGCTAATTCTTCTGGAATAGGTTTATGCAATTATACTCGCCCAGACATTACCTTTTTCTAGGTGCTGAGTATGCTGTTCTCTGAAAACATGTGAATTATAATTATTCCGTTAATACAATAAATTTCATTCGGCTGCGCCTCATAAAAAAAGTAACTTTCACACGCACTAAAAAAAGAGGTACTTCTTTCACGCTCTTTATATGAAAGTAACTATTTTAAAACTACGCCGCAACCCCTCTGTATCAAATATCGTAGTATACCATTTTTTCGATTTACCGCTTGCCCGCATTCTCCTGCAATAATATAGTCTAGTCAACCAGCGGTTTAATCGGGGGGAATCCCCGATTACCATCCCCCTCAATAAGCTGAGTTACAACACTTCTCGGCCTTGGGCCTCGCTCATCAGTTTGGCAAATACTTCTCGACTTGCGGCTTCGGTCTTGCCTGTCATTTTGCTAAGCACATTTCGGCCTCGCCGGTCAGTTTACCAAACACTACTCGACTTTGGGCCTCGCTCATCAGTTTAGTAAAAACTTCGCGACCTTTGGTCTCGCCCGTCAGTTTGCCAAACACCTCTACCTTCGGCCTTACTCGTCAGTTTACCAAACACTTCTCGCCCTTCGGTTTTACCCGTCAGTTTGACAAACACATCGCCCGTCAGTTTATTAAAATATTCTCGGCCTTCGACCTCGCCCATCAGTTTGCCAAACACTTCTTGCCCATTGCGCTCGCCTGTCAGTTCGCAAAACTTTTCTCGGCCTTTGGTCTCGCCCGTCAGTTTGCGAAATGCTTCTCGGCTTTAGACCACGCCTGTCATTTTGCTACTCTTCAGACTCACCGATCAGTTTACCATGGTAAACTGAAGTATTAAAAGAAGGATTTGGTCAAATACTTCTCGACCTTGGGCCTTGCTCATCAGTTTGCCAAACACTTCTCGACCTTCGACCTTGTCCATCATTTAGCTAAACACATTTCGGCTTCGCCGGTCGGTTTATCAAACACTTCTCGACCTTGGGTTTCGCTCATCCGTTTAGCAAAAACTTCTCTACCTTTGACCTCGCCCGTCAGTTTGCCAAATACTTCTCGACTTTCGGCTTTACCCGTCAGTTTGACAAAGACTTCTCGGCCTTCGGCCTCGCCCGTCAGTTTGTCAAAATCTTCTCGGCTTCGACCTCGTCCATCAGTTTGCCAAAGACTTCTTGCCCTTTGCGCTCGCCCGTCACTTGGAAGAACATTTCACGGCCTTCGGCTTCGCCCGTCAGTTTGCCAAATGCTTCTCGGCCTCTCCTGTCATTATGCTAAACACTTCCCAACACTTCTCGACCTTCGACTTTGTCCACCAGTTAGCTAAACACATTTCGGCCTCGCCGGTGGGTTTATCAAACACTTATCGACCTTGGGTTTCGCTCATCAGTTTAACAAAAACTTCTCTACTTTTGGCCTCGCCCGTCAGTTTGCCAAATACTTCTCGCCTTTCGGCTTTACCCGTCAATTTGACAAACACTTCTCGGCCTTCGGCCTCGCCCGTCAGTTTGTCAAAATCTTCTCGGCTTCGATCTCGCCCATTAGTTTGCCAAACACTTCTTGCCCTTTGCGCTCGCCCGTCACTCGGAACAACATTTCACGGCCTTCGGCTTCGCCCGTCAGTTTGCCAAATGCTTCTCGGCCTCTCCTGTCATTTCGCTAAACACTTCCCAAACTCACCATGGTAAACTTAAGTATTAAAAGAAGTATTTGGTCAAATACTTCTTGACTTTGAGCCTTGCTCATCAGTTTGCGAAACTCTACTCGGTCTTTGGCCTTGCCCGTCAGTTTGCTAAATACTTCCCTGTTTTAAAAATACGTAAAAAAAAAGAAGATCGAAAAATTTTTTCCACACTTCTCTTAGCCATATGGCTAGGTCTGGGTACTTTTAGTATTTTGACCTTTTAACTACTCCAAACACATTTTTGAAGAAAAACATTTCATCCTCTTCTATGTCTTCTATGTTCTTATCGACTTGCGGCCTTGCTCGTCAGTTGGCCAAACACTTCTCGACCTTCGGTCTCGCCGTTGCTTCTCCAAAATCTTCTGGGTCATTTTGCTAAACACATTTTGGCCTGGTCGGCCAGTTTAACCAACCGCTTCTCGACCTTGGGCCTTGCTTATCAGTTTAGCAAAAACTTCTCGACCTTCGGCCTCGACGTCACTTCTCCAAAATCTTCTCGGTCTTCGGCCTCGTCCATCAGTTTGCCAAACACTTCTTGGCTTTTGCTCTCACCCGTCAGTTCCCCATACATTCTCGGTCTTTGACCTCTACCTGTCAGTTTGCGAAACACTTCTCGACCTTCAGCCTTACCCGTCAGTTTACCAAACACTTCTCTTCTTTCGGCCTCACCGTCAGTTCTCCAAAATCTTCTCGGTCTTCGGCCTCGCCCATCAGTTTGCCAAACACTTCTTGGAGCTCTCACCCGTCAGTTCGCCAAACATTTTTTGGTCTTTCGCCTCTACCCATCACTTTGCCAAACCCTTCTCGGCCTTTGGCCTCGCCCGTCAGTTTGCTAAACACTTCCCTTAGGTTCCGTAGGTTTTAAAAATACCTAAAAAAAATTGAAGATTGAAAAATTTCTTTCCACCCCTTCTTCCCTTGGCCATATGGCTAGAACCGGGGACTTTTAGTATTTGCATGCATTATTTTTATTTTTAAGAGTACAATTAAAACTATAGACTTCACAATATAGCTACGACCTTTCGGAATTTGAGGGCTATCTGCAAGCTCGTATTTTTCTTTTTCATTAAACTTTTAAGTACATAAATAAGGCATGTCTGTGTCAGCACCATTATAGGGATTTGAGATATTTTTTTGTAGCTTAACTTTGATTATGTTTTGTTATAACCAGAATGATTCTGATTCTTATTTATTTAAGGCTTCCAATGACTTTTATAGGTGTACGATATAGTTGTTTGTGGTTTCAGAAAAAGGTGAAAAACTTAGCGCTTTTTAAATGAGTATTTAGGGGTTGGATATGACAAATTATTCAAAGGGGAAAAATAATTAAAAAAGAGAACTAATTAAATTGGAATTGCAAATTTTAGGTTATAAAAATATTCTTAATTAGTGTGCTTAATAAAATACAAAAAGGTCGAGTATTAAAAAATTATGGTCGATAAGACGTTTTAAGTTAAATAAACTCGGAAGGAAAGTCTATATAAAGGGCGAACCGTTAACAAAATAAACAAAAGAAAATAACTAATCATCTGAGCCTTAAGTAAGGAATTTATCCATTTTCCTCTTTACACTTTATCACTTGCAAACCGCATTATATTTCCAACTAGAATGTGGAAATTGCGCACGTTTAATTTACTATTCAAATTACAAATTAAATTAAGTCCGGCCTTCTTGTTTAAGTTATAAATTATAATGCTGCGCATATGCAAATTTTGAAAAAAATATTTTATTTAAAAAAATAAAAATAAATAAACAATGTTCCCTTTTGTAAATAAAACGGTTTTATTTTTTAACTACCCTTCTTGCTTATATTTGCAGTTTGTTTGAAACAATAATAAAAGCACCCTAAAGTTACGACGTCTGCATTAAATAAATTGCACAATCTGAAAGGCGACATATTCGTGTACAAGCTGAAACTTTGTTTTGCATTAAAACCATTCATGTATTAGAAAAGTTCCACAACAGGAATTACGTATCATACGTGTCCGCTACACTGACTCTACACATACAAACAGACAACACGCAAAAATTCAAGAGGGAATCAAAACTGTGATGTACCGAAATCTAATTTGCATTGTAAAATACATACAAAGTGTTCGCGCAAACCTTCGAAACATTTCCCTAACTTTTTTAATCGATTAAGGGTTGCAAACGCCCTGTAAGAATAGGAAGAGGTATTAAAAGTTAAAAGAGGAATTGCACTAGAGAAAATTTCTTATTTAGAAATAATAGCGAGTCTTCTATTGAACAAAATTTCATATTGTACACGGATAATATTTCCCTTATATACTCTTGCGGATTTTTCGTACAAAAAAAAGTAATTTTAAATTTTATTTCACTTTTAAATTAGTTTTCAAGTTAATTTGAATGGAATAATACACCGGTGTTCATCACGTTTTGCTTTTGGTGTCCTCACATTAAATAAACAAATAAACTGCTTACGATTAATAAAATTTTTGCTTTTAGGGGTGGATTGGATATATAAAAATTTTTTTAAGGTGGGGCTAAATTTTATGAAGAGGTATTGAGGTATAGAAGGTATTTGGCATCGAAACTGGGTTATCTAAAATTTCTTCATGATATATAGTTGATTCAGACATATACAGCAGGTACTATAAAGCTCTTGAATAACTAATTCGGCATTAAATTAAACATTAAACTTTTGAGTTGGCCTTTAACGAAAGTCAAATTATTAATCAATTCTAATTGGTAAAAACTAATAAATTGTAGTAAGGTCAAATTAATTTAATAGCCACATTAAAAATTTAATGTCCAAACTACAGTTTTATAGTATCGGCTGTTACGAAACTGACTATACTAATTAAATTAGCTCCATTAAATATCTGTAGTTTAGGGTTTATAGCTCAGCTTAATACCGTACTCAAGGAATTAAAAAATTAGAATAAAAGCTCTGGTATCTAACAAACATTACTCTTGCTTGCTTTTAAGGTTTGTGCTAATGGAAGATAGACACAAGAAGGTCCGGATCTCCTTCCCGATCTCAGGAAGATAAATAATTTTCAGGAAATTCAGAAATAATACATAAAAAATAAACATTCTTATTTTTCGACGTTATGCTTGTACAGTTTTAATTAATTTCCATGTCCAACTGGACTCATTTTTTACAATTTATTTTGAATTCTCATCTATTTTGAAGCCCAGTACTGTGTATGTCTGTAGGATTTAGTAAAGTAAAATTGTAGGGGGGCGGCTTTGTACAAATTTAGACTTTACGCTTCTACAATTTAAATTTATTTCCATGCCCAAAGTCTCAGTAATTGGGCAAAACGTGAACTTTTTTTTGAATTTATTTTGAATTCACATCTTTTTTGAAGCCCAGTACTGTGTATGTCTGTAGGATTTAGTAAAGAAAATTTTAGGGGGGGGGGGGGCTTTGTACAAATTTAGACTTTCCGTTTGTACAATTTAAATTTATTACCATGTCCAAAGTCTCAGTAATTGGGCAAAAGGTGAACATTTTTTTGAATTTATTTTGAATTCACATCTTTTTTGAAGCCCAGTACTGTGTATGTATGTAGATGGATGTAGTAAAGTAAATTTTAGGGGGGGGGGCTTTGTACAAATTTAGACTTTACGTTTGTACAATTTAAATTTATTCCCATGTCTAAAGTCTCAGTAGGTAATTGGGCAAAAGGTGAACATACTTTTTTTAGAATGTAATTTGATTAACATCTTTTTTGAAGTCCAGTGTGTATGTCTGTAGGATTTAGTAAAGCAAATTTTAGGGGGGGGGGCTTTATACAAATTTAGACTTTACGCTTCTACAATTTAAATTTATTCCCATGTCCAAAGTCTCAGTAATTGGGCAAAACGTGAACTTATTTTTGAATTTATTTTGAATTCACATCTTTTTTGAAGCCCAGTACTGTGTATGTCTGTAGGATTTAGTAAAGTAAATTTTAGGGGGGGGGCTTTGTACAAATTTAGACTTTACGTTTGTACAATTTAAATTTATTCC
This sequence comes from Malthinus seriepunctatus, assembly GCA_963924605.1. NCBI lineage: Eukaryota > Metazoa > Arthropoda > Insecta > Coleoptera > Cantharidae > Malthinus > Malthinus seriepunctatus. Next base: position 11,948,498 of record OZ004602.1, on the reverse strand, counting down.
CATGTCCAAAGTCTCAGTAATTGGGCACAAGGTGAACATACTTTTTTTAAGAAATTATTTTGAATTCACTTCTTTTTTAAAGCCCAGTACTGTGTATGTCTGTAGGATTTAGTAAAGTAAAATTGTAGAGGGGGGGCTTTGTACAAATTTAGACTTTACGTTTGTACAATTTAAATTTATTTCCATGTTCAAAGTCTCAGTAATTGGACAAAACGTGAACTTTTTTTTGAATTTATTTTGAATTCTCGTCTTTTTTGAAGCCCAGTACTGTGTATGTCTGTAGGATTTAGTAAAGTAAATTTTAGGGGGGGGGGGCTTTGTACAAATTTAGACTTTACGTTTGTACAATCAAATTTATTTCCATGTCCAAAGTCTCAGTAATTGGGCAAAACGTGAACTTTATTTTGAATTTATTTTGAATTCTCGTCTTTTTTGAAGCCCAGTACTGTGTATGTCTGTAGGATTTAGTAAAGTAAATTTTAGGGGGGGGGGACTTTGTACAAACTTAGACTTTACGTTTGTACAATTTAAATTTATTCCCATGTCTAAAGTCTAAGTAGGTAATTGGGCAAAAGGTGAACATACTTTTTTTAGAATGTAATTTGATTAACATCTTTTTTGAAGTCCAGTGTGTATGTCTGTAGGATTTAGTAAAGCAAATTTTAGGGGGGGGGGCTTTATACAAATTTAGACTTTACGCTTCTACAATTTAAATTTATTCCCATGTCCAAAGTCTCAGTAATTGAGCAAAACGTGAACTTTTTTTTGAATTTATTTTGAATTCACATCTTTTTTGAAGCCCAGTACTGTGTATGTCTGTAGGATTTAGTAAAGTAAATTTTAGGGGGGGGGCTTTGTACAAACTTAGACTTTACGTTTGTACAATTTAAATTTATAACCATGTCTAAAGTCTAAGTAGGTAATTGGGCAAAAGGTGAACATACTTTTTTTAGAATGTAATTTGATTAACATCTTTTTTGAAGTCCAGTGTGTATGTCTGTAGGATTTAGTAAAGCAAATTTTAGGGGGGGGGGGCTTTATACAAATTTAGACTTTACGCTTCTACAATTTAAATTTATTCCCATGTCCAAAGTCTCAGTAATTGAGCAAAACGTGAACTTTTTTTTGAATTTATTTTGAATTCACATCTTTTTTGAAGCCCAGTACTGTGTATGTCTGTAGGATTTAGTAAAGTAAATTTTAGGGGGGGGGGGCTTTGTACAAATTTAGACTTTACGTTTGTACAATTTAAATTTATTTCCATGTCCAAAGTCTCAGTAATTGGGCAAAACGTGAACTTTATTTTGAATTTATTTTGAATTCTCGTCTTTTTTGAAGCCCAGTACTGTGTATGTCTGTAGGATTTAGTAAAGTAAATTTTAGGGGGGGGGCTTTGTACAAATTTAGACTTTACGTTTGTACAATTTAAATTTATTTCCATGTCCAAAGTCTCAGTAATTGGGCAAAACGTGAACTTTATTTTGAATTTCTTTTGAATTCTCGTCTTTTTTGAAGCCCAGTACTGTGTATGTCTGTAGGATTTAGTAAAGTAAATTTTAGGGGGGGGGCTTTGTACAAACTTAGACTTTACGTTTGTACAATTTAAATTTATAACCATGTCTAAAGTCTAAGTAGGTAATTGGGCAAAAGGTGAACATACTTTTTTTAGAATGTAATTTGATTAACATCTTTTTTGAAGTCCAGTGTGTATGTCTGTAGGATTTAGTAAAGCAAATTTTAGGGGGGGGGGGGCTTTATACAAATTTAGACTTTACGCTTCTACAATTTAAATTTATTCCCATGTCCAAAGTCTCAGTAATTGAGCAAAACGTGAACTTTATTTTGAATTTATTTTGAATTCTCGTCTTTTTTGGAGCCCAGTACTGTGTATGTCTGTAGGATTTAGTAAAGTAAATTTTAGGGGGGGGGCTTTGTACAAATTTAGACTTTACGTTTGTACAATTTAAATTTATTTCCATGTCCAAAGTCTCAGTAATTGGGCAAAACGTGAACTTTATTTTGAATTTCTTTTGAATTCTCGTCTTTTTTGAAGCCCAGTACTGTGTATGTCTGTAGGATTTAGTAAAGTAAATTTTAGGGGGGGGGCTTTGTACAAACTTAGACTTTACGTTTGTACAATTTAAATTTATAACCATGTCTAAAGTCTAAGTAGGTAATTGGGCAAAAGGTGAACATACTTTTTTTAGAATGTAATTTGATTAACATCTTTTTTGAAGTCCAGTGTGTATGTCTGTAGGATTTAGTAAAGCAAATTTTAGGGGGGGGGGGCTTTATACAAATTTAGACTTTACGCTTCTACAATTTAAATTTATTCCCATGTCCAAAGTCTCAGTAATTGAGCAAAACGTGAACTTTTTTTTGAATTTATTTTGAATTCACATCTTTTTTGAAGCCCAGTACTGTGTATGTCTGTAGGATTTAGTAAAGTAAATTTTAGGGGGGGGGGCTTTGTACAAATTTAGACTTTACGTTTGTACAATTTAAATTTATTTCCATGTCCAAAGTCTCAGTAATTGGGCAAAACGTGAACTTTATTTTGAATTTATTTTGAATTCTCGTCTTTTTTGAAGCCCAGTACTGTGTATGTCTGTAGGATTTAGTAAAGTAAATTTTAGGGGGGGGGCTTTGTACAAATTTAGACTTTACGTTTGTACAATTTAAATTTATTTCCATGTCCAAAGTCTCAGTAATTGGGCAAAACGTGAACTTTATTTTGAATTTCTTTTGAATTCTCGTCTTTTTTGAAGCCCAGTACTGTGTATGTCTGTAGGATTTAGTAAAGTAAATTTTAGGGGGGGGCTTTGTACAAATTTAGACTTTACGTTTGTACAATTTAAATTTATTTCCATGTCCAAAGTCTCAGTAATTGGGCAAAACGTGAACTTTATTTTGAATTTATTTTGAATTCTCGTCTTTTTTGAAGCCCAGTACTGTGTATGTCTGTAGGATTTAGTAAAGTAAATTTTAGGGGGGGGGGCTTTGTACAAATTTAGACTTTACGTTTGTACAATTTAAATTTATTTCCATGTCCAAAGTCTCAGTAATTGGGCAAAACGTGAACTTTATTTTGAATTTATTTTGAATTCTTGTCTTTTTTGAAGCCCAGTACTGTGTATGTCTGTAGGATTTAGTAAAGTAAATTTTAGGGGGGGGGGGGGGGGGCTTTGTACAAATTTAGACTTTACGTTTGTACAATTTAAATTTATTTCCATGTCCAAAGTCTCAGTAATTGGGCAAAACGTGAACTTTATTTTGAATTTCTTTTGAATTCTCGTCTTTTTTGAAGCCCAGTACTGTGTATGTCTGTAGGATTTAGTAAAGTAAATTTTAGGGGGGGGGGGGCTTTGTACAAATTTAGACTTTACGTTTGTACAATTTAAATTTATTTCCATGTCCAAAGTCTCAGTAATTGGGCAAAACGTGAACTTTATTTTGAATTTCTTTTGAATTCACATCTTTTTTGAAGCCAGTTCTGTGTATGTCTGTAGGATTTAGTAAAGTAAATTTTAGGGGGGGGGGGGCTTTATACAAATTTAGACTTTACGCTTCTACAATTTAAATTTATTCCCATGTCCAAAGTCTCAGTAATTGGGCAAAATGTGAAAATTTTTTTGAATTTATTTTGAATTCACATCTTTTTTGAAGCCAGTTCTGTGTATGTCTGTAGGATTTAGTAAAGTAAATTTTAGGGGGGGGGGCTTTATACAAATTTAGACTTTACGCTTCTACAATTTAAATTTATTCCCATGTCCAAAGTCTCAGTAATTGGGCAAAACGTGAAAATTTTTTTGAATTTATTTTGAATTCACATCTTTTTTGAAGCCCAGTACTGTGTATGTCTGTTGGATTTATTGAACTACATTTTAGGGGGGGGGGGCTTTGTACAAATTTAGATATTACGTTTGTACAATCTAAATTTATTCCCTTGTCCAATTTGCCAGTAATTGGGCAAAAGGTAAAGACACTTTTTAGAGTTTATTTTGAATACATATTTTTTGAAGCCCAGTCCTGTGTATCTGTAGGACTTACTAAACTACATTTTAGGGGTGGGGGGCCTAGTACATATTTAGACTTTACTTTTTACAATTTAAGTTTATTCCCATGTCCAATTTGTCCGTAACTGGACAAAAAGTAAACACACTTTTTTGTAAACATATCTCTTTTGAAGCCTATTCCTGTGTACGCCAAAGACATAATCACTGAAGATAAGAAATAATTACAAAAACCCAGATATCTTCCTAAAAAACAAATAATTAAGAAGTAGCAGATCAGGAGATAAACAATTAAAAAATCACCTGAAATTATTATTTTTTTCTCTGAGAGCAAAGTTTTGATCATAATCAGTACTACTTTCAGAAAAAAGGTTTTCGGTGTCTCCCTATGGAATTGGATTACCGATTACAGTACCTAGATGTAAATTTCCGAAAGCTTACTCGTAAACATTAATTTATTTATGAAATCATCCTATAGGTAGTAAATATCTAAACCCAAAGTCTAGCTTCAGCGTAATCTACTTTTGAATCTCTATAAGACGTTTAAAACGATCTTAAAATGTGTTTAAGTCGCTCAAACACTGGAGTAAATCCTTTGGAATTTCTAATAAAGAATCTCGAGTCTGTGACAAATTGTGAATAAAAAATCCTTGTTAAAACCAAACGCTAAACTGTCTTAGATGATTTTAGTTATGAAAACATTCCAATCAATGTCAGAATTTATTTAACAAAAAAGTTTAATTATATTTGAAAAAAATTTCATTTAAATTTTATAATTGGTTAAATAACTCGAGGCAGCCAAATAACTTTTTACCTTAGTAATTGAAGAACTTTTAGAGGGAGTGGTATAGTAGAGAAGATGAGTCGGAGGATGATGCCTTTGAAAACAAAAATTATCAAATAATTTTTGTATAAAGAGCTTAAGTTATAAAAATTCATGTACAGGGTGTTTAAAAATTTCTGCGCCAACTTCAGGGATGAAAAATAGGATAATATTTTATTTTGTAAGATTGGCACTGGATCAATAAAAATTTAATAGAATATTTTTGATATTTGCAGAATTTCGCATTCGCAACGTTGTTATTGTTGCCACTTTCGGTCATTGGAGGCGCCAAAATAGCCCATCCTGTTGAACAGTTTAAGGTGAGTTTTTATTTTGATATATATTTTGCCCATTTTAACCTCATGATGTCAAAAGGCAATTTGTACTTTTTAAGAGCTTTTTAATGATGTATCGCTAATGATATGTTCTAATTTACGTCTTTGAAGTGAAAGTTTTTGCTAGGACACCCTGTATAGTGAATTAATACACGTGCATTTATTTGACGCCATTCCGATGCTGTGGGTTGTTGTAGGTGTACGCCTACGCTGTAAAAAATATCCCTTTATATTTAAAAGAGCGATTATTTTAAGTTCTAGAAGGTCGGTCCTCGTTTTCTCAAGAAAGTCAAAACTTTGTTTTAACACACAATAAAACTCTAAAAGAAAAACGTTGTGAGCTGAATCTTTATCGAAACAACTTGAACACGTATAGTAATGTATTTACGCCGGAATGGCTATGCAATTAATGCAAATTGGCTGAAAGGTTCAAATTTGGACATGGTTGTAAAAGAAAAATTTAAAAAGGGTCAGACCCAAATTTTTTTTTTGCACAAACATGTTAAAAAAATATCTAATAATAACGGTTAAAACCACACATCGTTGGCAAAAATTTTAAAGGAGATATAAGCTCTTCAAGTTCGACGGTCGCTGCCTGCCCAAGTAACACAAACTACTCTATTTAGCTGCGGCAGCCAAAAATAGGCTGACGCAGTGCTGTGGCAGCTTTAAAAAGCAACTCTTTAGCTGAAGCTGAAATAAGGCTGATTTAGTCGCTGCGACAGCACTGCGTCAGCTACAAAAGTAGCAAGAAAATAGTAACTGTGACGTCATGGCTGATACGTTGCTGCCCAGGCAGCCATTATGCTGTCGCTGATTACCCTAGTTGAGAGATCGCTGCGGCAGCCAAATTGACAGCCAAATAGCAGCTACTACGTCAAACGAGTGACGTAGTAGCTGAAAAGTGGCTGCCGTTGCAGCTATATAGCTGAAGCTGAATTAGGGTGTATTAGGGAAGTTGATAGAACGCTGCGACAGCTTAAACGACCCCCAAAAATCAGCTTCCTTATGATAGCTGATATATTGAACTAGTATTGTACGTACATTACATAATTTATTTTAAGATATGAATCTGTTATTAAATTGTTTCATCACTCCGAAGACAGGGATTAAACAATTTTATTTGTTTGTTCATTGTTATAAATAAGTTATAACTATGTAGAACATCCATGTGATTCTCCAGAAACAGTAGACATTGGCTTTAATATATTATCAAGCTAAAAATGCAATTTTGCTGTAATGTAAAGGCAGCTTTAAAGACGAGCAACATTTTATCACGCATAAAAACCTACATAACTATAAGGGCTTGGTGGTCTAGTGGTTAGAAATCTCGTTCTTCGTGCTTGAGGTCTTGGGTTCAGTTCCCGATAAAGTAAGTAAATTTTTCAAGGAAAAATAAGTTTGTAGGTACTTAACTAATATTGAATAATGTGTTTATAATAATTTCAGATCGTATAACAAAAGAAGAAGAATTGTAAATTTAATAAGTAATGTGTATAATTAAAATAAAAATTAACTGTAATTTAAAATGTCAGTAAAAATATTTTTAATTACTAAATTTTTAATTAACAAATTAATTTTATTTAAATTTATAAAAAAAAGCTACTTTTGAATACTTTTGAGCAGCACTCTCTCAGCCAAAAAATTTAAACGTCACAGCGTGTTGGCTGCCAAACGTAGCTGCGGCAGCAAGATATCAGCTCTGAGGCAGCCAAAATCACAAGCTGCGGCAGCCTTCTCAAAGCAGCGTTATAGCTGCGACAGCGCTGTGGCAGCCAAAATTCACCCTCCATATTGGTGTATCAGCAGCTGATCAGAAGCTGAATGCTGGCTGCCTTTCAAGCTGCCGCAGCTATAAAGCTGACAAGTAAGCTGCTACAGCACTGTCACAGCTGATTATCAGCTAAAAATGTTACTTGGGTGTGGCGTCACAACGACGTAGCTAGTATTTAGAATATTTAATATTTCTGAAGAAGAAAATTAATGAAGGATGAAAAATTGTGTAAATGTTCTCCGACTCGCATAGTTTAAGAAACAACAACTTTGACACGCCTTACCTATACCTAAGTAAACATTTTTTACAGGGGTTGAAAAAGGTGAAAAAGACGTTTCTTGCTCATAACTCAAAAATTATTTAGTTTGACGAAATATTTATTAATATCTTTTTTGTAGCTTATAAAATTTCCTTTAATTTGACTATATGTAACCTTGGCGAAAACAACCCTTTGAGGTTAAAATTAAGGATGACGTAACACACTGTTCCTAACACTTATTTTAAGTAGATGTAGCCTAAGTTTTGGCGAAAAAATTATCCCCGAATTTTTTAAACAACCTGTATAGCATCAGTATTGAGAAGTAAAGCTTTTTGCAGAAAAATTAATTATAGAGTAATTTGATTGGGCTGTGCGATATTAATTTTGATTTTGTAAATCGATTGCATTTTCATTTCACGTATCAATTAAAATGTAGATTTAGAGGATTTATACTTTGGTGTAGAAGCAAAAATACATAAATTGAAAATAAAATTGTAAAAATATCCGGTACAAAGCAAAGAATTAGAATTTAAGCTGCTTTCGTTTAGAAAGTATAAAAAAGCGATTTTATACCCCATTTTTCCTCTTTTTCCGTACCTCTTTTCTAACAAAAGCGTTATGTGGATTCTGGATTGTATGTATAATTCTTATTTGAAGTATCGAAGTGTACAAATAAAATGTAAGTAAACAGTTTGTACTTGCTTGTGAGTTTGTATTCTATTTGTAAGTCTCAGGAAATGTCGTTTAAGCCGTTGATAACAAAACTGAAGTAGGTATTTCAATGTATTCTGGGCGTGTTTTAACGAATCGAGTTCACTTTGTCTTATAGATCCTGTTTCTTATTGAATTTGAAATGCCCGTCCAAGCTCTGACTTTTATATTTTTATGTTTTTGCAACCTAAGCACGAATGAATTCATTTTGTTGTACTTCGAAAACTTTCAACCTTGCCATCGGAGCCGCTTTTAAAATCGTCGCTTTAATACGTTCAATTAAATAGAGGATTAAATAAACTACGTTATTGAATGTTTAAAAATAAATAGTATACAGAGTGGTGCGAAAAAGAAAATTATTTTTATTTATTAAAAATTTTTCTCTTTGTCTTTGACTGACTTGTAACTGACTTGATCACATTTTTAGGTTACTGAATATGCCGGCTATGAGGTAAGGCGTCAATATATCCAGAACAGTTCGTCGTATGGTTATAAAATTAAATTATTTAGTCTCCCCTAAAAATATACAGGGTGTTTCAATTGAAAAAATCGAGAAAAATTACATTTCGTGTACAGTAATCACTCTGTACAGCATTACGCATTTTTTAAAAGTTTACTACATATTTTCGAAGTCAACTATTATGAATAGTCGGTCGTACAAAAAGATTAAAAAAAATCGTAATTACAGCCTTGGCATTATGGCTCCAAAGTTGGTTATTGTGTATTGGCATAAGCTGATAAGCAACTGTTGACTTATAGAAGTCGGGTTCTTATATGTATGTTCAGACTATACCTCCCTAACGAAGCATTCTTCCTATACGTTTTTGACTCATTTTTTGATTTACGTTCTTTCGTATGCTGTTGACCACTATTTTTAGAAACACCATGTATATTGCCTTGTAAAATTCTAAAATTTTTATATCTTTTCATTATTTGATGCTTGTAAAATTGTAAATTCACACCCGTATGTTCACATCAGTGCAGTGGTAAGAAGTAGAGATCATTGATGTCACCTAAAATTTATAGCTGTGGAGGGTTTTAAAATTTAAGCGTTTGCCTTTGAATCTATTTCAATAAATCTATACAATGTTTCGAGTTAGTCTGCATAGGGACGCTCGATAAAAATATTTAGTTCCGACTTCCTTATGACAAATAAAAAAAAGGTAAGTATCCAAGTCATAAAATCGCAATACCTACTCTCATGAAATAAGTATTACTACTTGAAATCTTAACAGATACGAGAGAGCAGTTTCCAATTATTGCCGCTCATGTCATCCAATTTGCTTAATGCAAATGGTTTTCAGATGTTACATGAATTTAGATTGCTTTTCGTTTTAATAAAAAAAAATTTATAAAAGACACTTATCCACTTTACAGAAGGATAAGCTTGAAAACTTTATAATTTGCAACTTATTTTAAGGTTTCATTATTAAACAAAAAATAAAAGTTGGATGGAAAAAAAGAAACATCTCAATTTTCTGAGATTTGACAAAAATATTGCAAGACGAAATGTTTCAATATTTATATGATATTGAAAATTGAAATATAGGACTTTTTCGTGCCCCAAGTAAAAATATAGAGGGTGTTCCGTTTAAATTAAAAAGTTAATGACTTCCGGTTAAACCGGTAGTAAAAATTTGAAATGTGTGGTATTATCTGACAGCTAATTTTTTGAGCTTTCAAAATATTTAAAAATATACAGGCTTTTAAAGAAAACTTTTAATGCTTCTTAAATTTCCGGTTTAACCGGAAGCGATTTGTTAACCCAAACTTGTATCAAATAATAGGGATTCATGAGATTAATATATTTGGCAACTGTCAAATTTTTATTTTTATTGCATAAGAAGTGCTCGATTTTGAAAGTTTGGGTCTTCAAAAATTTAAAATACGTATATCATATACAGTGTGTTTCCGAAAACCACAGACAACCTTCTAAAGTTAATTCTTGAGATCTAAATAGGACATTTGCTAAAAATGCACCCCTAAAAAGTTGTTAGAGATTTGTTTACATTTTTAGAGATGTCTTTTTGGATGTTATTTCAAGAAGGTTAAATGTCTTATTTTGCCCCCCCCCCCATAAACTATCTGTAGAAGTTTTTTGCTTATAACCTGAAAATAGATGAGCAGTATTTGTAAATAATTTTTTTTCTTTTCAAGTGTGGCTCAATTGATATTGCGATCGAACGGGAAGCATAGAAGACAAGAATGGAATTAACTTGAGCAGACGATGTATTCAACGATGGATTGACAGCTGATTTTTTAGGATTTTAGGTTAGTGCTAAAAACACGAATTAGGTTAGAGTGGTTAGAGCACGTTGAAATAGTTCTTGAAATAACTGTTATGAATGTACCTACAAGAATATTGATTTTTTCTGAGATAATTACCAGATATTTTAAACTCTTCTATTTCACTATTGTTACGTCACGAGACACAATAGGCCACGTCTACTATTTGCTATTCTAACAATAAGTAGATACGTAGTACCCTTAGAATATAAAGATCCGGAAGGAGGTTTATCAACCGTTGCCCATAAGAGAAAATGCGACATTTGGAAACGACATTTTGGAAAACTATGGATGACTCATTCATTTTGCAGAGTTTACATTATCATTGGCTGTCATGATATTTTCTTATACCGTCCGATTCCAAAAAAGGGCCCTAGCTTATAGGGGGTTTATTTGTAACTTTAGACAAATAAAACCTTATATAAAATTAATGAGACATAAAAAAAAGTTATTATTTTCCAAACACGTAATGATGGCGTCTTCGTTATTTTTTTAAATTGCATCATATATATTTTTTAGTCTCATATAATAGAGAATTTTTTTCTCTTTTCAATAAGATAAAGCATCCATATAGTGTAGTCAACGAACCAAAATTTATCCTGATTTTCGGACTTTTTTTGTAACAGCGAGTTTTTTTCCTTAATCGGTCGAAACCATTCCTGTGAGTTTGTGTATAAAATGTCTCAACTCAATTTTGACCGGAAGGCCTTTATTCTTCGACTTTAGTGTAAAAGTTTGACTTTTTCAAGTTTCCGTTTCACTATTTTTTGAATAACTTCGCTTGTATTGGTATGATGGGGACAAAAAAATTTTCCTTTTGTTCGTAATGAATCTCTTTGAAACTGCCTGGGTTAAAATTATTAATATTAATGTCCTAACCCAAAAAAAATTTAAAACTGTCGTCATTGGTCGGTTGTAGTTTTTTCTAGAGAACTTGAGTTTTAATTAATGTTATGGTATGAAACTTTAGGAAGTTGCAGCTGATATAGTAACAAATCCATATTACCAGTTGGGTCCAAAAATATTAAGAACAACGGCTTAAATTTGCATTTTGGTTCAAATTTTCTTTTTCATATTTTTTGTGAGCAATTGATGGTATCCCAATAATTCTTCTCTTAATATGTAGGAAATTTAATGCTCTTTCAGATGAAAACAAAAACAATCACATCAGACCATTTGTTCATCCGATTTCTTTGAAGATAAAAAGAAAATCTTTTAACTGTTTGTCTACAAACCCAATTTTAGTGGTCGAAATTTAATTCTTCTTTTACGTGTTTTTGAAAATTAATCATGAAGGACTCCTATAAACTATTTTTGAACATTAAAACTGGTTTTAAAGTCAACCATTTCGACCACTAAAATTGGTTTTGTGGGTAAAAATAAAAATTTTTTTTCTTTTCAACGAAATCGGAAGAAAACTTGGTCGAATGTGATTGTCTTTGGTTTCATCTGAAAGAGCATTAAATTTCCAACATTTCAAGGGAAGAATTATTACGATACCACCAATTGCTCACAACAAATATGAATTAGAAAATTTGAACCAAAAGGCAAATTTAGGTCTTTGTTCTCAATATTTCTGGACCCAACTTGTAATATGGATTTGTTACTATATCAGCTGCAACTTCCTAAAGTTTCATACCATAACATTAATTAAAACTCAAGTTCTCTAGAAAAAACTACAACCGACCAATGACGACAGTTCTAAATTTTTTTTGGGTTAGGACATTAATATTAATAATTTTAACCCAGGCAGTTTCAAAGAGAGATTCATTACGAACAAAAGGAAAATTTTTTGGTCCCGATCATACCAATACAAGCTAAGTTATTCAAAAAATAGTGAAACGGAAACTTGAAAAAGTCAAACTTTTACACTAAAGTCGAAGAATAAGGGCCTTCCGGTCAAAATTGAGTTGAGACATTTTATATACAAACTCACAGGAATGGTTTCGACCGATTAAGGAAAAAAACTCGCTGTTACAAAAAAAGTCCAAAAATCAGGATAAATTTTGGTTCGTTGACTACACTAATAGGGTTAAATAAAAAAATTTTTAAGAAAATTTGTAAAAGCTAAATCTACATTATTTTTCATCAAGCAAGCGGATTGTTCAAAAAAACAAATGATTTTCAATTGTTCAGCTAACTGTGTAAACTTTTTCACTCAAATCTAATGTTTCATTGCGCCACGGTCGCTGGATTGGCTACGATAAGCTTGTTACGAATAAATTAAAAGAAAAAACTTTAAAACATTATTTATTTATTGTTAATTCGCGTCAGCAACTAAAACTATTGACGATGAACATTTAAAATAATAGATTTTCACAAAAATTGTTCTAAGTGAGAGTCGTTGTTTTCTACACAAAGTTGGCAATATTTAATAACCCATTTACATTAGCAGGCACTGTTCAAAATACTAAGTCTTTTATGTAGCTGCATATAAAAAAGTTTTTCTTCGTTTAGTTTATTCGTAACAAGCTGATGGTAGCCAAACTAGAGGTCGAGGCTTAATGAAATATTAGATTTTAGTGAAGAAGCTTGCACAGTTAGACTGATCCCAACTTAACCTGAGCACACCACGTGATCAAACCTGCACGAGGCGTGGCTTCACAGTCCAGTGACGGAGCTAAAGTTCAATTCCACAATTATAGAGAGTGACTCATTCCTAATACGTGTTCACAAAATTTAGCTAACTATAGCGCGGCTTCTATTCAGATGCAGAAAACACGTGCCGCTTTAATAGAATAACGTACTTTAGTATAATTTGACAGAATTTGAACGAATCCAGGTAGTAGAAGTGGATCCGAGTACGAACGAGGTTTTGGTAATCAATTCTGCGATTATTTATTTTTAATAAATACTATTTTAGTTTTTAAGAAAAGAAAAATATCTAATTATTATAAGTATCGAAAGCTTGTAAAATTAGATGTCAAATGATACCAAATACTTCGTATTTTAACCTTCGGTTTATTCGGAAATTGGAATAACGGAGTTATTACTCGGAGTAAGGCATGCACACTTTCTTATTTCAATCGGAATACCTTGTATATTTTTAAAATTTTGTTAAATTAGCTATTCGGTTGTACTAAACAAAACACTTCATGTTTTGACTTTAGTTTTAGCAAAAACGGATGCAAACTCTCTTATTTTAAACCGAACGCACCTTTTATATTTTTTAAGAATTTTAAACTTTGTAAAATTAGCTGCTCGGTGATACTAAATACTTCATGTTTTGATTTTAGCCGGAAAGAGATGAAAACTTTTTTATTTTAAATGGAACACCTTATATATTTTTTTGAAACTTTAAATTTTGTAAATTTAGCTGTTCGGTGATACTAAACACTTCATGTTTTGATTAGGGTTACCCGGAAAGAAAAGAAAAATTTCTTATTTTAAATGGAACACCCTGTATATTTTTTAAAAATTTAAAATGTTATAGAATTAGCTGTTCGGTGATACTGAACACTTTTAGTTTATAGCTAAAATACTATTTTCGGTTTTGAATTGCTTCTTGTTAATAACGAAAAAGTCCTGTTCTATACAGGGTGGTTGGTTTTTTACTGTCCAGCTAATATCTGCTGAAATATTGAAGATACACAAAAAAGTGAAATTAGAAACTTTTCAAACAACACTTCATCTACAAAATAGCGCAAACAATTTTTTTCCATGGCCTACTTGTTTTCCGAAAAAATATGCAACTTTGGTTTTTTAAATAGAACATCTTGTATATTTTTACAGAATCGTGTTCTAAATCAATTTCTCTTTACAACGATATAACACAAGTACCATTTTGCTTTCTAATTATGCCCATTATTTTAAAAAAATATCTGTTGTGTCAACACAAGACTTTCCGATTGAGTTGATTATTTTAAGACCAAAACAGTTAGAAAACAAAAGAATACTGAACATTTTTATAATCACTGATTAAAAATAAATAAAAGTCAAAATTTTTTGACAACTGTCAAATTTTTTGACAATTGTCAGAAACGTCAGCTGCCAAATATTATTAGATATTTGATTGCGTAAAAACTCTTTTAAAAACAAAATAATTTTAAAAAATTTTATATCATTGAATAAAAAAAAAAGTTCTCTATCGGATGATTTAAAAAAAATTATATAGTTCCATTTAAAAAACACAAAATTTCCTTAATTGCACGCCCCCTAGCGGACCGATTTTGAACAAACTCCTTTCTGCACTCCGTCGTTATCTGATAAGACCCTATACCAAATTTCAAGTCAATCGGTTTGGCCGTTTCAGAGATTTCGTGGGGAACTACATCCACACATACATACACACACACAGACTTCTTTCTAAAAATGGTCTAGATCGACTCGGGGGACCTCAAAATACATAAATCCGGTGTTATCTCAAAAAATTTTTTTTACCCCATTACAATACTTTCCAGGTATCGGAAAGTAATAACAGGATGAGTGTTGCAGAAAACAGTCAAAGGAGGCCAAAAAATGTTGAATTCTATGGTGGACAATCTGAACAATCATTATAATACCTTACGTGTTAAAGTTTAAGTAAATAAATTAATGTTAATCAAGAGTCACTACAACCCTCATATTGTTCCTTTTTTGAAATATTGGGCATAATTATTAGAAAGCAAAATGGTACTTGTGATACACCGTTGTAAAGAGAAATTGATTTAGAATACGATTCTGTAAAAATATACAGGATGTTCTATTTAAAAAACAAAAGTTATATATTTTTCCGGAAAACCAGTAGGCCATGGAAAAAAATTATTTGCGCTATTTTGTAGATGAGGTGTTGTTTGGAAAGTTTCTAATTTAACTTTTTTTTGTATCTTCAATATTTCAGCAGCTATTAGCTGGACAGTAAAAAATCAACCACCCTGTATAGTGGGATCACGATAGTTTTTATTTTTTTGCTTAACCCTATCTATAAGTTTACTATTTCAAAAATACAACTCTCAATAAATAGCAAATATTTTAGATGCTCATATAGCTGATACAAGAAGCGAAAATGTTGGTTTCGTTTTCCGAACGTTTGAAAATTGGACGTGCTTTCTTATTTGCATTTCCATCAATAACAATATCGCTTATACTTTGTTGCAATATTTAACTAGGAAAATTTGAATAAAACATAGCTTCTAATACCGAAAGCTATTATGTAAAATGAAAATTTGTAGAAAATTTTAATAATTTAATTATTCTCAAAACTTAATAAATACAACACATTTACAAACAAACATCCACTTTTGTCTTATTTAATAAAATCACTAACGACGTACTTTGTGTTTTGCAAATTTAATAGTTTCTCGAGTTATCGTTTTTCATATTTTGTTAGTTAAAATAATCCTCGTCGAGTAACTATAATGTAATCAGGAAAGGGAAAAAGAGGAATTTTTAAAGAAAATGTTATCTATTCGTGCAGGATTTGAATTGAATCCTTGCTTCGTTTGTAATGCCTGACACGCAAACTGAAGGTTTTGGTATCAAATTATATTCCGGATCATATTATAGGGAGTTTCATTTGAGATATTAAGGACTCTGATAAAGGTATAATTACTATCTTAGCGCGCTCAAAAGCAACTAGATACTATTCTATAATAAGATCTTGCAGAATAATTAGAATTACGTAGTCAAACTCAAACTCTAACGTTTGCTATGTACCTACAAATTATTCTCAAATAATTGGCAAATATTTGTAAATCCATACGTACAGTTAAAGACGCTAATAGATTTCTATTTCTTATAATCTCAACTTGGGGAATAAAAAAAATTGTTTTATAGAAATAAAACATCCCGCAAGATTATTGGAGCAAATAAACTATCCAGTCTTCCGTTTCCTTTTACAGACGGTTAAATATTTCTTTACTATTTTTATGAAAAAAAAAAATACATTTTTGAAACAATAGCAAACGGTTAAATCGTAATGATTTAAGCTCAGTCGAATAAGCTCCACAATTTAGATAAACCGAAACACATTTTCGTTTTATAATTTTCCCATAAATTTTAGTCATGAAATATCCATTTTTAACTTTTTTTTAAATAAAATTGTCTTCTATAGTTTGGTTAAAATTGTTGATATATTATGTACATTGTACAGTCAGCCTCACAATTAATGGCCACCATGGCTATACGTCTAGCACGAATTGTGGATGCAATCATCACTTAAATTGAGGGGTAACTTTATTTTGCCAACAAGTAGTAAATCAGCAACCTCTCCTTCTGTCCTTTTGTCGTTGTTGGCTATTAACCACCCTGGCGTATAGCCAGGGTGGCCAATAATTGTGAGGCTGACTGTACATACCGGGTGTAAAATAAATCAGAATCGCTTTCTTAAGATTTCGATTATTTGTTAGAGATATCGATCTAAAATTTTCAAACGTTTAAATAACCAAATTAGCACGAAGATGGACATCAAGCTAAATTTTGATACAGCTAAACAAACAGTAAACTGGTAAACATTCTCTCAGAGCTGTCGAAATCAGCCGTTTTAATAAAATGGCACTAATTAACAGTTTTCACCATTCTGATCAAGGATTGCTATTAGTATACGTCCACCAAGTTTGGTTTTCATCCTACCATGGGCCCCACCATATTAGCCATACATCTAGAGCAGTAATTTCTAACGTGGGCCCACGCCCTACAGGAGGGAAATTTGATTGTTAAGGAGGGTAATTTGAAAATGGAGTTGTCCAGAGTTTCTTCAATTTCTTCAGTGCACAATTCCATTTTTGAATATTGTATAATGTTAGAGTAAACCCAACGTAACCTGAGCATACCACGTGACCAAACCTGCGCGAGGCGTGGCTTCAGAGCCCAGTGGCGGACTTAGTTATTTCTTCTTTCAAAAAATTAGATATTATACCGCCCGTTTCCAGAAAAGTGCCCCAGCTTATAGGGTGTTTATTTGCAACTTTAGACAAATAAAACCTTATATAAAATTAAAGAGACGATATTTTCTACAATTTTCTATTCTACAATCAATAAAAAAGTTGTTCTTCTTTTAATTTATTCGTAACAAGCTGGTGGTAGCCAAACTAGAGGCCGTGGCTTAATGAAAAAGTAGATTTGAGTGAAGAAGCTTACACAGATAACTAAACAATTGAAAATCATTTGTTTTTTTGAACAATCCGCTTGCTTGATAAAAAATAATGTAGATTTAGTTTTTTCAATTTTTCTTTAAAATTTTCTTTTTTAACCCTTTACCTTATTGAAAAGAGAAAAAAATTCATATGAGACTAAAAAATGTATATGGTGTAATCTAAAAAAAATAATGAAGACGCCATGCTATCATCCTTAACTGTTTGGAAAATAATAACTTTTTTTTGCTAAAAGTGTAGAAAAGATCGTCTCATTTAATTTTATAAAAGAATTCATTTGTTTAAAGTTACAAATAATCCCCCTATAAACTGGGGACCTTTTTTTGGAAACGCACGGTATTTGCGTAATTCTAAGCGCCTTCTAATACAACGGCACTGTCTACGTTCGTTTCTAAGGAACGACCGCACTAAACTACTGCGCAACTTTAACGGTCATCACGTGGTTTGCTCAGGTTACATTGGGTTTACTCTCCATAGATTATTAGAAAGGCTTAGGTGGGTCATGACACAAAAAGGTTGGGAAACACTGATCTAGAGGATCCGAGAAAATTTTTATAGAAAACATTTACCATCTTGTTAAATTCTCTGTTCTTTTGACCTTGGAATATAAAATCTCAGGTAGGAGGGTTAGCAACCGTTGCATCTTAAGAGAAAGTGCGACGGAAATCTCCATTATCGGTTTCCATCCCGCTCACATATAACATTGGGTACCTTCACCGGACGTAACAGTTGTGGAACAGCTACCAAATCGTCCGGTGACTTATCCCTACTTTGATGCCATATGCGGAGCTGTTGCCATTTTATCGAGCGCATTTAATTTGCGTTATGTTGAACTATCTCGATACCTGCTCACTTAAGAAAATATCCGCACGATAGTAGCGCTAGTGATGTAGCAGTTGGTAGCTGCTCCACAACTGTTACGTCCGGTGAACGTACCCATTGGCTGTAATGATCCCTCATTGTAAGAGGGACTATGAACAACTGTTTCCATAAGCGATAAAATAACAAAAAATCGCCATTTTAGACTTTCATCGCGTTAACATATTATTAGCTGTACAGTGCTCCTTCCTGATATAGTAAACGGTATTTTTAATTTAATGGTTTTATCTTATTTTATCAGGAAGGGCCTTTACAGACAAT
The DNA here is from genome assembly GCA_963924605.1 of Malthinus seriepunctatus. Classification (NCBI taxonomy): domain Eukaryota; kingdom Metazoa; phylum Arthropoda; class Insecta; order Coleoptera; family Cantharidae; genus Malthinus; species Malthinus seriepunctatus. Next base: position 11,930,087 of record OZ004602.1, on the reverse strand, counting down.
AATATGTGAACGCGATGGAAGTCTAAAATAGCGATTCAATCATGGAAACGGTTGCTTTCATTGAATAAAAAAATATCCTCTACTCAATCAGGAAAGAGCCATTTAGCTAATAATATGGATCGCAATAGACCAGTAAATATAACGATTTTCGGTCAATTTCTCCAATAAAAATGGATGCTTATAGCCCAACTTATAAATGAGATCATGACAGCCAATGATAATGTAAACTCGACGACGGTATGAATGAGTCATCCATGGATTTCTAAAAAGTTATTTCCGTCGCATTCCGGGGCATTCATCGGACGTAGCAGTTGTAGAGCAGCTACCAACTGCTACATCGCTATATGCACCTTTTTTTTCTTATAAGCAACGGTTGCTATTTTTCCTTCCGGATGTTTTATCTTCTAAGGTTGCCTTATACTATCAGTATAGCCAATCGTCGTTGCTGTCGTCACTTAACTAAGTGGATTGATGCTCTTTAAAGCTAAACACTCTTCTAATTGACGCATCAAAAAATATTTTCGTAGATTTTTCAACTTAGGAAATCCTTTTACTGCCTTGCGCACTTAGTTTGTGGAAATACGTGACCCATTGTATGGTTCTTACATTTTTGATCCAGCCTATGATCATTGAAAAGTTTGAAATTTTCTCTTTCGTTACGTAATTAGCATGAGCGACAGTGCAATTCCTAGTTTGGAAGTTATAGGAGTTTAAAACTCGATTAATCATTTGTAGTAACCCTGTATTCTATGAACTATTTTCAAAAAGTAAATAATAGAATTTTGTATAAGTGGTTTTGGTACTTACGTCTCGTCTCGGTTACTATACTATACATTGCACTCATCTTTAATTTAATTATTTCATTACTTGTCTAATGTAAAATTTAGTGCTTCATAAAAAAAGTATCGTCTTGTCGCGTTTCGCGAAACCTAACTATTTTAAAGATAATGAAGGAAAAAGAATAGTCACAAACGTGAAATGGACCAAAATTTATAATTTTATTAATTTTACAACGGTCTTGAAGTTTATACTTTTGTTTACCATAATAAAATGTTATGCTCTTGAAAGGTACATTTAATAGCCATTTAAAAAAAATGGCGGACGACATACACCGCTAAATGTTCGAAAAGTTTATGCTGTTGTAAAGTTGCAAAAATAACTATAGTTTTTGTAATTATTCCAACCGTTATTGAGCTATAAGCAAAAAATCTGTTACAAAATGTATTTGGCAGCCATTTTTTTTAAATGGCCATCGACACACGCCACTAAGGGTTTGAAAATATTATCCGTATATTTAAAACGCGAAGCCTTTTCTTTTCCGCTAATTTTAGCGTACTTCTACTGGACCGATTTTGATGATTTTTTTTTTAAATTGAAACTCTTGGCCCACAGATATGTCACCATTAATTTTTTTCTCAAAATTATTAATTTCATACATTTTTTTATATTTTATAATATACATAATAAAATAATAAATTTTATAATTTAAAATAATCCAATTTTAAAAATTATAAATGAGAATAAATGTAGATAGTATTTGGTTTTATACGATAAGGCACACATTATACATTTGGTCGTGGTGATAAAATTTTCAATACTTTTATTCGACCAGTACGTTTCTAATACGCGATATGATCAGGTTGGTGCGTGCATTTTTAATTACGTTTCGTGCTTTTGTGAATTTTGAATTTTTGAGACCGTTTTTTATGTTGCCCTCTTTGGCTTAGTTATCTTTAAGGTTAGTTTTCATATTTTTTTTATAAAATAGTCATAGCTCCTTCATATCTTCAAAAACTTCGTCGATTTCGACGGGGGTGACTGCTATTTTTTTTAAAATTGAAGCTGTCGACCCCCAGATATGTCAGGACTAATTATTTTCTTCAAATTACCAATTTCATAAATTTTTTAAAAGTAATAAATTAACAAACAATCATCGGTATAGGTAGTAAGTGCATTATAATATAATAATTTTTGAAAATTTCATTTTTCTAATACATTCATCTCTACAACTACTTAGTCGAATTTCGACGGGGGTGACCCGCTAGTAACTATAATTTTTCTAATAATTCTAATCATTATTGACAACATGATAAGCAAAAAACTGTTACAAAATGTATTTGACAACCATTTTAAAAAAATGGCGGTGTACCCACGCAGTTAAGGGTTTGAAAATTTTATACTCGCCAAAGTTGCAAAAATAACTACATAAAATGTTTCCAATAATTCCAACCGTTACTGAGATATAAGCTAAAAATTGTTACAAAATGTATTTGACAGCCATTTAAAAACAATGGCGGTTGACACATGCAGCTAAGGGTTTAAAAATTTTTGCACTTGCAAAGTATTAAAATAACTCTAATTTTTCTAATCATTATTGACATAAGAAGCAAAAAGCTGTTACAAAATGTATTTGGCAACCATTTAAAAAAAATGGCGGTCTACACACGCAGTAAAGAGTGAATGGATAATACACGTAGTTAAGGGTTTGAAAATTTTATGGACTTGCAACGTTGTAAAAATAACTATAACTTTTCTAATAATTCTAATCATTATTGACATAACAAGCAAAAAACTGTTACAAAATGTATTTGACAGCCATATTTATAAAATGGTGGATGACACACACCGCACACACCGTTAAAGGTTTGAAAATTTTATGCACTTGCAAAGTTGTAAAAATAACTATAATTTTTCTAATAATAATTCATAATAAGCAAAAAACTGTTACAAAATTTATTTGACAGCCATTTTTCAAAAATGGCGGTCGACACACGCACCAAGGGTTTGAAAATAGTATGCACTTGCAAAGTTGTAAAAATAGCTATACTTTTTCTAATAATTCTAATTATTATTGACATAATATGCAAGAAACTGTCACAAAATGTATTTGACAGCCATTTTTCAAAAATGGCGGTCGACACACGCACTAAGGGTTTGAAAATATTATGCACTTGCAAAGTTGTAAAAATAGCTATACTTTTTCTAATAATTCTAATCATTATTGACATAATATGCAAAAAACTGTTACAAAATGTATTTGACAGCCATTTTTCAAAAATGGCGGCCGACACACCACTAAAGGTTTGAAAGTTTTATGCACTTGCAACGTTGTAAAAATAACTATAATTTTTCTAATAATTTTAATATTATTGACTTAATAAGCAAAAAACAGATACAAAAAGTATTCGACAGCCATTTTTTAAAAATAGCGGAAGACAAACGCTGCTAACGTTTTAAAAACTTTTTTGTTGTGTATTCTCGACGTCATAATAATTAACATTTGTTCTAAAATTCAGCTTGATTTGAATTTATTCCACAAAAGTATAATTTATTTTTCAGTAAAACGGCCATAATATAGAAAATTATTGTACTTATCACAAGCAAATAAAATTATTATTGAGTCATTGAAATAACATTTTTGAAGATCTTTGCTGTCGACATAAATTGCCATCTTAAAACATTATTGATCTAGCAGAACGGGTAGTTTTTTCTTAAAAATAATAAATTGATTTTATAAAAATTATTTTTCCATCTGTTATTTTTGTAAATGGATTATGGATTATATCGTATAAAACTGTCGATAAAAAAAACTTGCAATTATCGTGAGAATATTGTGAAATGGTGCCATTTGGAAAAAAAATTATTTCTAAAAAAGTTACTCTAAAGTTGAATTTACTACAAAAAAATTATTTTTTTCAAAATAGCAAAATACGAGTAGATAGAAGGTAAAAATATTTAAGATGCGTAATTTCAAAAACCAAAGTTGATGTAATTTCCGGTTATAAAACCTCCTAAAAATTTCAGTTTTTTCAAAAAATATAAAAAAAAGTTACAAGAACCGCTTCAGAGATGTACAAAAGAATAAAAAAAGTTCTTAAATTATGAAACACAAGTTTATGAGGGTGGCTTCAAAGTACAAGAAGAGTAGACCGAAAAATGTCTACATTAAGAAGGAGTTTTTAGGGTTAAAGAAAAGTTTTTAAATAAAGAAATTAAATGTGTAGATACAATATAAAAGGAAATCTTTCCCAAACGTTTTACTTACATTTAAAGGGAAAAAGTTTCTTTTTTTAAATATTTACTAACTTGTTTCAACTTTCTTTTGGCACTTCAAACTCGAGATGCTCAAATAACACCAAAACTCTTTTTAGATATATATTCCAAGAGTTTTGTAATGTAGTACTTAATTTTAATGGCTGTTGTCGTTTTAATTTGTAAGTAAAAATTAATGATAATTGTCTGATAGATCTTCACTTTAAGGATTTAATATTCACCCCTTAAGTTATTAATATTTAATCGGATTTGGTTATGTAGGCTTTTGGGTAAGAGAAAAAATAAACCGCAAATATTTAGTGTATTTTCAAAACCTTTTCGGTGGTAAACAATAAATTTCATGAGAACAAAAGAATATAACAAAACTACGAGTGTGTATGTGTATGCACATAATTTTAGTTTTACCTCATTGGTTATGTGCGCCATACAGCACACAAAGTAGATCTAAACTAAGAGTCTCTAGTTGTTTCGCTCGTTTTTGGTTTCTCGCCACGTAATAAAGGTATGTTTCCATTAGGAGCTTTTCATAATAGACGGAGATTTTTCAACTCTTTATGTGTAGCAGCAACCTGGGGCAAATACAGGGTGTAATGGAACGGATAATAGAAAATCTCCACAAAATAACAAAAGTATAACATATTAACTTTTTTAACATTTGACCTATAGATTGTATTGATACCTTTACTTCTAAACCTGGTTACGACAATCCAGTCTTGGCAAAAGGAACTTAAACGATATCAATAATTTGTAGTTAGAAAATGAAACGATAAGAGTAGTAGAAAGTTTTAAATAGTTGATAGGAAATAAGAAAAGAACATAGAGAAAATAAACGCAAGAATCAATAAATAGAGGAAAAGACGCAAATCTTTAATCTCTGTGCTCAAACTTAGAAATAAAAATTTCTGTAAAACAATAGAATAGTAGGTAAGAAGTGGCTGTGAGCAGGAAGTGCCGAAGTTTAAAATTTTGGTTTCAGTTTGGTGAAACGTGAAATTTCCATAGAAGATAAGAATATGGTTTTGAAAAATTCACAAACGAAATTGGGCGTCTGTCTCTGTACCAGACTTTCATTTTAATTTTGGTCGATATCTCTTATTTCTCAAGATTTTTTTTAGAACTAGAGACATTTTAATTTTAAGACTTTTTAACGTAGATTCCAGTGGCGTAATCAAAAAACTTTTATGATAGTATATTTTAGAGTTGTTACACGAACTTAATTTTATTTTAAATGCGGCTATGACTTCATTAAATAAAGTATTTTTGGCTCTTTTCAAAATAATGACATTTGTTTGAAAATTTGTTTATAAATTTTGAAAAATATTGAAAATTTTTAATTTTATTTTTCAAAAGTTTTAGTTTTCACGTGAAAATTTTTACCTTTTCGAATTTTCAGTTGTAAATTTTCAAATTTGGAAAATTTCAAAAAAGTTTTCTAATTTTGAAAATTTTCATTTTATAAAATTTTCAAGATTTTCAGTGTTCAAATTTTCAAAGCTGTAAAATTTTCAAAATATTAAATTAATAATAAAAGTAGGTAAGTATTTCACTAACAATTAAACAACCTAAGAACGTCTACCTATTAGACAACATTTGTTTTCATTGTCAAAATTATATTGTTTTTGTTTTCAAGGTAACTTCATAAATTCTTAAATAAACTGGGGTTGTTTTTATTATTAAAAATAATTTCAATAAATATCACATTTAAAAAAAAATACATAATGCTCTATTTAATGAAGTCATAGCCACACTAATAAGATTTGTATTTTACAACAACGGGTGTGGCCATACCAGGAACTTTTTCTTGTCCATCAAATCTTGTAATTTTGTATTTTTATTAATTAAAATTTAACTTATTACCTTCAGAAAGCCAATGAAACGTGTTTTCAAAATATTAAAAAATATACAGGGTGTTCCTACTAATTTGGATATTTTTGTAATTTCCGGTTTAACCGGAAGCGTTTTGTTAACCGAAAATAGTGTCAAATAATGGATATTTATGCGATTGAAATACATATCAATTTTCAAGTTTTCATTTTAATTACAAAAGAAATTATAGATTTTTGAAATTTTTATATTCAAAAAATCATAACTCGGTATCCACTTGGGCGATTTTAATAAAAGTTAGGGTTCGATAGATAATTATACGCTGTCTGTAACATTTATAAAAAAAGAAAAATCATAACGAGGGAAATTTGGAGAAAATCCATTTCAAAATTTTGACTTACTTTGGCCCTTAGAGGTAGGCAATTTTGAAACAGTTTTGAAAATCGACTGGGTTAGGAAGAAAGCTCTATATTTTGATTGTACAATACCATTTTGAAATTTTTATAATAATAATTACCGGCCAAATTATAAGGGAAAAACCACAAAATGGGACAATAGTTCTAGTGGCCACCATTTTGAATAAAATAATTTTTTTTCAATTGGGGGCTCAGATTGATGTGCTGTCTTATAGGCAAAATTTGCAAATATGTGCCCAAAATAACCACCTTATTTTTTAACACCCTGTACAGATTTCTTAGAAAAGCTTAGTTTGGCGATGAAATAATTTTAAAGTGGCTAAAATCAAATTTCATCAAAATCGGTTCAGTAGTTTTTGCCCCAGAACTGTCAAGGACAACGGACATACATCTATAGACATTTTAGTTCAAAAAATCGAAAATTCTCTTTATATTTTTTGAATCAGGGTGACTCAAAACTTCGATAAATTTAATAAAAAAATCTCTATTTTTTTTCTCGATTAGGTACCTATAACAACTTTTTCTTGAAAAAAGTTAAAAATGAAGTACAATAACTAGAAAATGTACAACTATAAAAAATTTGTGTTTACGCCACTGGAATTTATGTAAAAAAGTATACTAAGAATGTCTTTACATTTTGAAAAATAAGGGATAAATAATATTGATCAAAATTTAAATGACGAAAATATGAATTTTTGGCTATACTCGAAAACAAAAGAAGGTATCAGATTTTTGATTTCACCATTGAGTTTGTCTGAAAAAAGTAGATCGATATGGCGTTATTAGTTTTCTCCCAACTCTTTTATTAACTAAGATAAGAGATACCCCATATTGACAAGCAATTTGAACCACCCTGTACACGTACGTACAGTCGTACAGGCTATAGTGTCAATTTTGTATTCAATTATCTCATCTCATATTGTCTGTCTGTTCATTCATCTGTCGATTTTTGGAAACAGGTATTTTATACTACTAAAACCCAATTTTCGTTTGAAGGACTACACATAAATTAATAAAGTACAAAGTGTTACGTTAAGCTCTGAATTTTTCTTCTTTTCGAACACTCTAAAGGGTAAATTTCTTGCGGGCACCAAACCACGTTTCTGAAAGGAACTAAGCCTCCAAAATCTCACCCTATTTCTCTCTTTATCCTCTATGTAAAAGGACATAAGGAATCCGTTATTATGTATCATATTTATGCATTATTAATATTTGAATAAACAAAATCACTCTCGTGAAGTAAATTTTGAATATTAATAGCTCACACGTTGAAGTACATTCAACTTATTAAAATATGTAGTAAATAATTTTTAGTAAAACCATAAATTCGTTTGTTTGTCGTATTTTTCAAGTGACTTTGAAATGTATAAATCTGAGGATTTTAAACCTTTTTCTAAACTGACACGAAATTATTAAAAAGTGCTGTTACAAGCTATACTCTCGTAAAATCCCAAGCTCGTTACGTTAGACTTTGGCAAAACTATGTATTTCATCTTCATCCATTTATACAAACCAACTAATCGATACAACATAAAATTACTTCATTTACTAGAGCGTACAAACATCAATATTGGACGTCTTGTTAACTTTACCAAAAATATCTTATTTTTATGCTCTCCTCTCGGTCAGATGTTGGTTTGGAAACTTTTAATGTTAAATTTTATAGTAATTCTACAGAGCCATCAAAATCAAAACGTGTTGAGAAGGTTTAGGAAAGTTTACGGCGTGGTTAATAGGTTTTTAAACGAATGTATATACAGAGTGGCTCAAAATAACAAATAAGGGTATTATTTTGGGCGCATTTTTAAAAATTTAGCCCTACATTATTGCCACTTGGGTGTAAGTTAGTAAATTTTGGGTTTAATTGAATATATACTTATTCAATTTTTTACAATCAAAATGGCGGCCATTTTAATGATTCTTCCATTTTTACTTTTTTGTACCTATAGAGTTCATCTATTTTGAAAAAGTATTATGTTAAGTTATTTTTACTTGGCTATAAGATGGTACATCTTAGCCCCAACTGAATAAAAAAATTCAAATTTTTAAATTCAAAATGGCGACCAACACAACTATTGTCTCACTTTGTGACTTTTACCTTATTATAACTTAGCGGGGAATGACAATTTCAACTTTTCACTAGGTATTTGATATGTTATAGACTATCGAATGCCACGCGTTTTATTTGTAAGAAATTTCCAGAACCGACGTTATGATTTTTAGAATGTCAAAATTTCAAAAATTGCTCATTTGTTTTGTAATAACGAAAATTTGAAAATTAAAGTTTTTTGGAATACCCTGTTTATTTTTAAATAGTTTGAAAGCTTATGAAATTAGCTTTTAATCGATACCACAAACACGTCATACTTTAACTCCCTGTTTAACCTGAAATGCGGACAACGTTCTTAATTTTAACGGAACACCCTGTGTATTTTTTAATACTTTAAAAACACGTAAAATTATTTATCTATCAGATGATAACAAACAATTTATTTAGTGACTTCCGATTTGACCGGAAATGGAGCTGATTTTCTTATTTTAGAAGCTTTTCCTAAAAATAGCTTCAACGCGTATTAAAAAGTCCTTTTATGGCCACATCAGACTATTAGTTAAATGTGTAACGAACGTATCCTGTAATATTATAAAATTTCTAAGCCTTCTAGATATAATCTTACTTTGATAGCGTTACAGCATATTTTAACCCGCATCGCAATTAATTTCCGGTAAATAAATTAATTTGAATAAAATAAAAGAAGTTAAAGATGAGAAAAGAATTATAATTTAAAAAAAACAAAATTCGAGTTAGCAAATTCATTATGTAGTCGTACTATATTTATGGCGTTACGTTAGAGAAAGGCTTTGAATTTTATTTAAATAGAAGATTTTCCATATAAACCTATTTTGTTAACATTTAATTCAACAACATAAAGTCATTAAAATTTAATTACTTTATATTTTGTTCTTAATTCGTGCTCATTTCTTTGAAAGAAAATTGTCGACTTTTCACGAGGTTGCTTTTCCTTTTTTCTTGGATGTGGTAGGATTAGTTGAAGCAATCAGTTAAGGTCTCTTTTCAGCTAACCTTTTTTAGTGAAGCAACAAATCTAGATATAACTTAATTATGGGATTATAACATTTATATTTACTAGCAATAATATAATAAATTAATCTTAATTCGCTTAAAACATTTATTTTCGCCCTCTTTATATACAGGATAATGCTGAAAGGAGGAGACAAAGAATATAATTCATTGAAATTGTAAAAATTATACTTTTTGAAATATTAGTTTTTTGACATATTTTGACAGTTCAAAATAATGTTTGACGTGAAGTTGGCATCACTTTTCATCGCTTAATAAAATTTGAAGGTAAAATTAAGCTGTTGAATTAAATAAGGTGCAAGATGCAATTTTTTAGTAAAGGTAATTTCACAAAATCATAATTTAAATAGTATATTAGTTTTTTGACATATTTTGACAATTCAAAATAATGTCAGGCGCGAAGTTAGCGTCACTTTTCATCGTTAAAATAAAATTTGAAGATAAACTTAAACTGTTATAGTAAATTAAGTGCAAGATGCAATTTTCCTAAAGGTAATTTTACACAATCATAGTTTAAATAGAATTTGCTGTTATCGTGGCTACTTTTTTTTGTGAGCGAGCGTTCGTCTCATCGTCTGGGTCCTGAACTCGTATAAAATCAGAAAAGTTATCAGAGAGTTAAATTTTAAGTTCGCATGGATTCAAACAAAATTTTATTTTATTTTGAGCTCCAAAATCGTACAAGTTATTTCAATTTCGCTGATATTTTATGTGGTAAAGTAGAAGATTTACTGTTGCTGTTTTTAATACGTATAAAAAGCGTTGGAGAGTTAAATTATGATTCTCTGTATCTACAATTGGAAGCAACTTTTATTTCATTTTTTATTTTTTTTTGTACTTGGTAAATTTTGTGTTAGTAACATGTACGTCGGAAACGTAACGTATAACCACCATTAACAGGTAGCATAGAAAACATCATTTTAACAATTTCGCCGTCTCTTCCAATACAACAGAAAGTAGAGAATGCTGGAAATATATTCTCAACAATTCATGTGGGAACTAACTTTTTTCACAATGAACATTAAATGGATGTTCATATTATGTTGTAAAGTGAGCAATCCATTTTATTCACAAAGCGTTATGAAAAAGCTTCTTTTACTTTTATCACGTAACGGTATAAAGAGGGCGCTCAAAAAAGTGTCTGGTAAAGCTTGTAGCTTTTTATATTTCAAAAAAAGGATTTTTTTTAACCACGTGTTTGTTCAACTCGAAAGTAAACATATTAGATTTTATTTTGTATACACAGAAATATTTTGTTCGGTATTTTCCATCCATCAAATTCAGCGTACACTGCTCAATATCGATTTATAAAGCTGAATAAATCAATGTTCACTTTTAATAATGAAAAACATGTAATTCAAAGCTGTAAACCAGCGTTAAAGAAAGAGGCTAGAAAATTTCTTCAATGCCTACTATTAGAATTGGTGAAATGAGTCTTGAGCTTCGGGGAGCTGCACCTACGCACCAATTTTCAACATTATTGCCTGAAAGGCAATTCGTTTAGTCATGGTCAGCAACCGCTGGTCAGTCAGCCGTTTAGTCAGCCTCACAATTATTAGCCACCCTGGCTATACGTTTAGCACGAATTGTGGATGCAACCATCATAACTTCTCCTACTTAAATTGAGGGGTGACTTTATTTTGCCAACAAGTAGTAAACCGACAACTTCCCCTTTTGTCCTTTTGTCACTGTTGGCTAATAACCACCGCCATAGCCAGGATGGTCAATAATTGTGAGGCACATAATAATTAAATCAATTACTTTTTTAATTATGTAACGCATCCAGATAAGGGTTATCGCAACCGAAGAAAAATTACGATTTGATCGTATAGCAACACTCGTATTTCGAGATTGACTGAAAAAAGTTTGTTCGTGTGTAGAAGTCATAAAATATCAACATTTCGTTCTAAATAGTTGAATATTACATTCGCCCATTTCAATTTCTGAATCTCTAATTTGAAATAAATTAAGGTTGCCTCCGTTAAATCTATTAGAGTGGACAAATTAACATGGCCTGTAGGTTGGTAGCAACTATAGTATTTAACGTGCCTCGAGATATTAAAGTTTAATATATGAGTAATATGAGTATGTTCATGTTCACATATGGAAAAACAGAAAAGTTTTAATTATCCTCCGGAGAGCTGTAAATTGCATTATTTATACCTATGCAGGAGCATAATTAGTTAATATGTATAACATAGCAATCAGGTGTATACGAAATAAAAATTATTTATTTAGTAATTATTTTACAAAATTAATTTAAAAGTTGCTCGGTACATTTTTTCAAAAATATAGCCACAATTCATCCTTTTGTTACTCCAAGGAAACATATTTTTATAAAGTGCACTTGAAGTTGATCCTGTCAATTGTTATTCTTAAGCTTTGCAACAGGACTCTATTGTTTGATAAGGACACTTATAACCGACTACATAAAAATAATAAAAGTTGGATTATTTAGTTTCCTCAAAGCTTATTATAACTTTATGAAGTATCCACATCCGCATTATATTACTCGACGAAGTAAATTAAAGTTTCATATTTTTCAACTTTTAGGCTTCCCAATTAGACAACTATAGAAGGGTCTATTTTTTTTAAACAATTGTTGTAATAAGCAAGGGTGAGTCAACATTAACGATTTTTGCCGCTGGATATCTCGAAAACTAGAAGGAATAGAGAAAAATGAATAAATCTTGTAGGAAATTTTATAAGCTTTCATTTTGCTAAGAGTAATTTTTTTCTAGTACTCACCGATTTTGAGATATGAGCAAAAACATAGAAAATGGACCTATTTACCCCCTCCACTCCTTATTATAAAGCCTAGTTAACCGAAGGTTGACTCAACCGTAGAATATAAAGATCCGGAAGGAAGGTTAGCAACCGTTGCCTATAAAAGAAAATGTGATGGAAATGACATTTTGGAAACTATGGATGACTAATTCATTTAATCGAGTTTAATCATTGGCTGTCGTGATCTTTTCTTATAAGTGGTAGTATAAGCAATCATTTCTATTGGAGAAATTGGCCGGAAATCGCTACATTAATGTTCGTGGCACAGCTTGCAAAAAACCTTGTCAAAAACCTTACACCTCCATCTAACTGTGGGACAAATCAAATAACTGACGGATAAATTTTGTACAAAGCTATCTGGTGCTTATGGTCTTTTGCACCGATTTTAGTTTATGTGGCAAATAAAATATATTTTTACAACTTATCCGCTAAATAAACTATCTGTGAGTTAATCTGTAAGCGGTGCAAACCGCCATTAGATCATTCATTATTCAATGATATTATCCAATTATGTCAAATTAAAATGACGGCTAACCTTAGGTTGAGTTTCAACCTTCGTTTATAATGCTAGCCCTTAGGGCCAGTATTATAAGCATAGGTTAAAACTCAACCTGAGGTTGAAAGTCAACCTTCGGTTGACTAAGCTTTATACAACTGGCCATTAGTCATATAGCGGGACTTTTAGTATTTTTACCTCCTAACTACACAAAACATTCCTGAAGAAAAAAATTCCACCCTTCTCCATGTCCTCTACAACCCATTTTTGAGCTTTCATTGACTAAACTATCCACACAATAAAAAAACATGGATCATCGGAAATGCGCAGTAATATCTGAAAGAGACAGAGGTATAAAATAAAAGAAAAAGAGATAGAGAGAGTGAGGGAATTAAAATAGTTATTGGTTTAGAGAATTTGGGAGTGGGGGAAGTAGGATTGCGATTGGTTTAGAGAAATGGTTATGAGAAATTGGTTTAGAAAAAATGGCGAGTTTTCTGTCACCATCTGTCTGTCTGTATGTTACCAAGTGTCAAATATCAATCTGTCGCCATAGTTACCATTGTGTCAAATGTCAATCTGTGACTTTTCAAATTTATATGCCATTTCATATGTCAGGTGGAGTTATCTATTATTCTATCTGTCAACCTCATCTCATCCCATCTGCGAATCTATCTGTCAACCCATCTATTATCCCATATGTCATTTCATCTGTTATTTTATATGTCATACCATGTGTCATTCCATTTTTCATTCCATCTTTCATCCCATCTGTTATTTCATATACCATCTCATCTCACAGATGAATTTGACAGATAGGATGAGATGACAGATGAGATTGACAAATGAGATGACAGATAAGATTGACAGATAAGTCTGACAAATACAATGAGATGACAGAAGAGATTGACAGTTAGATGACAGAAGCGATTGACAGATGAGATGAAATAGCAGATGAGATTGACCGATGAGACGATATTAGATTGACAGATGATATTCATAGATAGAAGAGGCATAAACAGACAGAAAGAAGAGATGCTATTTACAGTGCTCTTTTTGTCATAGAACGCATTGAAAAGACGTTCCACCACCCTTTTTCGACTTCCACTACCTTTTTTCGACATATTTTATTTAAATTGATGTTTGGTCCAAAATAAAACGAAAAAAATTTTTTTTATTAGCGTTCCACCACCTTTTTTTTACAAATAGAGCACTGGCTATTTATCAAACTGTGGCTTGGTTTGTAAAAAAAACAATAAAAACAAAAAGCAACAGTTTGTCGATAGCAATACCCAATCCACCATTATCTTTTATATCGGGTCTGCAAAGCCCAGTTTTTCAGATTTCGAGTTGCAGTTTACAGTGTTTTATAACCACACCTTTTTAAACAATTTTGGAAGTTGTGCTTAATCTAAACACTCTTGAAGGATTCTGTGGACTGGCATAATGTAGATCTAATTTTAAGTGCGTCGTTTTAAATGGTTTTCGCAAAATAAATTAAAAATTATACGCAAAATTATGGCCCTTTTAAAAGGAAACAAACACAAAACTTGAATACGTCTTTTAACTTTATAATGAATCTTTATAGTCGTAAAGTTTTATGACAACTGAAATTCGAGGTGAAAATTGAATTTTGTTAAATTGTACCAACTTTTTAATAGTTTACGGTTTAAATAAATCTATACTTTTTATTCGAAGATGGCGCTTTTTTTATAATAAAAAATAAAAAAAAAGTTGAAATTTATGGAATAAGAAATGTGGGATTTTAAAGTAAACAAGAAATTCAATTTTCTCCAAGAAAATTTTTTAAACATGTCATTGTCATCTCGCTCAAATTATTAGTCTAGGCGTTACATTTATTAAATTATCTTTATCAGCGTATAAATTTTCCTCGACGAACGAAATGCCCAAAGGAATAGCCGAATTTTTTAATATTCGAATTTTTGCAAAAGAGTAGTTGCTTATACTTAAGCGTGACATGTTCTATTCCCTCAACACCTTATTTTTCTTTATATTTTTGATCATTTTTTTCACTTGGAATTTACACATAAAACGAACCTTTCCCTTTTTATCGTCTACTAACTCGTTACTCTTTGTTGAGTCTTTGATGTTTGACCCAAAGAGGAAAGATATGTCATATTAATTGCAATTTATATGCTAAACATTAATCAAACTGGTAGTAATTCATCGCGACCTAAATTTGATAAGGGTTACAATTTGGACGTAAACAACCCTCACGAGAAACGCATACTGCCGTCCCAACTTATCACACTAACTACCAACTAAGATATAATAAACTACTCCTTAAGGATCTTTCTTAAGCACTGAAAACTTGTCAGGAAATTTAATCTAAACTTCAAGCACTTCATTAGGTGCTACATAAAAATTTCCTGCTCGGTTTATTAATTGGTCTTTAGTAACCGACAATAATAAAAAAATAAAATAAAACCCAAGCATTTTGTGAGGGAATTATAATAAAACATCTCTTTTTATAACGACGAGATGGTGTTTAATTATTTTTCTTATTCAGATTACTTTTTAACTTTTACAAGTACTCTTCTGCTTTAAGTTTTAAATGTCTTGATTTTGTATGTTTGTTTCAAAAACCTCTTTTAATTTTTTTTAGTAAAATCGTAAAACGTCTTCATCCATAAACACAGAGTTGTACAAACATCTCACATATGGATTTTTATACAGCTCCTTAAATTTTCTACACCACATAGAGACTAGACTTTGCTACACAATTTATTGAATATTCTTTTACTTTCATTTTCAGATGCTGTCGACGTATTAGTTGAAATATCGTTTAAAGTATGGCTGTTATGGATATGGAATTTAGTTTCAAGATAAACGCGAGATTTACGGGAACCGCGTGCTGTCAGTGGTTTCTTTTGGTTAGAAGCTTAAATTTTAAGAATTTGTGTGGATGAAAATCCATATTTAAGAGAAGATTATACCCGTATGTATGTTGCTCAAATTTATTATTTATAAATATTATTGTGTGGGTCAAGTCGAGTTTCTTATTAGAATGTTATAAACTTAAAGATAGTCGCCACCATGTGAGGTTAATTTATTTAAATAAAATGAAAAAACACTCATTATAACTTGTACAGTGTGATTTTGAATTGAAACGCTGGAGAAAACATAACTGGCAGATCAAAATCCTACTAATTGCAGCTTTACGCCTGTTGTATAGGCAACCCATACTGCACCAACTTCACGTTTTTGGATTAACTTTTTCCAATCCTAGAAAAAATTGTTATAATCGAGAAAAAAAATAATAATAAATTTGTTTTGCATTTTTTGACGTTATGAGTCCCGTGATTCCAAAAATACAAAAATTTTTTTTTCGATTTTTGAACCAAAATGTCAGGATGTATGGAAAACATCCCAGCAAAAACTACTGAACCGATTTTGATGAGACTTGATTTTAACCACTTTAAAATTATCGGCAAAAATAGCTTTAATAAGAACTAGAAAGTAATATCTAATTGCATATTAAATAGTAAATAATATTACTGAAAAGAAAAAATTTCGATTTTACTTATTTATAGAGTCAAGCTAGTAGTTCTCGTCAACCACAAATACAAGCGTGCACGCTTGGTTGCATAACCCAGATATCATAAATATCGGTATGTTAGGCATCTTCATTATTTTTGTTAACGTCAAAATTTCAAATTGATGGTTATGCAAAATAATTATAAAGAAACACATTTAAATCAATTACTTTTGGATTATAAATAAAACTTTTGGTTAATTCCCCAATGGTTATTAGTGGGTAACATTATTTACAGTGTAAATTAATTTTCTAATCTAATACTTTTGTTTTGTAGGTGGAAAATATAGTATCGAAAAAACTATTTGGATACGAAAAGGAAAAATACTATGGGCTGTTGTAGCTGGACATCACAGTTACATATATTATGAAATGCATTCTCGTGACTACCCTTATGTTGGCGTCAGTTTTAACTTTTTCCAATCCAAGAAAAAGTTACTATTTCATGCTCAGATTGATATACGTTAACGTTCTAATAATGGAAAAGCACCGAGGTATGCCTTACCAAATTCAAGTATGTGACAATTAGTTTAGTATGTAATTTACTTTGTGATTTTAGCTTGCACTAGTGAGCTTGCAATTAGTAAATTAATTCTCCGACATCGTTATTAGAATCTTTAATATGATGTAATTGTTTGGATGAATATAGGTTCCAAGATTGAAACTAGATGAAAAATCTTCAATCTGGTAGTTAGTCTATTGGAAGAACTTCGAGTACATATAGAAAGTTGGGCATACAAAGAGCATTATTAGAAGAGAAACCTCAAGAGGAATAGATTAAAATTGAAGATAAAATTAAGTAGGTAACTCACATGACAGCTTGCTTTTTAACTTCTTTATAATAATCGTTTTACCAAAGATGAATGTCTCACTTTGTTAAAGAGAGTTATTCATATAATATAAATTTTTCTACTAGCATTGGAAGAAATGTCAATGGCAAATGTGTAATAGAGGTGGAAGGCACCAACGAAATTAATACTTAAAAGTGTTAACCAAAAGGCAATTTCTCAATTTTTGTTATTTGTATAACTTTGATGCTAGATGTGATCAGTTTGGTATTTGGCCTTAGCAGTTGTAGGTTATTCTTTATAAATAATAGAATTTTGGTTTTGTCTACTTCAAATCAGAAAATGATAAATTATTAAAATTAATTATCTTAAGCATTTTCTGTTACGTGAACCTCTTGCAAATGTTATTTTAGTTATTTTTTGTGTTGGAATCTCAAAATTAATTAATTTTGAACTTTCAGATATACACCGTTCGACTAGTATAGTATCCTGTGCAACTAATACACATATTAAATATTATGTAAAAGACAACCCTAGACCTATATTAAGAAGAAGAGGGTTACATGGATATTTGTTGGAGAAAACTGAACAATTAAAATATGATAACTTAACTTTAGACAACTGTGTTGCTTGTGTTTTCTAGTTTGTGCACAATTAATTGTACACTCACATTATGACATTTTCCAGTCTTGTTAAAGCTTCATTGTAATTTTTAAAAGTCATAATTTTTGTCGTTTAATTTATAAAGCACATACATTCGTGTAAACAACATACAGAATTTAATATTTTTTGTCGAGTATTAAATAATAAGTTTTGATGGAGTATTTTAATAGTCAAAATTGTTTATTTTATTTAATTATAACGTTTCGCTTATTTAATAAGCTTCTTCAGAAAATTATAAATTATAAAATTATTTTTTTTATATAATCTAAAATAATTTTATAATTTATAATTTTCTGAAGAAGCTTATTAAATAAGCGAAACGTTATAATTAAATAAAATAAACAATTTTGACTATTAAAATACTCCAACAAAACTAATTAACTGAAGTCAAAAAAAAATTTTTAAACATATTAAATAATAACTTGTAATCATTATTATTAAGTTCATTTTAAGGTGGCAAAAACGTAAAATGTGAATCAATTCTTTTTAATGTAAATTAGTATTAACCAATCGTTTGATTTATTATTTAATCATTTATTATTAAAAATGCAAAAAGTAGTACAAGACATCGATAGTTGTAACCTAATTATTTGTCATTTATTTGTAATAAGTTTTATTTTGTATTTATTAGTGGAAGTGTTCACATCTAGTAACAAGAGATGTTAACAATAGTTTATTTTGTTAAAAAAAATACAAAGTCTAATGACCTAATGACGTGATTATTAATGAAGGTAAATTTATAAAATTTTAATTTGCTGTGTTGTCACCAGCTCGTATTTTTTGTTGGTGTTTTTCATATATTTTGAGATTTTAACACATTTAAGTCTACATTCAGTTTAATTTAATTTCAAGTTAACCCCTTAAGGACCAGCCCCGAGATAACTCGTTCAAGCATTACTGTACTTTTAGACCAGCCCCGAGATAACTCGTCCAAGCTATAGGAAGCTATATGTGCCGGTATATGATCATGTAACTTGTTTTCTATAAACCAACATGTGGTAATACGTATTTTTGTTAAAATTAATTTTGTCATTTGAGTTTCGTTTAGACTTTTCAAAAATTAACTTTCATCTTATTCTTTCAATTTAAGGCATTATCAATTTTGTGTACGTTTTCGCCTAACGCTTTGTATATTTTTGTACAAAAAATATATTTATGAATTGATAAATTAATTAGCAACAAAAACAATTTTTTTTTGCCAGTTTTTTCAAAAAAAGCCGGCGTTAAGGGGTTAACATTCTGACAGAGTTTCGCCACAAGTTTATATCTTCAATATTTAAAAATTTAAGGGGTGCTGGTGTTGAAAATCAGCTTTTAATGTTTGAATTTTTTAAAATCTGAAATCATTCCTTACATTATAATAAATAATCCCAACGAATTTTAAATCGTTTATTTGAATATTATAGCTACAAACTTAAACATTGTGACAAAATTTATTATTTTTTCAAATAAATAAAAAACATTTACTTTTAAATTGTTTTTGTCAATTTGTTACAAATTACTTAATTTTGTTTGATTAACACATTTTCTACTTATAAAACATGAATAGTCATCTATTACTTTTACAGTAATCTTATTAGTGTCATTTATAATTTTGAATATTTAGTTTATATTTATTAGTGGTAGTATTAACACCTTGTAATATCTAGGTCCTAAGAGGGCGTTAGTGGTAGCATATTTTCGTTCA
Source organism: Malthinus seriepunctatus (assembly GCA_963924605.1). Lineage (NCBI taxonomy): Eukaryota > Metazoa > Arthropoda > Insecta > Coleoptera > Cantharidae > Malthinus > Malthinus seriepunctatus. The sequence continues at coordinate 11,910,717 of OZ004602.1, read as the reverse complement.
AAAGGAAATCTAACAAACTTGCAGGTACCAGGTACTGATAATTAAAGTAGCTTTTCAAAAATTTTCATTAATTGTGTTGTCACTGTGGTTTTACCCATTCTTTAAGTTTCATTACGTTTTTGTAAATATTTTAATTATTTTTTTATGTGCTACAAAATTTAATGCGTTTAAAATTAAACAAGTAACATTAATTTAATAATTATTGCTTAAAACTTCAATTTACGCCAAAACGATCAGGCAACCCACATTACAGAAAAGTTATATCCACCCATTTCTTCAACGGTGTAATGCTATTGGTTGATTTATAATTAAAGGTAGGGAGTGAGGTAGGAGAAAGTTAATATAAGTCCGAGTTTCGCCATAAGTTGAGATTCTTATCAGCAACACAGATCTTCACTTTTTAAAAATTTAAGGGTTACTCTTGTGAAAATCAACTTGCAATTTTCGAAATTTTTTTGATTGGAAGTTGTTCCTAACATTATTCTAAGTATTTCCACGGAGTATTTATTAATTTACTGTAATATTAAGGCTAAAAACTTAAACGTTGTGATGAACTATTATTTGTTAATTTTGTAATTGTAAATTCATTTTAGAAGTTTAATTGTGAAATTATTCATTTTATGATTTATTTAATTATTTAATTTAATGTTTTTTCTAGTAGATAAACTATTATTACGTACAGATTTATGCTGATACTTGGAGGCATTACAAGACTTTTAACAATTTTTTTTGTATAATTCAATTTATGGCCTCTTAGTATGTTGGGGTTATGATGGGTTAGATAATATGATTTAAAATCCATTTAAATTGAATTATATAAAACAAATTCAAAAATAATTCTTAGAAATCTTGTAAAATGCTTCCAAATATGAGCATAAATCGGTGCACAATCTTCTTGAGCTCAATAATACAGGGGAGTAATCGTGATTAGCTAAATTAATTGGCTTTTTATGATAAAGAGTAATTTTTACGTAATAAATTTTTTCAAACTACTTTTTTGAAAAGTTGTAGTCTTAAATTAATAGTCAAATAGTACATATATCGTTGGGCTAAGTCGAAGGCTTTTAAACTTACCAATATTTATTAATTAAAATAAAGTTATGTTGATGGAAGGTGCAATAAAATATTAAATCGTCACGCCTAAGACGCAGGCAACCCACATTACAGCATCTCCACTACTTTGTTCAAATACTTCATCCCACTTATTTACCTAACGGAGTAATGCTATTGGTTGATTTATATTTAAAGGTAGGGAGTGAGGTAGGAGAAAGTTAATATAAGTCCGAGTTTCGCCATAAGTTGAGATTCTTATCAGCAACACAGATCTTCATTTTTTAAAAACTTAAGGGTTACTCTTGTGAAAATCAACTTACAATTTTCGGATTTTTTTTTATTGGAAGTTGTTCCTAACATATTTTTAGTATTTCTACTGAGTATTTATTAATTTACTTTAATATTAAGGCTAAAAATTTAAACTTTGTGATGAACTATTATTTGTTAATTTTGTAATTGTAAATTCATTTTAGAAGCTTAATTGTGAAATTATTCATTTTATTATTTATTTAATTTAATGTTTTTTCTAGTAGATAACTTATTATTTATATTTAAACAGCAATGTTAAAAAAATGTTGGGAACATTGTAATTTGATATAGAAATTGCATTTTATGAATATTTTTTATAGGAGAAAATCCTCCCAGCTACAATCTACACTTTATTTTTACTTTTTGTTTTTTAATTAATTAATTTTCTTCACTTTATTTACATTATTTTTTTTAATTAATAAAATAAAAAATGTTTATTATTTATTTACTTTGTATTATTTATAATTGTGATATCATTTGTTATGCTGTATGTTACATAAAAAAATCGTAGAACTTACCTACTTATTTCTTTGGTACACCCAAAAATTAGTGGCAAACTAACATTATTTTTGAAGTAAAACACCCTCTTATACAACTTACATTTTGTTTTCAGAAGTTTTTAACGATAATAATTTATAGAGATACCTATCGTTGTATAACTTTACATTTTTGGCTTTTAAGTAATCCAATATTAGTTCACACAGGGGCGTAACTACCGGGGTGCGGTGGGTGCACGGTACACTGGCCCCCGTCCAAGAGGGGCCCCCGACCGTTGTCACCTTCTCCCAAACTTAGTATTTTTTTATCAATTTTGGCTACCGTTTTACCCTATGGGCTAAACTGAGTAAAGCTCAAGGCGCCAAAATCTAAGAGGTGCCAGAAATTTACAACGTTAAAACGCGTTGACCTTCAGATGACAAAAATTTTCGCCTGCGGCGCTTTGGGGGTCTAAAACTTCCCCATGCGTACTTTCAGAGGCACCGATCAACTTTTAGCTCAAGGCAAATATCCTTAGAGCCACTGTCTTTAAAGATCGCACAGAATCAAAATGGTTCGGAACACCATTTATTTCTAATGAGCAGCTTCCTGACCATAATTTCAGAATTTACTAATGCTTTCCAAGAAGTATGAATAAAAAAATTATGTATTAATAAATAGAGGCCCCCAACATTAACTTTGCACACGGGCTCCTGGAGTGCTTGTTGTTGTTACGCCACTGAGTTCACGTTTCACGTTCCACCCTTAAATTAATTGGTTTGTTAGATATTATAGTTAAGGTAATTAAAGCTTAAAAATATTCAATCCTTCTATTAAGGGTGGAGTAAAAAAATAATAGTAGCATTAGCATCCTTAGGTAGATGAAATTGTTAATATAAATACAGTAGAACCCCGTTATAAAGTACCCCTTTATAACGTTTTTCCGGATATAACGGACTAAATCTTTTGTCCCCTTTTAATATTTTGTTTATTTATTGTGTTTTTATAACGAACTTCCGGTTATAACGTTCCAAATTTTTCGACCCCTGATGGTACGTTATAACGGGGTTCTACCGTAATACATTTTCAAACATAGTGTTAGGACCTTTAAGAAGTCAATAATTATGTAATTGTTTTATGTAAAAACAATTACATAATTATTCTCAATACATTTTTTATTTCTTAATAATTACTAAAAATATAGAATTATATCACAATTATTATAAGACCAAGTAAACAAATTGATTACTAAAGCTTAAATATAGATAATACTTTATTTATTAGAATAACATTAAATTAAATAACTTAACAATTAAGCTTCTAAAATTAATTTACAATTACAAAATTAACAAATAATAGTCCATCACAAAGTTCAAATTTTTAACCTTAATATTAAAGTAAATTAATAAATACTCAGTAGAAATACTAAAAATAATGTTAGGAACAACTTCCAATCAAAATAAATCCGAAAATTGCAAGTTGATTTTCACAAGAGTAACCCTTAAATTTTTAAAAAGTGAAGATCTGTGTTGCTGATAAGAATCTCAACTTATGGCGAAACTCGCACTTATATTAACTTTCTCCTACCCACCTTTAATTATCAATCAACCAATAGCATTACTCCGTTAGATAAATAAGTGGGATGAAGTATTTGAACAAAGTAGTGGAAATGCTGTAATGTGGGTTGCCTGCGTCTTAGGCGTGACGATGTAATATTTTACTGCACCTTCCATCAACATAACTTTATTTTAATTAATAAATATTGGTAAGTTTAAAAAGCCTTCGACTTAGCCCAACGATAATAGGTACTATTTGACTATTAATTTAAGACTAAAACTTTTCAAAAAAGCAGTTTGAAAAAATTGATTACGTAAAAATTACTCTTTATCATAAAAAGCCAATTAATTTAGCTAATCACGATTACTCCCCTCTATTATTGTAAGAAGAATGTTAATTATAACTCGCTTACACTAATATTAGTAATTTTAGATTTATTAATATCCTTTTATTTAAAAAACTAATTCAAATTTCTCTATTAATTAAAAATAGTATAAATAAATCTTTTGCGTTTTATTTATATTATAACTTTTGTTTATGTTTCTTGATCCTCATGTTTGTGATGCACGTTACATAAAGATTAAGCAAGTGATTATATATTTCGTTACATACATTACTATTGTGTAAATCTAAAGTTTAAATTTAAAAGTCACAACAATAGATAATGTATTTGCTACTTTTAACCCTCCATTCAACGGGTGAAGCCTGTGAGTGCAAGCAAAAGTGAAAATTGTCTGTAACTTAAAAAAAGAAATACTTTTTACTGTAATATTCTCTCTACCTTCTTAACTTGTAATAACTCATATCATCAGCATTTGCTTTTCAAATTTTTTCAAAAAATGAATCCTCTAGGACACAGTTTGTTGTGACAGGCTTCACGCGTCGGTTCGTGTAACTTTGTGATAACCGATTATTTTTGTTATAAAGCATTATTTAAGCGCAAAATTTATCTGCAGACCATAAAAAATAATTGGTTTTAAGTTTCAATGCTTGTTTGTAAATTTTTTGTTTAGGTGACAAGTGCAACATAAGCAAAAATTCTTATTATTTTTCCAGTTTTGTAAGGCTTGGTTATGTATTTAGTACATTGAAGCCTGCTATTTCAGTGAAGTTTAGGGTCTTGCAGTTTGTGTTCAGAATTTTATAATTTAATTTTTTTGTAAGTTTCTGCTTATTTGATCAATATACTAAATATTTATTATGATAATTAACTTTATTTTCATTCAATGTCCATAAAAAATAGTTTTCAATAAAAAATGTCAAAAAAGGATAAAAAATTTAAAATTAAAAAATAATAACTAACAAAAGGACCTACGCTTTAATTCTTCTGTAAAATAATGAAGAATAAGGTATATTTTCAATTAAAAAAATTTCAGTGCAATTCTTGCACCCTTACTATTTTTTAGCTATAGATATAAAGTGAGCGTAACAGGCTTCACTCGTTGGCTCGTGTGATTCTAGACCCACCCGTTGAATGGAGGGTTAATGATTCACTCAGTGTCATTTATAGTAAAGTATTTCGTAACTCATTTCAGAGCTGTAAGGATCGTTCGTCTAGTGCCAGTGCATCTACCACTAGAACATAACGATTACAAGAAGAATATTGTCATACAACCATACCATGGCTGTACGAGTTAGTAGGTACTTCAAAAATAAAATCCTGGATATGGAGTTGGAATCGTGAAAATTAAGCTGCCAGTTGCATTCCCAAATGAAACGACTGAAAAAATTGGTAAGTAAGATTTATGATATAACTTCTCTAAGAATTATTCAATAAATTACAAGCGTTTTAATTTCCTTTATTCGGCTTGTAATAAAAATTACACAATATTTTCAATTAGATAGTGGTAAGATACTTAATTTATTATTAATGATCAAATCAACCAATCACCAATCAACCAATTATTTTTAAGGGTGTATTTGAATAAATTTGTTGCAAGTAATATTTTAAACCGTATTAATTCATTTAGGGGAAGACGGGGGAATTCCACGCAACTAAGGGAAAATGCTCACAAAAACCTTCGTATGACTAGGGTTATTTGCGCTAGTTTCAAAATAGGCTTTAGTTAATGAACATGTAAAATATTAATTAATTTAAATTATTATGTAAATCCGTAGTAATCTGATGTTTGAAATTCTATTCTCTTCAACATCCTGTATAATGCAGCGATAAGCCTTTTCTTGCATAACAATAAATTTTGTAAAAAGAAAATAAAAATAAATAAAAATGGCTCATAACATTAAATTTTTGATGAATCACTTTATGTCTATTATAGTAAATATTTGGTAATTGATTTCAGTTTTGCTTTAACTCTGGAGATGTAAAGATCGTTCGTGAAGTGCCCTCTATACCAGAATAATCTCAAGGATCAATGAATTGAGGATTACAAGAAAATTAACAAAGATTAATGTAAGTACTTTTTGTCTTTTTAAGGGTATGTAAAGTGTAAGAGATATTTTGCAAATACATTATAAGTATTTTTAGAGTTAATAATTTCTTAAGTTATTTAACTATTTGCAAAACGGACTTTAGTTAATAAACTTCTTACTTTATGTAAAATATCTCTTAACAATTAAACATTTAACTAATTTAAATTATTATGTAAATCTGATACTTAATTTCTTCAAGAATTTTAAGATAACTTCCCTTAACTAATAAAATTAATTTACTAAATAATAGCAATAAATATTCCCACCTTTCCTTCTTGTAGTTTCTTGTTGAAAATATTTAAAGTGAAGCTGGTGAGAAAATTGATCGCATAAATATAAAAAGCACTAGTGATTTGAAATAATTATTTTTAATTAATTAATTAAAAGTAATCATTGGTTGATTATGAGATTATAACCATGTAATTCAAACGAGCATAAATTAATATAAAAGGGACTAGTGACTAATACTTCTGACGATTCAGTAAAACATATCTCAATTTCAGATTCTGTTCAACTTTTGACTTGAAAAGATGGTCTCTTAACTGACGCTGCCTGTTGACCCCACAACAAGACGATTACTAGAAATTCTAATGGACCGAGATGATGTTTTCGTAAGTATCTCTCTATAATGTTTTTCTCACAGGGTTTTAGAGATATTTTGAAACAAATACTTTTATTTAATTAATTTTTTCGTTTACAACATTAATTAAGTAATTGGAAATAATCATTGGTTGACTCTTGTGTTGAAATATGCCTAACACATACTAAAATATTTCTGATTTCAGGTTCCGTTTAATCTTCGACTTGGAAAGATGGTCTCGTAACAAGCAGTGCCTTATTTTGCCCGACATCAAGAAGATTACAAGGTAATTTAATGGACCAAGTTGAAGTTATTTTGCCTAAGTTTATTTTCTCACGTGGCTTGGAGAAAATTTTGATTTTTAATTATTGGTTACTAAAAATTAATTAATTGGAAATAATCATTGGACGAAAATTACTAAAATTTAAGTAAGTTATTTTAATTAATTTAAAATATAGAACATACTCTAGAAGTTTGTTTGCATTTTGTTATGCCGAATCCTGCATGTATTTTTATTTAATGTTTATTACAAATTAAAAATTAATTACTTAATCGAAATATGCCTAAAACACATCTTATTTTAGTTTCCGTTCAATCGTCGACAGTGAGAGTGCCCTTTAGTCCACATCAAGAGGATTTTTAGAAAATTTAATGGACCAAGTTGAAGTTATTTTACCTAAGTTTATTTACTTTCGAGCTATTTTGGATCAAAATATGTTTAATTATTGGTTATTAAAAGTTAATTAATTGGAAATAATCATTGGACGAAAATTACTAAAATTTAAGTAAGTAATTTTAATTAATTTTAAATAGAGAAGACACCCTAGAAGTTGTTTGCTTTTTGCTATGCTGCATGCTGCATGTATTTTTAATTAATTTATATTGAAAAATAAAAATTAATTACTTAATCGAAACCTATACTAAAACATATCTTATTTCAGTTTCCGTTCTATCGTCGACAGTAAGAGTGTCTTTTGGTCCACATCAAGAGGATTTTTAGAAAACCTAATGGACCAAGTTGAAGTTACTTTATCTAAGTTGATTTTCTCACAGCGCTTTCAGCATATTTTGAATCAAAATATTTTTAATTATTGGTTACTAAAAATTAATTAATTGGAAGTAATGATTGAGCGATAACTACGAAACTTTAAGAAGCAAAAGTCCTTTTAACGATACAGCTTGTGTCCAAAATGGGTACATCAGACTAACATCTCAATTAGTTTCAGATTACATTCCACCTTTGATTCGGAAAGATGCTTATTTTTATCAAGCCGACAGTGTCTTCTGGTTTTGGACCCAACATGAGGATTAGAAGATTTAATGGACAAAGATTAATTTATTTTGGATTGTATTTAAGTAGAAGGGTAGCTACACCTCTCGATTAGTTTTTTTTAATTAAATTTTTTCAATTTAAATTCATTGCTTGCTTAGGAGGGTAGCTACCCCTATTTACTGGTCATCGCTAGCGATGACGTAGCAGCTAGGTAAGTTGCTTCCAACAGCTCTTCTCCACGTTAAAGAGAGCGCCAGGGGAAGCAACCTCTAAGACCACTGCGAGTTGTCCTCGAATTGGTCGGAGGTTGTTCCTCTTTCGTAGTCTTTGATGTGGCGATGGGCGTGGACTCCATGTTGGAATGTGGGTGTGCGTTGGCGCCGGGCGGGGAGGGGTAGGTGGGAGGGGGGTCGGCGGTCCCCTCCCCCCTACCCCTCCCCGCCCGGCGCCAACGCACATGCGCACTCCTACACGGACTCCACGCGCATGCGCATTAGAGACTAAGGAGGAGGAGCAACAACCGACAATTTCGAGGACAACCCCCAGTGGTGGACGGGGGTGCAACCCCTCGTACTCTCTCGGACAAGGTGCAGGGTTGAAGCGGCGCCACCTACCTAGCAGCTACCCGATAAGCAGCCATTACCAGCTTTAATATTAATTAATATTTTGTAATTATTTATTGTTTTAATTATGTATTGTGTCTTATGGGCCACCGCTTGATGAGCCCAACTCTTCAAGCGATGACTCCTCAAGCTTTATTTGTTACAGTTATTTCTTTCCAAATCTAACGAGGGGTGGACTTGTTGCAGCCCATGCCCTGGGCTGCAACCTTTAATCTTTTTTTTAATGGTATAGCTATTTTAACATTTTTTAATTTCTGCTGCATACATCGATTAGGACACAAGACTGAATCGTTAAAGGGACTTTTATGTCTCTTGAATCTCGCTTGGGTGATTTACTAAGCGTTGTCCCGTCAATCAAGAATAAATTGTTTACAAATAATTAGTTTTAAATTTGTATAATTAATTACTTAATTACTAGTATATTATTATTATTTTCTTGTGTACATAATTATATTAAATATACGTTTTATAATATACTTTTGTGTATTTTTCATTTTAATAAATAGTAAGTAAACTGATGTAAATCTTGACATTTTTTCCCAAGAAAACAGCACTCTTGGAGTCTTCAAGACTCCTTTCTCTCAATACTCTTCTTAATTTTCAATTAACTTTGGATTTTAAAAGCAGAAAGTAAATTTGTTGAAGACAAATGAAGTCTTGACAATAAATTCCAGCTGGCTAAATCTGTAATACAAAGAGTTCTTCTTTACTTGTGTGAAATGAGATGACAGAGGCAGAGGAGATTGCTATATGAGATTAAATAACATGAGTATGACAGCTGATATTAAAAGAGAGAGCTATAGAGGGAGAGACAAATATAAAGATAAAAAAATAGAGGAAGTTAGAGATAGATAAAGAGATGGATAAAATGAGATAAAAACATAGTAAAATAGAGGGAGTTATAGATAGATAACATGTGATAAAAACAGTAAAATAGAAGGAGTTGGAGATAGATTCAGAGATAAGGAGATAGATAAAGAGATTGATGAAATGAGAGAAAAGCATTTAAAAATAGAAGGAGTTAGAGATAGATACAGAGACAGAGATAAGGAAATAGATAAAGAGACTGATGAAATGAGATAAAAACAGTAAAATAGAGGGAGTTTAGATATAGATACAGAGATAAGGAGGGAGATAAAGAGACTGATGAAATGAGCTAAAAACATAGTAAAATAGAGCTAAAAATGGCAGGACATAGAGAAAGATAAGGAGAAATGAGAGATAAAATGTGATAAAAACATTGTAAAATAGAGGGAGTTAGAGATAGATACAGATATAATGAGATAGATACAGAGATAAGGAGATAGAGAAAGAGATTGATGAAATAAGAGAAAAACATAGTAAAATAGAGGGAGTTAGAGATTGATACAGAGATAAGGAGATAGATAGTAATAAATGAGATAAAAACATAGTCAAATAGAGGAAGTTTAGAGATAGATACAGAGATAATGAGATAGATACAGAGACTGATGAAATAAGAGAAATACATAGTAAAATAGAGGGAGTTAGAGATTGATACAGAGAGAGAGATAAAGAGACAGAGACAGAGATAAAGAGAAAGACAAAGAATGGGAAGAAGATAGAGAGAGAAAGAAGCCCCAGGGAAAAAGTCCAGGGGACTTTTATTTCTCAATCTCCGTGTCTGTCTCTTTATCTCTGTTTCTGTCTCTTTATCTCTGTTTCTGTCTCTTTATCTCTGTTTCTGTCTCTTTATATCTCTCTCTCTGTATCTCTGTATCAATCTCTAACTCCCTCTATTCTACTATGTTTTTCTCTTATTTCATCAATCTCTTTCTCTATCTCCTTATCTCTGTATCTATCAGTATCTATCTCATTATATCTGTATCTATCTCTAACTCTCTCTATTTTACAATATTTTTATCACATTTTATCTCTAATTTCTCCTTATCTCTCTCTATGTCCTGCCATTTTTTAGCTCTATTTTACTATGTTTTTAGCTCATTTCATCAGTCTCTTTATCTCTCTCCTTATATCTGTATCTATATCTAAACTCCCTCTATTTTACTGTTTTTATCTCATTTCATCAGTCTCTTTATCTATTTCCTTATCTCTGTCTCTGTATCTATCTCTAACTCCCTCTATTTTACTATGTATT